>LNAC01000558.1:408-16825 GCA_002007465.1 Ailurus styani
CCCCGCCTGTGACCGAGCGTCTCTGTCTCTGGCGCAGCCCTGTTTAGAATCTCCGAACCGGGCGGATTCCTGCAGCCGCTCCCGCGCCGCTCCTCACGGAGGAGGAAGGTGAGTCTCTCCGGGTCTGCTGCCCGTGGGGTCCCCGCTCACAGATCAGTGGCCCGGCTGAGCTTCAGATCTCAGCCCAAGGTAACCCCAAGCTGAGAGACACCTCAGCTCAGCTCCGTCTCTCCCGCCGGCTTCTGAGACCTGGGAGCTNCCCGAGCTGAGAGACACCTCAGCTCAGCTCCGTCTCTCCCGCCGGCTTCTCTCTGAGACCTGGGAGCTCGGTTGCACTCAGACACCCCTGGTCTTTTTGTGTCCCCATGGGTCCTGAGACCACACTGTCCCTGCAGGGGCTTCACCCCCCGCTTGGCCTCTGGGGCGACGTCCCTCAGTGGAGCCGACTTCTAACAGTTCCGAGTCTGTGCTCCGCTGCTCGCTCCCTTGCCGGCAGCCAGCCCCTCCCCCCGGGGTCTATCTTCCCGTCGCCGCAGATTCACTTCTCCACACGTCCTACCTTCCAGAAAGTGGTGGATTTTCTGTTCCTAGAATTGCTGCTCCTCTTCTCTTCGATCTCCGGTGGAATTTGTAGGTGTTCAGAATAGTTTGATAGCTCTCTGGGTGAATTCCTGGGACCTGATGATAATCGGTCTCCTACTCCTCTGCCATCTTGAATCCATCTCCCCTCTTCCTTCTTAACAGAACACTTGTTTTCTTCCTGAAGACCACCCATAAGTTTCTCAAACTCCTTTGTAGTCAGAGGTGGCGGGTGACGTATACCCGGAAGTGACCAGGTGTGGCTTCCGGGAAAGCAGGAGGATGACTTATCTGGGGAGAGCATCCTTTTCTCCTTCTTTCTTCCCTTCCTCCAGCCTCCTGCTTAGAATGTGGACATTTTGACTGGTGCTCAGTTGGCTCTCTTGAAGCCATGAAGTGACTCAGGGGATGGAAGCCCTGTGACAGTGGCACCCGTATACAGGTAAAGTAGAAAGAGAAGGAGCCTGGGTGTTGTGGCAGAACTGCCATACTTGACCTGTATTGTCTACCTCCCAACTTCCTCATGAGGAATCAAATCTGTCTTATTTAAGCCACTGTCACTTTAGGTCTTTCTTATTAGCAGGTGAATTTAATTATTTGATATGCATTCTGCACCTTAAGTCTGCTCTTCTGCTTGGTCTGGGCATGAATCCAGATCCTCTCAGAACTTATTTATTTATTTATTTGACAGTGAGAGCAAGAGTGAGAGAGCGGGGATGGGGGGGCAGAGGGAAAGGAAGACAAGCAGACTGTGCTGAGAGTGGAGCCCGATGCCAGACGGGGCTTGATCCCATGACCCTGAGACCACGATCTGAGCCAAAATGAAGGGTTGGATGCTTAACAAACTGAGCCACCCAGGCGCCCCTCAGAACTTTTAAAAAGACAGAATTCAAAAGCTAGTTAAATTCCTGAGGAATAGAATTAGGGTTTAAAACTCATTTTTACAAAGCTCAGGTAATTCTGGGGTATCTGCATAGGTTTGGAAACCACTGACATAGTCCATGTTCCCATGTTAGGATGAGGTTCCGTAATGTGTCCCAAAATACATCATTAGACAAGATATCACCTGAACAAGAACCCAAATGCCTCGAGTTTCAACCCAGGACACCTCCTATTCAATGAACTCTGTGTGCTTGCAAGGCAAATCAGTGCAGATGAGTACAAGAGTAGGGAATTTGCGAGACTAAAAGGTAAAGTTCTGATGGGAAAATTGCTCGTTTTCCGCCGGGCCAGAGAGGAGAAAGTGGGAGCACCACTCTTCACTGATAAAGTTTCCAAGGTGCAGCCCTTGCGGAGCCTCCAGCTCACCAGAGGTCATGACAGCGGTCCCTGCTGAGACACAAGTCCTGAGCATGTCTTTTCCATTTAGATTTTCCTCAGAGATGCTGACAGAACTAATATCAGTGCCACCTCAGCAGAGATACGGAGAGAAATCTCTTTTTCACACCCACAGTGTCACTGGGTATGAAAGAATGAATGGGAAGCAAGTTCCACAGGTGGGGAGGGCAGATCTGAACACAAAGGTCTCACAAACCTGAGGGTTCTTCAAGACTTGCTGCTGGTTTGTTAGAATGTAGATCCTTAACCTATACTCCTGGAAAGGCTCATCTAGTCTAGGGTAGGGCCCAGAAATCGGCATTTTTAGCAAACACCCGGTGATTTTGGAGACTATACTTTGAGAAATCCTACTTTGGAACTTTCCCTGAGGAGGAAGGTGTCATCACAGAATACAGCGGTCAGAGTCTCCTTCAGAGAAAGGGTTGCTTGGGTCTGTATTTAGCTTGCTCCTGAAATACTTGGAAGAAAAGCAGGTAGAACCCACTTGTATGTTCTTTCAGACCACAATCCTACTGGGTGATTATTCTAAAGCCCTGGGTGTCTAGTGGGGGAGATTTTGTCCCCAGGGAACATTTGGCAAAGTCTGGAGACATTTATGGTTGTTACACGGTGGGTGGGGGAGGGGAGATGCTATGCTATCCGATGGGCAGAGGTCAGGGATGCTGGCAAACACCCTACACTGCACCGGACATCCCCCTAGGACAAATAATTACCCAGTCTAAAATGTTCACAGCGGTGTGTGAGGAATCCTACCCTACAGGGTCAAGGGGAGAGCAGGAGCATTGGGAAAGCCAGAAGTGTAAAACCCTGGAGCTAACATGGACTTGGAGCAGACTCAGTCCACTCCCCGCAGAATAGGAGCCCCAAGTGCTTGTGGAATGGTTCCTCTCCTTCCATTTATAAGAACAGGTGGAGGTTGTTAAGCCTAGAGGCTATTAGATCTTCTCTGAGTCCCTGGGTTGCTAAGCCCAGATGGTAATTAGATTAGATGTCAATCAGAGAAAATGCAATTCTATGATCAAACCAGATGCATGGACTGTACAGAGACTCAACATACTGTTAGATGAATTAGATGCGGAGAAAATCATCTCAGCTCTTGATTTAGGAGAAGGTTTTGGGCAAATGTGAGGAACCCAAATTCACAACAGCATTTGTAGCAGCAGATGGGCAAATGAGCTTAATGCCTAACACTCCGGTCTGAGGGACCCACCGGCCTCTTTCCAGAGATTGGTTAATGGCTTATGAAGTGAACTGGACACATTTTCACAGCCCACACTGATGACATTGCTATATTAAGACCGAGTGTGGATGAGCATCTGGGAAATCTCAGACTGGTGCCAAATTGATCTGTAAAGCTGGGTTCATGGGGAAACCAAGCAAAGGGCCATTTGGATGTCTGGGATCAAACATTAGGGAAATAGAGACACGTGAGACCATTGGAAGGAAAAGAAGAGGCTCATTGAAATTGTCACGTTTCTGCCACTAAAGAATCACATCCCCTCTCATCAAGAGACATTTGGGACCTATTTGCTTTAGAAGCTTCGGCTAGAATATCTGAGGGCTAACACTAATAGGCAAGCAGATGAACAGTGGAAGAGAAAAACATATTAGGAATTCTTACTGCAAATCAAATAGTAAGAGTTTTCATGTACTGAAGGGTAGAAAGCACTAGAAGTTAGTTTCTTTTGTTATTAATCGGGTTTCAGGAAGTTGTAAATAAATTTCCCCAGACCTTGAGGGTTACCTCCTCCTTCATCTCTAAAACAACTCCGTGAATCTAGTTGTTTCTATGTAAGCTGACGGAGTAAGTGCCATTCATAATTAGCTGGAAGCCCAAGACATTGTAATGGGTTTGGGTGTATGACTCATTTACTGACCAGAATGATAGTCTAACAAAAAGCCAGCCATACTTGGACCATTGATCTGGAGTGAGAAATACAGAACTTCTTGATAAAGCCAAGGATGTAGGAGGTCCTGGGAATAGCTCAGTATTACACACTTTAGTGGAGGGATTCGGAAGGTGATCCTTGCTGAAATATCTAAGTTCCCCCAGCCCCCATAATTCACAGAGTTGGAAAAGGCTTGCAAGATTTGGAAATGAGATGCGGTTGCCAACATTCTAGGCATTTCACCAAACTTTTAAAAGTAGGTTAAAAGTGACTACAAGCTAGAAACAAAACAACTGCGCAGTCAGGTCCTCTGTGGGTCAGCAGGCGCTTTAAAGGATTTATCCCTCGCTGTGAGGCTCTAATTGGCCATATTCTAACTCGTTTCAAAGAAGTATCTAACAGTGTTGTCTGGACCCCAGAGATTTAAGATGGTAGGGAAGGATGGAAACACACTCCAAATCCTTTACTGGCTTTGGAAGATACCAATGTAAAAACCGCAGCATCAGCAAAGGTATGGACCCGTTAGGAGACTAAGGGTCTTGCAGTCTTACAATTTCCATGGCTCTGTGCCAGGCTCTGTGCCGTGCGCTGGGGATTCCCAGCACAATCAGAAAAGGGCGCTCACACCTTACGGTGAGAGACTAGCAGACACAAGTATCTGTTAGGACACAAAGGAGAGAGGGGCTGGCTCTACTGGGGGCAGGTGGAGAATCAGCAGTGTTCTCATAGGTGAAGTTTAATCTGAGTTTTGAAGTAGGAGCATTGGATGAAGGAAGATGGAGAGAATCTTGGGGGTCACTTGTGTTTACAGAGTGGGGAGAGGAACAGGAGCCCAACAGGAAATAGAGAAAGAGGAGTCAGAATTGTGTATAACTTTCCATCTCGTCTAGACAGCAAATTGAGAAGTGAGAAGGGTGGTGATTATCAGATTATCAACTCGTCACTGGTTTACCTGTAAACTTAAGTTGTCTGCTCGTTTACTAAGACCAGGGGAAAGTGGTTTGTAGATGAACTTTTAAGCCTCTCTGGGCTGCCCAGCAAAGGCCTGTGGGCCTTCTGTGTTCCTCCCAAACTCAGTTTTCTCAGTTCCTTACATGCTACTTCCCTCTGGGCCATGCATTTGCTTTGGTGCTCCCCGCCTCCCCCTACCCCCTGGAGCACTCTCCCTGCCTCTTTGCTCCCACTCCTTAGGTCTCCTTATATATGTCTGTTCCTCCAAAAGCCCCAAAAGTCTAGGATGGGGGCTACTGCTCTGTGCTTCCCCAGAACCCAATAATTAATCCCTCTTGGGGGGATTGTGGGATCTTCTCTCCCACTGGTTGCAAACTCCATCCATCTGCTTACCTTTGGATCCCTTGGCTTGGCCCTGGTCTCAGCACACAGTAAGTGCTCAGAAAAACCACAATGGATGAATGAGAAGGATAGATAAACTTTGGATGGGTTATCTGGGGATGTCCTTCATGATACTCTACTTGTTATTCTTTAGAAAACAGACTCAGAAACCACCGAGCAGGTGCGGGAAAAGCTCGGTGTTCAGGGCTGTAGGGGCTGCGTCTGCTCATCGTTGGGGAGCTAGCCCAATGTGAATATATGTTCTATATTTGCACACTTGCCTTAAGGGACTGTCATTACTTTTGGTTGTTTTTAAAGGCTGAGGAGTTGGAGGGGTGCCTGGGTGGCTCAGTCGGTTAAGTGGCTGCTTTGGGCTCAGGTGGTGATCCTGGGGTCCTGGGATTGAACCCTTCATTGGGGCTCCCAGCTCAGCTGGGAGTCTGCTTCTGCCTCTCCCTCTGACCCTCCCCCTGCTTGTGCTTGCGCTCTCCCTCTCAAATGAATAAATAAAAAACTCTTTTAAAATTCTTAAAAAAATAAAGGTCGAAGGCTTTGAAATATGACATCTTTTGAAAGAAGTCTCACTACCAAGAAAAAATAATTGAGTTATACTGGATTTCATAGAGGAATAACTATTTAGACTGACATGAAAGCAGTTGAGAAAGCAGTTGACTTAACGAAAAGAAATTTAATGCCAGATTTGCACCTCAAATTCAAACCTTAAAGTATAAGGGAGTTCATTGTAGAATTCCCTATAATACCAAAAATGGAGGGCAAGGTACATGTTCAACAGGAGGGCAACAGTTGAACAAATTACGCCATATTCATAGAAAGAAAGAACTTAAAGCAACGTTTAATAACACGGGGAAATTATGCTGGTATAACATAGCAAGTGAAAAAACTAGGGTTCTTTTTCTGACAGGTGGGATTAAAGGTAATTTTCTTTCGACTTCTCTGAATTTGCCAAATTCTCTAAGATGAGTGTGTAGTCTTTTAATAATGGGAACAAAATGGCCGCACAGGCAGGCCTTTACCTCAATGTGGAAAAGGGGAGAGACGTCAGGGTGTGCGCTTAGAGGATGCGGACACCCGGCTTCCGGGGCCCGCTGACCACGTGACACCAGGCGAGTCACGTGACCTCCGGGCAAGGCCGGAACTTCCCGTTCCGGGTCTGGAGGAAAGAGGGAGGCGAAGAGCGGGGTGGGGGTTGGGGGGGCGGTGTGTGCTCCAGGGCCTACCTCAAGGTTGAAGCTGTCCAGAGCTGGGCGGAGCTTCTCTCGGCAGGTCAGACAGTCCTTCTGGCAGCTGCTGGACACGCTGGAGAAGAGGCCGAGCAGCAGGAGGTCACAAAGCAGGATTTTCATGGTGCAGGAGCAGGAAGCAGGGTGCTAAACTGCTGAAACACAAGGGAGGGCGGGTGGCAATGAGAAGAGCCATTCTGTGGGGGCCTCACAGGGGAATGTACCAGAGGAGACAGCAACAGAGCCCAAGATTCCTCTCCCAGGAGGGCGTGGGTCATCAAGGATACAAGGGGCCTGCCCCCTGGGGCAGGGGCTAGTGTCTGGGCTCCTAGGGAGAGCACCCTTGTGACTTCCTGATGCCTAGCTGGCTTCAACCTGCATAAGCGTTTCCAGGGAGCTAAAGACCTCACTTCTCAACGTACCAGTGTGTGACCCTAGGATGATCTCTCCGAGCTTCAGTTTTTATAGCGATGAAAGGGGAATGGTGGGGCCTGTCTTGGCACTGGGCTGTTGCAAAGACATGAGATCCATACGGGAAGTTTTGCAGAGTGCCGTGTGAGAGTGAGACTTATGAATGACTTGTGCACCTTTTGTCTCCTCCTCCCCAGCCTCTGTCTCAGCCAGGGATGCCCCAAGTGCCAGAATTTGCTCTTCCCAGAAGCCTCCCCCATCCGGACTCTTTGTCCATTTCCCTGGCGACGCGTGAGCTAGCTTCCCGGGCCCCGGGCCTCTATGTTTACCACACTCGTCCATGCAAAACACAGGTCCAGATATGTGCAGTTCTTTATTGAAAATGAACAAAGACACGAAGATAATAGCTCCAACTATCACTAGTTAAATCAGTCATTGATATTCTTTATGTAGGATTGCCTGAAAGCTGTGCGGTTTTTCCTGGTCCTCTTTCAATTTATTCTGTGATCAAGCCTCCTGAATCAGAAAGCTATCTCCTTGGCCTGCATCAGTTTGTGTCCCTGTAGAAACAGCTTTACTTGGAGGATTAAATGGAAAGGGGAGCAAGGGAACTTTCTGACAACATTGTGAATGTTCTCGACTGAGGTATGGGTCACAGGGGTGTATACATTTGCTGAATCCCATGAAATTATACATTTAAATCCTATGCATTTCATTGTACATAAACTTTACCTCAACAAAGAGTCTGGGGTAGAAAAGCAAAAATGATTGCTTTATCGCTTCTTCATCAGACTCTTCTGCGAAAATGTATAAGCCTTGTTCATCAAATGCAGCCTGCAGACCAGCATCAGCATCATTAGGGAGCTTGCTAGAAATGCCGAATGTCGGGTCCTAACCCTGAACCACTGAAGTTGGATCTGGTTTTTTAGCAGCATCCTCAGGGGATCCAGACACATGCTAAAATCTGAGGATCCCTGGTGGAAGATGGGTGTGGAATGGAGCAAGTCAACAAGAGAAGGAAGGGGGTCCTGCAGTTGAATTCACCAATGGCCTTGTTCTGTGTCATCCAGCTAGCTCATAGCAAGAGGATGTCCACGAAAAGATACTCAAGTTTGTTTGCTAAGTCAATGAGGGTACATTTGAGATGGGTTTTGGTGAGTAACAGTTTGCCAAGAGGAGAAAGAAGAGGGTGTGGGAGAGGCCCAGGAAATAGCCTTTGGAAAGGCATAGAGGAGTTAGGACCACAACCTGTGAGGGGGCAGTGGCCAGGCCTGTGTCCCAGGGCCACCTGCCCTCACACCCCAGAGGAGGGTCCCTGTGGAAAAGACACTCCGCTCAGATGGAACCGGCACTTGTTTGCCATCCAAAGGGTTTGGGCTCTACCCTCCAGGTGATGGGGCGTCCAGGGCTAATGAACAGTGAAGACAAACCCTTATACAGAGAAACCTCTCATATACATTTTTTCTTCTCTATCCCAAGGGCCAGTGCCTTAGTCGAGACTTCCTATCTTGGTTATTGTGATGGCCTCCTATTAGTCCACCTAATGATCTGGCCTCCCCCCCAAGACTTCTCCAGATCTGATGACGTCACTTCATACTTAAACCCCACTGGGCCTGGGTACTGCTCCTGCCTGTGTTTTCTAGCTTTGTCTCCTGTTGTTCACACTGGTGTCCCCTCTGGTCCCAGTGAATCATGCATAGTTCCCATTTCTATCCTGTCCTTACTGCCTTCGAACCTTGGCACACGCTCTTCCTTCTGCCCAGAATACCTGTTTCCAACTCATACTTCTACACACCTCGAGAATTATCCCCTCTGTGAAGCCAGCTCCAACCCTTGGTCGGAGTTGGATGAATTTCCTCTGCTTCCAGGGAACTGTGAAGCAGCACATCGCAGCGGGAAGGAAGAGAGCCTCAGGGGCCTGTCTGTCAACCAGGCACAACAGAGCTGTGTCCCAGAGCTGTGATCCGAGTTTTCTCATCTGCACATCACTGCAGCCCGACTGGATCCAGATCCCATATCACAACTCAACCCCTCAGCTTCTCATCTGCAAAACTTGGACAATCACAGTACCCGTCTCACATGGCGATGAACGTGTTGATGTCTGTGAGCAGTTAAAACAGCACCTGGCACATAACCAGTCCTGAGTAAAAGCTTATAAAAGAGCCCAGTGCATAGCTTTCACTTTATAATATGGTCATCATCCCTCACGTGGCACTTTTGACATCGTACTGTAAGCTTGGACTCCTGTGTCTATTTGTCCCACTGGACGGGGACTTGTGAAGGGCTGAGACCATGTTCTGTGGTTCTCTGTATTTCCGGCACTTAGGAGGTGCTCAGAATGTTTGATAAGTATCTCAGGGGCATTCTTCCTTCTCCCTAGCTAACGCAGAGTTGAGGAGTGTCTGGGTACACTGGCCTCACTGGGGCCCAGGAAGCTAATGGCACAGGAACCGCTTCAGGACCTGTGTGACTGACAGCACGTCTCTTAGCTAAGTGTTAAGTTCGAGGGGGAGGGGCGGGAACAGTGTCCTTCCAGAATATTCTAGATGCCATTCTCATCTGGAGCCCCATGCACGCTCGGGTAGAAGGCTGGTTACAAAGGGCTGTGAGGCGTGGTTGGAATAGTGTCGTCTGTTAAGTTCGCGGGTTAAATAGGCGTCGGTACACAAGCTATAGAAGCTCATCACGCAGGTTCTTTTGAAGAGAAAAATACGTCTTGAATTCCAAAAAGCCGCCATATGAGCACGTGTCTTAAACTGAGGACTGCCTGACTCTGTCTTTTGTTTCATTTGAGACTTGCCTTTCCATTTCTTATTCTACTAAATTTCAGTCCTTCTCGTTGGGAGACATTTTTCTAACGTTTGTCCAGAATGGCATGGCTGTGCCCTCTCTGGCCACATGGTGGCGGTGTCTGCATGTCGCAGAGGAAAGGGACGGCTAGGCGAAGAGGGCCGGGTTCCTACCCCGTACACAATAGCAATACCTAATGTTTGCATAGGCTGAGCTGATAAGTTGTGACAGCTGTTAATGAAATGCTCTCCGGCTGAGGTTTTTCATGAACCTCATTTACCCGGCTACTTGCACATTCAGGAGATGCCCGGTGGATTGACTGATGTTTGTTATCTCAAATTCTGGGTAAATGGGTTTTTAGGGTGAAGTGAAGAAAGAAGATGAGCTCCTGGGATGTTTAGCATGTAAAATGTGTCTGACAGCTTTCTCGCATATAAAATGTGAGCTGTCCTTGGTTTGGCACTTGGCAAACCTTCTCGAATCTACTTGGCATTAGCTTGGCCCTCCCAGCGGGTCCACGGGACACCTCTCTTCCAGGCTCCAACCTCCCTACCCTCTGTGTCCCCCGACCCCTCACTCTGAACAAGTGACTCCACCTATTATTTGAAACCCATCCATACACAAAGCTATTTTTTCTCTGCAGTTCCAAGAATCCTAAAAGGGGGCTGACGCAGGTTGTCTCCAAGGTCGTCATATTTCGGTGAGACCAATATAAGTGAAAGCTCAAAATAAATCTAATTATCCTTACAGAGGGGATGGTATTTTGTACTTTTTGGCACTCCTCACAACACCTAGTACCATTGTGTTCTAGGTTAAGTTAGATTTTGAACTGTACTGGAAGCTCAATAGAAGTTTATCATTTTTTAAAAAATTTTTATTTATTTATTTGACGGAGAGAGATTACAAGTAGACAGGCAGGCAGAGAGAGGAGGAAACAGGCTCCCCGCTGAGCAGGGAGCCCCATGCCAGCTGGATCCCAGGACCCTGAGATCATGACCTGAGCCGAAGGCAGAGGTTTTAACCCACTGAGCCACCCAGGCGCCCCTAGAAGTTTTTCATTTTTAAGAAATTTCCACAACATTGATGTGCTTTTTCTTGTAGCTCTGTGTACCAGTTAATGCCAAGTAAGGTGAAGGGAGGAGCTAATTAATTCATGGGGTATATTTATATTTTAATCTTTACCCTCTGTGACTCTGGGCGAGTTATTTTACCTGCGAGTGTTTGTCTTCTCAACTGCAAAATGAGGATCAGGACAGGTGGTGGTGGTTGTTCATTGCAAGAATACTACCATCAGTAAATAGAACTGCTCAGCATACGTTTGAATTTCACCTGGCTTGGATTTTGCTTGGTGAACCAAGCTCGGTTAACACTTCCGTGTGGTGCTGCTATAATGTAGACATCTCTTATTGAATAAAGAAATGTTTAATTACCTCTTATTTTGGTAATGACACCTTATAAATTTAATTGTGCCTCGTTGCTTATGGAGATAAAATACCACTGTGGTTTAGCCTTAATCTATTTGCATGTAATCTTGCTTCCCAGGGCAATATAATTAGTTGCTTATCTGTTTGGAGGATTACGTATGAAGCTAAAAGTTAATTGAGTTTTGTCTTATGGCCTCTGAGAAAGCCTGTTTAGGTTTGGTGCTTTTAGTGGAGAAGGGGGGAGGGGAAGCCTTCCGGCTAGAGGCGTCCCTGTTCTTTTCATCAACCACGGGTGTGGATACTGTTCTTTACAAGTTACGAAAGATTTTTATATTCCTACACAACCCTAGAACCGAGGGCTAAGAATATACTTCTTTTTGGGGCACCTGGGTGGCTCAGTGGGTTAAGCCTCTGCCTTGGGCTCAGGTCATGATCTCAGGGTCCTGGGATCGAGCCCCACATCGGGCTCTCTGCTCAGCGGGGAGCCTGCTTCCCCCGCCCCCCTGCCTGCCTCTCTGCCTACTTGTGATCTCTCTCTCTCTGTCAAATAAATAAATAAAATCTTTAACATATTACCTTCAGTTTAAAAAAAAAGAATATGCTTCTTTTTGAGAGTAACATAAGTTCATAGGGGTTAAGCAACTGCGCTAAGACCATCCAGCTTATAAATAGCAGAGCCAGCACTTAAACCCCGACGTGTTGATGTCAAACTGTGTGTTCTGGGAAACCATAAACTCTATATACTGGTTCTGCTTCAGAAGGGTTGGCCAATTCTGGTGAGATCTCATTGGGCCGGCCTCTGTCTTTGACCGTCATCACCTTACTAGTATATTTAGAATATGATGTGCCAGGCACTGGGCTAATGGCTTTGTAAGCGTCCATCCTATGGGGTAAGTGCTGTTATCCCCATTTTACGGTTGAGAAGACAGAGGAGAAATGACTCGGAGTGGCAGAGGGGAGCCTCCAGCCCATCTGATTTCCAGGCTCCTGCTCTCACTAGGCCACTCAGAGATCTCTGCAGCTGTCTCTGAGTAGGTGAGTTCTTCTTAAGAATCCCCTTTTATCCCGAACTCTGGGCTCCCGCTCACTGATTGCAGCATCCTTATTGTTGCCTGTCCTTCCCAGAGGAATTTCTCATTGCCCATAGGCACAGGGGTTTGTCTTCTACACGCCTCTTCCTTTAACCTGTTGTAGACAGGACTCCTACAGGGGACTGTGCTCGTTCACCAGCTATTACGGAGGGAGGCCTCTCTAGTGGCCTTTCTTCTTCTCACTTACATTCAAAAAAGGTCCTCCTTCTGCTCTGAATTTCCACCTGGCAGGAGGGAGTGAGCCTAGAGGAGGTGGAGGGCAAAGCAATATTCTCCCTACAACAGACCAGGTGGGCCTGGTGGTGGGGAGCAATGAATGAGCCAGAGCCCTGTGCTTAGACACAAGAGAGTCCTGGGCTCCAGCCTTGGCTCTGTCTTGCCCTGTGGGATCTGGAGCAAGGCCCTTTCTTTCTCTGGGCCTCAGTTTCCCCTTCTCCAGAAAGGGGCAGTTTGGTGAGATGGTTAGTATTTCTTGTAAGTGGCCAGATATTTGTGCTCTCCTGGGAAGGGGAAGCAAGAAGGGACGAGGGAAGAGGAAGGGAGGATGAGGGTTTCATGAGGAAGTGGCTTCAGGGCAGCACAGGACAGAGGCTGAACAGCCCAGCCCGGGCTTAGGAGAGGGCCTGGAGAGGGGCGTCAGACCATTTCCTGTCAGGGCCGCCTCAGCGCGGGAAAGGTATCACTCTGAACTTTGATCGTCCTGATTCCGGCCCATGGTTCCACATAGGCTGTCAAAATAATTTAAATGGATTTTTAAAAGCTTTCATCTACTTTTATATTAAAACCACTGAAGGTTCTTTCATAAAGATTAGAAAATACACATAAGCCAAAGAGCCATGAATCCAGTCAACACTCTTCAGCCTTCTTTAGCCTTCTACCTCCAGCAATCAAACAGTTGTGAGCACACATTCCCAGTTGATTTGTAAGTTGTATACATTCTAAAATCCACTAAAGTGCCAATTAAGAAAGATAACAAAAAATAAGACTTCCGTTTCCCAAAGCCCCGTGGATCACAGGAGCACCCATGCTCCTTTGGGACACCGCGGGCCTAAACTCGTTAGCGTTCAGCTGTATAGATGCAAGTTCCTACGAAGCTGAGGACATGCCCACGGTCTTCCCCGACATTAGCACTATGAGAGGCTCCTATCACAAATGTCACATGTTTCTTTGCTGAACAAATGAAATGATATGGGCGCCTGGGTGGCTCAGTGGGTTAAAGCCTCTGCTTTTGGCTCAGGTCATGATCTCAGCATCCTGGGATCGAGGCCCACATTGGGCTCTCTGCTCAGTAGGGAGCCTGCTTCCTCCTCTCCCTGTCTCTCTGCCTACTTGTGATCTCTCTCTCTGTGTCAAATAAATAAATAAAATCTTAAAAAAAAAAAAAACGAAATGATGAATGGGGATGGGGGTGGGGAGGGAGCACAGGAAGTGGGAAGAGGGGAGCTTGGCTCTGAGCCTTGGCTGTAGGGCAATTCGCTGACTTAGACTCCTTGGGAGCAAGCTTTTCACTTCCTCTGCCAAGCCAGGCCCTTCAGAGCTGGACAGGCCTCGTTTCTGTAATGCTGAGGGAGCAGCTAATAGTTACAAAACCACAAGATCACAGAAAGTCAAGACTGAACGTGATTGGAACCTATTTAGGGAGATGCCCAGAAAACTGGCCTGCCCCCAAAACTGGTGTGCCCCAAATCTCAAGGTTTGTGGTGAGTAGGAAACCCTCAGGTTAGAGAGAGGGAGCACCTATAGGGGTTGAAATAAAAGCGTCGAGAAAAATCCAATTTGCTTAATGAGTTCTCCGCCATTGAAACGGCTCCAAGATGCTGTCGGGAGGACTCCTGTCTCCTGAGAAGGGCCCATTCCCTCCCTACGATGTCTGATGAGTAGCTTACCCCAGACGCAGTTGCAGAATTTCTGTCCTGTGGGGCTGTGGGGTGGAGTTCATTAGGAGTGGAGGCGTTAGGATGAAATGAACATGTGGACAAGTTTAGTTCTCTTCCTGGCACATAGTAGGTTTCAGTCAAGGCTAATTCCCTTGCCCTCCTTTTGCGGCTTTGTCCTGACTGCCACCTCCTTCCCCAAAGCCCTCAACCTGTCCAAATTCTACCTCCTTGCCTGCCCAGTTCGAATCCCCGGAATCTTGGGAGAAAATGCCTCTAGCACTCGCTGTCTGGGCCATGCAATTTAGGACTTAATTACACCCAGCCTTGCATTCTCCCCTAATTGTTTCACTGTGTTTGTGTTGTCCGACCCTCGGCCCCATTAATTGGTGAGCACCCTTGGCCCCAAGGGGGTGGTGCGCAGAAGCTAGGAAGGCTGGACTCAGTCCTCCCAGGGTTCGGACTCCTGGACACGGTCCGTAGCTGGGCTCTCAGCTTCAGTTTCATCAACTGCAACGCGGAGACAATGACACCAGCCCACCGGGCTGTTTGCTGGGGATAATGGGTGTAAAAGCGCGAGGATGTAAATCGTTCTATGAATGTAAAGGGCTGTTATCATCACCTCTATTGAATCCACCAGAGCCTCCCCCCGCTCCCCAACACGTCCCCTGCCTGGTGGAGTGTAGATGATAAATACCTGATTGATTGAATGCAGAATGGCTTTGTGACAGCTCCTGTCATCGGCTCCAGAGAGCACGGGTTTGAGCCTAATCCTGCGATGACTCCCTTCATTGACAATGCAAAATTTCCTGCATTCTTCAAATCCCTCAGCCTTCAGCCGAAAAAGCAGGGGCTGCCGCCCTTGTGCAGAATAGAGCTGAACCCCCAAACCCCAGGCTGCGTCACAGTGCCCTCCATGGGGCAGCACACGTGGGCTGGTGGAAGCTGCTCCTCTAACCGAGGTGGTGGTTGAGGACGGTCTTTCCAGGCACCCTGGTCTGCAGAGGACTCAGCAAGCCCAAAGGAACACTAATCCCTTCTGTTCAAGGTATCACAGGAGCAGCGGAAGTGTATTGAATATTTCCCTGCCTCACTTTATAAATGCGAAAAAGGAGTGTGCGTGCAACAGCCGCCCACAGGCAGTGAGAAAGAGCAGCAATTTCTTTGGGAGGTTTTGATAAGAAGCCAGGCAGTTACTTTCCCCCATCTATGTTGAAAACTCTGGTTTAGGCTTCCCGGCAAATGCCATGCAAAGCTCATCTTTTGTTAGTCTGCCGAACAATGTTATTGGTTATAATTGGGGCAATTATGGGCTGCTCGAGGAAGCGAAACACAGATGTTTAAGCCCAGGATCAGGGTATTCAAGTCCAAAGCAGCTTGCTTTAAATAGTCCATTTCCCGAATCATCCTGCTTTACTTGAAATACCCCCAGAACTTACCCATGTTCAGAGTGAGATGGGGGGAGAAGGGATGGGTAATGAAGGGAGGCGAAGCGAGACATGCAAAGAGAGAGAGAGAGTGTGTGTGTGTTTGTGCGTGTGTATGTGAGAGAGGGAGGGAGAGAGATGCACAAAGGAGACAGAAAAGAAGGCTGAGAAAGAGCGAGAGTTTGGATGACTTCTGAGCGTCATATTCAGCAGGACTCAGCAGAGACCTTTAAGTGGGAGAGATGAGCAGGAGGAGAAACATGCAAAGAAAGAGAAGAAACCACCACATACTTCAGGGTCTGGGAGTTCAAGGTCATCCCTGCGGAAATCTACGTGGGTCGCACGCGGTGGCCGCGTTCTGCACTGTACCGGTCGAGCCCGACGCACTGGGTCCCACTTTCCCCCACATCATTACTAGCAATTTCTATTCAGTGCATAAGGAAGAAGGGTTCCCTTAGGACGGAAAAACCCAAATCCACATCAAGTTCAGTGGTATGTTGAAAGCCAGCCGGAACGTACTCCGAGGGAAGGAAAGAAAGGAAGTCAGCCCTAGAGAGGAATCGCTCACAAGGGTGCCCTGAACGGCAAGCCCCCTGCCCCCGTGCCTGCTCCTCCCCTAATCTCACTCCCGCATCCACCTTCTCTCAGCAGATAGCAACGCCGCATCTGGGGAATCGAAACTTTTTCTCATTTCCAAGTTCAGCTCCTTCTTCTGCATCTCTCTCTTCAGGATAAAAACCTCAGCCCTCCCCTCCCACCGCCTGTCTGAGCCCTGAAAATAAGAGGAACAGAGAAATAATTTCCCAGGAGGCCAGCAGCATCCAGCCTGGACAAAGGAGAGGGGGTGAGGAGAGAGCCCCTGGCTGCTGTGGTCCTTCCCGGGGCTCCCAGCTGTTTGTCTTGGGGCTGGGGTTCGCATGCAGTTTCCTACCTGAGAGCTGTCGGTAGCCTGGCTCCTTCGGATGTGAGGCTCCGTTCCGCTGTATCAGCCACACCAGCGTATATATATCCCCCCCCCCCC
>LNAC01000558.1:16965-57775 GCA_002007465.1 Ailurus styani
CAGCCCTCCCCTTCCCTGCCCACCTCGATGACACATACACACGCTGACCCCCTTCATCAAGCGAGCAGCAGAACCTACAATTCTTCCTGGCTGCTCCCTGCCCCCCCACCGCCCCCCGGCTCTGTGCTCAGACCTGTGACACCCCAACCCCCCCCATCCATTCTCAAGCCTGCTTTACCTGGACTCTGTTCAGCCAGGATCCCCCAGCTGCTCTCCCTTTGCTTCCAGAGGCACGGCGAGGACTGATGGGGAGCTCTGGCAAGTCAGTGAGAAAAAAGGCTCCTGGTGACAGGGACGAGGCGGACCCCAGCCCTGGAGTCTCCTTGAACAACCTTTTCGCCTGAGGAATAAAGAAGAGGGAGCGGGCAGAAGGAGGGGAATCTCAGGCACAGAGAAGCCCAGAGCAGAGCTAAGCCGAGCCCCCTCCACTGTCCTTGCCCCACAGGCAGCGACAACTAGAGCACTCAGGAGAGAGGCTCTTACCTGCCGGGGGTCACGCCAGGAGGCATTTTCACAGGTGCCCACAGCATGACCCAGTGTGAAACGCCGAGCCTTTATGCTCAGAAGGAAGGGTCTGACATTCTGGTTCTACCGTCCGAACGAGTGACTTCTCTTGGGAAGCCTCGGGTCCTCCTTCTCTAAAATGGGTATGCTACCTCCCAGGACCACTGTGGGGAGAAAAACGAGACTCTGTTTGTATGTGGAACATATGGGACCTTTAGCAGATGAGTTCTGCACCTCCCTTCGTCCTTTTCACATTGAATAATACCCACCAAATCTAAAAATCCCGTCGACGTCTAGCGTCACCACAGAGTACTTTCAAAGCTGCTGCTGAATCTCGGGGTGTCACCTCCCACGTGCCTTGGGGTCTCAGAGGCTGTTGAAGATGCCCGCACCTCTCAGGGCCAATCCTCCTTCCCTTTCCTGTGGGGAGGATGTTCACGGTCAGCCCCGACAGGCGATGTTTAGGTCCCCAGCTTCTAGATCCTCTCCTTTTTGTGCCCTGGGCACATTGCAACATGACCTCTTCCTTGGCTCTCCCAAGAAGATGCAAAAATATTCCAGAATCCTGAGATTTGAGCCTACGTTGTGCAAGGAGTTCAGGTACCCTCTCGTGTGGCAAGTCTGGCTCTCTCGGGGACCTGAGAACGGAAGGGAAGGATGAAAGAAAGCATCTGCTTTGACTGCGAATGGCATGGTTGGTTTTTTTTGTTTTGTTTTGTTTTGTTTTGTTTTTTCTGGGAGGGGGAGGTGATGGAAATGTTCTGGAAGTAGATAGTGCTGAGGGTTGCACAATGTAGGGGAAGTACTAAAAACCACGGAATGATACCCTTTAGAATAGTGAGTTTTATGTTATGTAAATTACATCTCAATAAAAAAAAATAGAAAGCAAGCAAGAAAGCACCTGCCTCCAGTGGAGAGCAACAGGTTCTAAGAATAAAACTTCCCTGCCACTTGTATTCACAGCAAAAGGGTCCAGAGGACCAACACACCCATGATTTTCCGCTTAGACCTTGACTGCCCAAAGCTTGCACTTTGTTATTACAGGTCAAAGCCACCACTATGACCTCAGAAATTAGCATGACATGTGGTCAGTTTTGCATCCTGGTGTGTGGGGGTGGGGGGAGCCCGAGGCCTGGAGCTCGATTTCACACACACTGGGACAGATATTCCTGGTTGCCTTACCGATACTCATTCCTCGATCCTTCCTTACTAAACAGTGCCCTTGATTTTATTCTAGGTGGCAACGTGCTCTGCTAAAAGGCTCCATTTCTCAGCCTTCCTCACAGCTAAAAGTAGCCAGGGAGAATCAAACTGCTGGTCATTGGGTGGGGCTTCCAGGACAGCTCTTCTAAATGGGGCCAAATCAACTAGAAGGAACCTCTTCTTTGCCCTCCGACCTGCCTGCCTGGAACAGGAATGTGATGGCTGGAGCTCTAGTAGCTATCTTGGTCATGAGACAACTTGGAGGATGAAAGCCATGGAAGAAAGGTGATGAAGCATAAAGACAGAATGATTCCGGGTTATTCGTAAGTATGCAGGCACATGCCAATCCTGGATTTCCAACCTCCAACTTTTTTTTAAGAGAAAAACCTCAGATATCTATTTCAAATACCAGTCAGGGTTCAATTAGCTTTGCTACGTAACAAGCCACACCCAAGCCAGAGGCTTGAACAGCAAATCCGTTATCTGGCTTGTGATATTGCAAATTGGCAATTTAGGCTGGGGTCAGCAGGCTGATTGTTTTGGCTCTGGCTTCCGCGTGAATCTGCAGTCAGCTGCGGCGTGTGGGCTTTAAGAAGTCCGCTGCTGTCAGCAGGGGGCACTTTGGTTCTCCTCCAGGTGTCTTATCCTTCACCTTCAGTGTCTTGTAGCCCTTCAACAGGCTGGTCTGGCACGGTCTCATAGCAAGGCCGAGGTGCAAGCCCGAGCAAGTACAATCAAGCAAGGAAACAAGGTAGTATCCCTTAAGGCCCAAGCTCAGAGCTGGCGCCCCATTGCTTTTGCCACATTTACTGGCTCAAGGTAGTCCCAAGGGCAGTCCAGAGCCAGGCTGGGTGGAGACTACAGAGTCACAGGACAGAGGGGGCGGCTACACAGGGGCTGTTCGCTGGAGCCATTGTTAACTTTATCACTTTATCACTTTATTCAAGATTTTACTTATTTGAGAGAGAGCGGGAGAGAGCGAGCATGAGCTGGGGGAGAGGCAGAGGGAAAGGGAGAAGCAGACTCCCTGCTGAGCGGGGAGCCCAGCTGGGGGCGGGGCGGGGGGACATGACGACTCCATACCAGCATCATGGGATCGTGACCTGAGCGGAAGGCAGACGCTTAACCGATTGAGCCACCCAGGTACCCCTGAGCCATTGATAACTTTAATCTACCGTGTTTTGTTCAAGCCACTGATTTGATTTTTTGTTACATCCAGTAAAGAAATCATCTTAAATGATCTACCTGCCTTTGAGCACCTAGTCGTTCCCAGAGTGTTTGGTAGCCAAGTGCTTTTCTCCCCGTGCAGTTGAAAGGAAAAGCAAGGGCGAAAAGTCACCCCTTCTCTGAACTTTTCTTTCCTCATTTAC
The DNA here is from genome assembly GCA_002007465.1 of Ailurus styani. NCBI lineage: Eukaryota > Metazoa > Chordata > Mammalia > Carnivora > Ailuridae > Ailurus > Ailurus styani. Next base: position 20,043 of record LNAC01000558.1, read on the forward strand.
CGAATGACCTGGGAGTTTTCTTTGGGTTAAATGAAGCTATATATTCTGATAGGCTGTCTCCTATAAGGCATGGAGGGGAAGGGCAGGGATGAGTCTAGGAAGAGACCTTACAACCTTGCCTCTCGGAAAAGTCGGAGCGGATTAGAAAGGGCGCAAATTGCGTCGTCCTCACAGTCAGGTAAAGGCTTTCTCCTGGGCACTCTGCCCCCGAATCGTGGCCCCTCCAGGTCCATGAGAAGCAAGCTGCCCTCTGTTTTTCTGACAGTATACATTCGTTAAAATCCTTGGAGCCGAAAGGTGACACAGCCTATTTCTAGTGATTAGGAGGCCACCGTTGTTCCCTTCTGCGGATGCCGGCTTGCAAGAGAGACCCCCAAGCTAAGGGGGGGTGCACGAATTAGACTCTGTTCCATTCAGATGGGTGAGTTTTGAGGCAGCTTTAGAAGCTCTTAAAACAGCCACCTGAGAATTTCAGTAGAGGGAGTATAAGGGGAAGAAGGCAGTCGCAGCTGGACTCCCACACTAAGCTCCTGGAACCTCCACCCACCCAGCAATTTTCCCCTCTCAGAGTAAAGAGCCTCTCACCATCAGGTGTTTGGCTGCTCAGAATTTCCTGATTAATTACAGTACCTCCAGCCAGTTGGTCTCCTTAGTAACCACGCGAGCAGGGTCCCAGCTGGAAAAGCGGGGTCTGATTTCCCTCTTCACATTTTAAAACCCCGCCAATCTGAACACAAACAGACTTCTAATTAATTAATTACTTTTTAAAGAGAAAAACAGTGGCCCCATTGCTGCAGAGAACTTTAAAGTATTTAGTCTACGTTTTTCTTTTCTTTTTTTAAAGGACAGTTGACGCACAATGTTACATTAGTTTCACCTGTACAACGTGGGATTCAGCGGCTCTATAGGGTGTGCTGTGCTCCCAAGTGTCGCTAGCATCTGTCACCACACAACGCTGTTACAACACCATTGACTATAGTCAATGCTGCACCGTTCATCCCTGACACTTATTCATTCTGGCACTGGAAGCTTGTGCCTCCCACTCCCCTTCACCCATTTTGCCCATCCCCCCCCAACCACCAGTTTGTTCCCTGTATTTATAGGTCTGTATCTCCTTTTTGTTAGTCTATTCATTTGTTTTTTAGATTCCACTTATAGGTAAAATCATACAGTGTTTTTCTTTCTCTGTCTGGCTTATTTCGCTTAGCATAATACCCTCTAGTTTCACCCATGTTGTTGCAAATGGCAAGATCTCATTGTTTTTTGTGGCTGGGTAATATTCCATTGCATATAAATCCCACATCTTCTTTAACCATTCATCTATGGATGGACACTTGGGTTGCTTCCATATCTTGGCTATGGTAAATAATGCTGCAACAAATATTGGGTGCATATGTATTTTTAATCAGTGTTTTTGTTTTCTTTGGGTAAATACCCAGTAGTGGAATTACTGGATCATAGGGTAGTTCTATTTTTAATTTTCTGAGGAAAATATGTGCTCTTCTCCACAGTGGCTGCACCAGTTTGCATTCCCACCAATGTGGGTTCCTTTTTCCCCACATTCTCACCAACCCTTGTTATTTCTCTTTTTGATTCTAACCATTCTCGTAAGTGTAAGGTATTATCTCACTGTGGTTTTGAATGCATTCCCTGATGACTAGTGATATTGAGCATCTTTTCATGTGTCTGTTGGTCATCAGTCTTCTTTGGAAAACTGTCTATTCTGCTTCTTTGTCTATTTTTAATTGGATTATTATTATTATTTTTTGGTGTTGAGTTGTATAAGTTCTTTATATACTTTGGATACTAACCCCTTATTGGATATACCACTTGCAAATATCTTCTCCCATTCAATACGTTGCTTTTTCATTTGTTGGTGGTTTCCTTTGTTGTGCAAAAGGCTTGTATTTTGGTGTATATTGGGGGGGATTATTTTTTCTTTTGTTTCCTTTCTCTTAGGAGATATGTTTAGAAAACAGTTGCTATGGACAAATGGATTTTTAAAATTTATTTGAGAGGGGTGGGAGGAGCAGAGGGAGAGGGAGATAGAAACTTAAGCAGACTCTGTGCTGAGCATGGAGCCCGACGAAGGGCTTAGTCTCACAACCCTGAGATCATGACCTGAGCCAAAACCAAGAGTTGGATGCTTAACCAACTGAGCTACCCAGGTGCCCCTGGACAAATGGATTCTTAAAATAAAGAGGCACTCATATTTCTCTACGACTTTGCTTCCAATCATGAATGGGCTTTTGAGCTATTGAGGGAAAGTTGAATTTTAGTGATCAGTAAAAGGTAAGTTTTAAACGAAGAGTTAGTCAACTATAATTTCAAGGCGAACAACCAATTATACCTTCACAAGCATAGGTCGGACAATTCAGAGCGCCAGCCGAAAGCTGTGCTAGGTGAGGTGAGAATAAGAGAAGGGCCTGGATGCAGGTGTCCTTGCCCTCAAGGGCTGTCTTGAGGGACAAGACATATGCTAATGAATGGTGGCCTGGACAGTGTATACTACTGTGGTCCAGACAACTCAGGAATTAGAAAGCACACAATATGGTACTAATTGTAGATTCGACTGGAGGTTAAAGAGAAGTTCAAGTGAGAAGGAAAAGGTGCCAGGATGTTTATCTTCTTTTTTTGAAGGAAATGTTAATTAAGACGCCGAGGATCACTAGCAGGATCTGAGTGGGCAGGAAAGTGACAGCAGGGCTTCAGTAAGGCTGAGCGTGAGCATTGGGGGGGTAGCATTATGCTCGGGCTGCCACCGCAGAGTGCCGTAGACTGGGCTGGGCGGGGGGTGCTTCAGCAACCGGCTCTTATTTTTTCACAGTTCCGGAAGCTGGAAATCTAAAATCAAGGTGTCGGCAGGGTTGGTTCCTCCCGAGGCCTCTCTCCTCAGCTTGCAGGGGGCTGTTTCCTGCCTGTGTCCTCCATGGTCTTCCCTCTGTGTGTGTCTGTGTCCTAATGTCCTCTTCTTAAAAGGGCAGCAGCCCTATTGGATTAGGGCCCATCCTAGTGACTTTATTTAACCTTAATCATCCCTAGAAAAACCCGATCTCCAAATACAGTCACATTCTGAAGTACTGGGGTTAGGATTTCAACATATGATTTTTTTTTTTTTTTTTTTTTTTTTTTGGTGGGGAGAGCCTGATTCAGCCTATAACAGGAATGATACTATACCCATCAGATAATGGGGATAAAAACCCAGAAAGGGAACTAAAGATCATTATGGGTTGGTGGGTGACTAGTGAGCACAGTGGGTTCCTTCCGTTCTCGGGCCCTCAGGGCCGGGCACTGGTGTCCCCAGATACCACGCTGAGGGTGTCCATCCTGCTTTGCCATGTCACAGTGTACCTGGAACCCCCAGGCGGTTCTCATGGCTATGTTTGAAGAGTCTCAGCACCGCTAGCAGGTGTATCCTAACACTCGGGATGTGAAGAGCAGAACAAATTCAGACATGCCACGCTCAGAGTAACAAGGCATCTAGCCACTTCAGACACTTTGGATCGTGGTTCCTGAGAAATTTGTAGGACGGTGCAGTTTTTCTCTTCGGGGTCAGCATCTGAAGGCCACGGCGTGGCTCCAATACGCTTATGTTCCGTAACTCCCCATAACGAAACATGTGTCTACATCGTGGGCACGAACCCCTCTCCACCTTGTTTCTCTGTTGGATTGATTAGGCACGAACTTCATAGGGGAGCTCATTTCCTTCCACAGCTCCACCCTGTGGGGGAACTCTTAGGTCCTCTCCAACCCAAATCTCCCCGTGGGCTTTGGGTGCCATACTTCTAGTACTTTCAGGAGGTTGGCACTCAGATGTCACCTTGGCGCCCCTAAGGATATTTTTATATTTCCATTAACTAACCCCTGCCCAGATTTCCAGGGTCAGCAACAACATTCTCACAGCCACCCAGTGTTGTAACCTGAGTGGTCTTCCTTCTTGCTCTTTCGCCATCCTTTGTATTCAGGATGTTATTGAGTGTAATCATTTCATCTTTACTGCCATCTGTCAGAGCCCCAGCTCTCCCTCTCTCTTCAGTCTATCCTATATACAGCAGCTTGCATAATATTTTCTAAATGGCATTTTTTTTAAATTAAAGATTTATTTATTTATTTATTTGACAGAGAGAGAGAGAGATCACAAGTAGGCAGAGAGGCAGGCAGAGAGAGAGGAGGAAGCAGGCTCTCTGCCGAGCAGAGAGCCTGATGTGGGCCTCGATCCCAGGACCCTGAGATCATGACCTGAGCCAAAGGCAGAGGCTTTAACCCACTGAGCCACCCAGGCACCCTCTAAATGGCATTTTCATTTTGCTTCGATTCCTTGCTCTAAAATTCTAATTTAAAGGCAAAGAGTGGTAGGGTTGGAAGATAGTGGAGGGGCGCTGCCCAGCCCCTTGGACTCTAAAGATCTGGGTTTGAGTCTCACCTTAGTCCCTTTTCTGCCATTATATTATGACTTTGGCCAAGTCACTCCTGCTTGCAAGACCTTGTACTCTTATTCTTTAAAATGGGCATAGTGATATCTAACAACAGTGCTGTGAAATTTATACCGTTAACGTAAATGAAGAGGATTTGAAAACTCTAAGTTACCTCACAAATACAAAATATAATGATTATCCCTCAAGACCATCTCAAGTACAACTACCTCTTTTTAAAAAAAGTTTTATTTATTTATTAGAGAAAGAGAGCGTGTGTGAGTGGGGAGCGGAGGGAGAGAATCCTCAGACTCCCCACTGATTGTGGAGCCGACTCCTCCAACTCCAGGCTCAATCCCAGAACCCTGAGATCGAAGCCAAAATCAAGAGTCAGCCACTGGACGCTCAACCAACTGAGCCACCCAGGCACCCCTCAAATACCACTAGCTCTTGTAACTAGTTAAAAATTGGCCTTTTCCTTTCCTGAACTTCCACAGCACTTTTCTGGACAGTTGCTTACATTCAGATTTGCTGTTTGTGTTTCATGGTGTATATCCCTCCCCGGGCTCCCAGCTCTGCCGCAGTTCTCTGTGGGGGTAGGGTTGGTGGGGGTGTGTGGGGGCGGTGGTTCCCATCTTGCCTGTCCAGGAGGACTGTAAACCACCCGATGGAAGCACTTTATACTCTCTTCTATTTCTCTCTGATTGAGCCCTGTGCCAAGCCCTCTGAGCTCAACCAGTCCCACACGCATTGGTTGAGCACTTGTTATTTGTTGATACATGCAAGGCACAGATTCATAGGCAGGAGACTGAGTGACATAGAATAAAAATCCCAGTGCTGGAAGAGCTCACAGTCTGGCTTGGAAGTTGAGCTTCAAGAACTAAAAAGGTTGTACAGTTGATCCTTGAACAACGTGGAGACTGAGGGTGCCAACTGTCCCCCTTTATGGTATTGAAAATCCATGTGTAACTTTCAATTCTCTCAAAACTCCTGATCGCCTCCCGTTGACCAGAAGCCTTATGGATAGCATAAACAGCACATACTTTATATGTGATATGGATGACATATGGTATTCTTTTCAATAGAGTAAGCTATGGGAAAAGGAAATATTTTTTTAAAAGATTTTATTTATTTATTTGACACAGAGAGAGAGATTACAAGTAGGCAGAGAGGCAGGCAGAGAGACAGGGAGAGGAGGAAGCAGGCTCCCTGCTGAGCAGAGAGCCCGATGCGGGCCTCGATCCCAGGACGCTGAGATCATGACCTGAGCCGAAAGCAGAGGCTTTAANAAGGAAATATTTTTAAGAAAATCATAAAGAGAAAAATATATTTATGGTACTGGACTGTAAAAAAAAATCTGCATATAAGTGGACCCATGCATGAGTGGACCCACACAATTCAAATCTGTATTGTTCCAGGATGAACTGTATAAGGCTGTTACAGTGTTAGCAAAAGATACGTGGACATTTAAGGATGATGGACTCCCCTGGCTGGAATGGCATGAGAGCCTTAGCCAACTGGGAAGATCTGAGCTGGGCCTTGAAAAATGGCTGCTCTCTGGATAGGTGGAGACGGGGGAATATAGGAGACCGTGGACAGGCCTGGTGAACTGGAGCAGAGGAGTCTTTGCAGAAGGGAGTGGTAGGAGAAGGGGCTGCACATGCAGACTGGGTGAGACAGTAGAAGGCCTTGAATGGTGGCCTCAATAATTGGTATCTTGGCCATCAGAAAAGACTGAAGATTCTTGCACAAGGGGTGATATGTTCAGGGCAGTCTTTGGGAGCGTGAAGCTAGGGCTGACACTTACTGATGGGAGATAGCAGGAGAATATTTCTCTGAGTAGGTGTTCATCCGTCTCCATGTGGCTGGTTCTGTGTGAATGACTGCAGCCTCGGAATCCCACTAGAAGTAGACAGTCAAGCAACTGCACTGAAAGCTTCCTATCTACTTTTTTTAAACAAATAATGCCACATGAAAATCTCCTGATCTCTTGACATTTCCGGTTTCTAGACCAACTCACCTCTCTCTTCACCATCACCATCAGAGCCCTGAGAGTCAGGCACAGTCTGAGCCTGGACCTGCTGGAGAAGGGCCTGTTCTTCCTCCCTCTCTGCAAACAGTTCCTGGCTTAAGGATCATAGAATGCCATTTCATGAAATTGTTTTGTTCATGCAAGATGACTATCTTTCCAGAGCCATTTTGTGGCTCTGGAAGGGGAAAACACGAAACAGATTTTTTTTTTTTTGAGAAAGAAAATAGTTTTAGTCCTTTGTAAAATAAAATAATGGATCTCTAAGTCCAGTTTTTCTTTTTTTTAAAAAAAAAGATTTTTATTTATTTATCTGACAGAGATCACAAATAGGCAGAGAGGCAGGCAGAGGGAGAGGGGGAAGCGGGCTCCCTGCTGAGCAGAGAGCCCGATGCAGGCCTCGATCCCAGGACCCTGAGATCATGACCTGAGCTGAAGGCAGGGGCGTAACCCACTGAGCCACCCAGGTGCCCCTAAGTCCAGTTTTTCTGCATCAATTAAAATACATTTTCTAAGAACCTTGTTGTGACCTTCTCCCTCTTGCATGCCCTCTGCCCACCCTGGGTCTCTGCCTGCCACACACACACACACACACACACACACAGTTGGTACTTCCAGCTCTGACTGTCATCATTACAATCAAAGAGATGTTACCAGCACCCACATGAGCTGGTGCCATTAGAATTCTTTGCAAAATATATCTTGTTGAATCACAAGAGCACGGTGCCTAAAAAAAATCCAAATCCCCTTGGTTGCTTAGGATAATGAAATTGTTTCTCTGAGGGAAAGGTAGGTGATTAACCTCTTGTGTCATATAATAACAAAACTGAGAGCAGACTGGGAGGAACTTTTTCAGAAGCGAACTGGTGCTTGCCAAACCTTGGCTCTGCATTCTTTTGTCACGTTGCCCACCAATGTGAGAGTCATCCAGGCCTAGGCCCCAGGAATTCAAGCGCCTATCCTAATGACAGATAAGACTAAATGAGAATGGGACTCCCCCCTGAGGTAGCACATCTGTATTCCAGGCTGCCACGCGGCCTCCACGGGGCTGCATCCAGGACCTGAATGTTTTATTGAAGCATTAATAGTGAATTTTCTGCTTGGATTCCTTGCTGCTTGGAGACAAAAGGCACCAGAGGGCTCTGAGTCAGGGGCCAGGGTTGGGGTGGAAACATGCTTATTTGCATTCCATAGCTTCGTGTGTGTGTGCACAGTCTAAACACACATGGACCATCCCTTCCCCGCCAACATAACTGCACATATTCTGGTTCATTCATTCAACAAACACGGACTCAGCGGCAGGCGCTATGCTAGGAGCTGGGCACACAGAGGAGAATGAGATGGGGTCCTAGCTGCAGGATCCCTTGAAGTTTGAAAAAGGCATTTAGGATTAATGCAAAGCAGTATATGTGCCCAATATCCATAGATTGCAGAGGGTTTTAACTTTTTTTTTTTTTAAAGATTTTTATTTATTTGACAGAGGGAGAGAGATCACAAGTAGGCAGAGAGGCAGGCAGAGAGGCAGGCAGAGAGAGAGGGGGAAAGCAGGCTCCCCGCTGAGCAGAGAGCCCGATGTGGGCCTCGATCCCAGGACCCTGAGATCATGACCTGANAGTATATGTGCCCAATATCCATAGACTGCAGAGGGTTTTAACTTAATAAACAGAAGATTCAGAGGAGAGAAGTCAAAGGAAGCCCAGATGATTACAAATGGGTAAATGATATGGATACGGATGGGTAGGAAAGAAGAAAGAAGGAAATCACTGACATGATGATTTTTCCTTCCTTTTAAAATTTTGTTTCATGCTGTTACAGTAATATTTGCATAGTAAAATGGGAAAAAAACACTTAAGGTTAGGTGAGAAGACCTTCAAGATCTATCCAGAGTCTTTGCAAGCAATATAGTATTCTCTCATACTGAAATATTTGCTAAATGAATGTTTCATCACAACAATTATCTCAATCATTTCCAGAGATGGAAAGACAATTTATGGAATAGAAAGTGGCATTTTCCCCCAAAATGAACATTGTCATTTTTCTGCCTCTATAAGCAAAGTGTGCTAAAAAAATAGACTGTATCCAAAAAAAGCATAAAAACGAAAGTAAAAATACATCTGGAAACCCACATAGGTATAAGTCAACTGATCTTTGACAAAGAAGCAAGGCAATACAATGGAACAAAGATAGTCTTTTCAACAAATGGTGTTAGAAAAACTTGACATCTGCACACAAAATATAAATGTAGACATAGACCTTACACCCTTTACAAAAATTAACTCAGAATCTATCATAGACCTAAATGTAAAACACAAAACTATAAAACTCTGAGAAAATAACATAGGAGAAAACTTCGATGACCTTCGGTATGGAGATGACATTTTAGCTATGGTACCAAAGGCATAGTCCATGAAAGAAAGAATCGGTAAGCTGGACTTCATTACAATTAAAAGCTTCTTTTCTGAAAAAGAAAATGTCAAGAGAATGAGAAGACAAGCAACAGACTGGAAGAAAATATTTGCAAAAGACACATCTGATAAAGGACTACTACACATAACATATGAAGAACTCTTAAAACTCAACAATAAGAAAACAACCTGATTGAAAAATGAGCCAAAGACTTCAACAGATACCCCTCCAAGAAGACATATAGATGGCAAACAAGCACATGAAAAGATGTTCCACACCACATGTCATCAATGAAATGCAGATTAAAACAACAAGATGCCACTACATTCTTATTGGAGTGGTCAAAATCCAGAACACCAACACCACCAAATACTGGTGAGGACTTGGAGGAATAGGAACGCTCATTCATTGCTGGTGGGAATGCAAAATGATACTGCCACTTTGGAAGACAGGTTGGTGGTTTCTTACAAAACTAAACATACTCTTACCGTATGATGCAGCAATCATGCCCTTTGTTATTTATCCAAAGAAACTGAAAACTTATGTCCATACAAAAACCTGCATACAGATGTTGGTAGTGACTTTACTCATAATTGCCAAAACCTGAAGCAGCCAAGATGCCCTTTAGTAAGTGAATGAATAAATAAACTGTGGCACATCCAGACAATGGAATATTATTCAGTGCTTAAAAAAAGAGCTATCAAGCCATGAAAAGACACGGCGGAAGCTTAAATGCCTAACGCGAAGTGTAAGAAGCCAATCTGAAAAGGGTATTTACTTTACGAGTCCAACTACAAGATATTCTGGAAAAGGCAAAACTGTGGGGACAATGAAAAGATCAGTGATTGTTAGGGGTTGGGGAAGAGGAGGAGGGTTGAATAGGTGGAGTGCAAAGGATTTTAGGACAGTGAAGATCCTCTGTATGATACTGTAATAACAAATGCACGGCATTTACATGTGTCTAAACCCATAGAATATACAACACCAAGAGTGAACCTTAAAGTAAACTATGGACTTTGGATAGTTATGATGTGTCAGTGTAGGAGGTTCATTGATTATACCAAAGGTACCACTCTGGTGGGGGATTTTGATAGTGGGGGAGGCTATGTATGTGGTCAAATTCATGTTATGTATATTTTACCCCCACAGAAAATATGTTCAATTAAAATAAAACCACCACATCCTCCCTACCACACACACACTTGGTTTCAAGTGACAGAAAAATTCACTCAAATTGGTTTTAACAAAGAGGAGGACTTCGGGTACAGGAACATCTCCCAGAACCTAATGGAAGGCATGCTGCTAGCTTTTTAGGGGACAGGGACCAAGAACCAAAGCTTCAGAGACAAGGAGCCACTCTCTCAGGCTCTCCATTTTTCTGCATTTGGGGGTGCACCGGTCTCTCTTTTCTGCGACATTCTGGGCATCTGTTTCTTCCGTCTTTCGATCTGGGCTTGTTTGCTCACTTTTCCAAGCATGTGGTAGAAGGTGGCTCCTCAGCTTCTGGGTTGACTTGTCCTTTAAATTTTTTTTCTTAAAAAAACAACAACAACTCAGTTCTTAGATTTAAGTAACCAACCTGGAATGGCTTAACATTTCTAAATCCCAATTCCAAATTCCCAAGAAAGAGGTTATTGTTCTCAAGTTTATTATAAAAAAATTTCAAACCCATAGGAAAGTTGAAATAATAGAATAATAAACCTTCTATCAAATTAATCAATTGTTGGGCACCTGGGTGGTTCAGTGGGTTAAAGCCTCTGCCTTCGGCTCAGGTCATGATCTCAGGGTCCTGGGATCGAGGCCCGCATCGGGCTCTCTGCTTCGCAGGGAGCCTTTTTCCTCCTCTCTCTCTCTGCCTGCCTCTCTGCCTACTTGTAATCTCTCTCTCTCTGTGTCAAATAAATAAATAAAATCTTTAAAAAAAATTAATCAATTGTTAACATTTTTCCATGTTCATGTGCTTTTTCTTTCCCCAAACACATACACACTGTTTTTTGGCTGAAACATTTGTAATCAGGCACATTCAGGGTGATCTGGCCAGAGAGGTCTGTGTCTGGCTGAACCATTTGCAAATAAGTTGTAGATATCATGATGCTTCTGTCCTGAATCCTTCAGCATGATCTCCTAAGGTAGAGAAGGTCTTTTGAACCACTATATCTTTATTGTACCTAAGAAAATTAACCACAATTCAACAACATCATTTAATGTCCAGGATATATTAAAATTTTCCCAAGAGTCCCCCATTTTCCTTTGTAATTTTTAAAAATATTTACTTATTTTAGAGTGAGAAAGGGAGAGCAAGGGAAGGGGCAGAGGGAGAGAGAATCCTGAAGCAGGCTCCCTGCTGAGCACTAAGCCTGATGTGGGGCTCAATCCCAGGACCTAATTTTTTTCTTTTATCAAGGATCCAATCACAGTTTTATATTGCATATCTTTGGTCATTTAAAAATCTAGAATAGTCATCCTGCCTTCTTGTGTTTCTTTTTTTTTTTTTAAGATTTTATTTATTTATTTGACACACAGAGAGAGAAATTACAAGTAGGCAGAGAGGCAGGCAGAGAGACAGGGAGAGGAGGAAGCAGGCTCCCTGCTGAGCAGAGAGCCCGATGCGGGCCTCGATCCCAGGACGCTGAGATCATGACCTGAGCCGAAAGCAGAGGCTTTAACCCACTGAGCCACCCAGGCGCCCTTGTGTTTCTTGATATTGATTGCTTTGAAGCATTCTGTCCCGTTGTCATACAGAATGTCCTTCATCCTGGTTTTGACTGGTGTTTCTTCATGATTAGATTCAGATTAAACCTACTGTTTTGGTAGAACAGTTACCTAGGTGATGTTGTGCCCTCCTTATTTCATCACATCAGGAGGCAACTTCTGGTGATACTAAGTTTCTTTACTTAGTAAATATAGTAGTCACTAACCTTTCCATTGTAGTGAAACATTTTGACTTTCTAATCAATAAGAAATCTGTGGAGTGATAACTTTGAGACTGTGTCCCTACAAGTTTTAGCCAATATTTTTTGATGATCTTTGAATCAATGATTATTTTGGAGGTTGCAAAATAATAATTTTCTATCATTCCCTCTTTATCTTTAAATGGCATTCTTGTAAAGAAGAGCTTTCCTCAATTTTCCTTCCTTCTGTCCACCCCCCGCCTCTTCTTTAGGAGAGCTTTAGAATGTATGTCTTAAAAATCCCAACCTCAAAGTATTATAAACACGCACAATAATTTTTCTTTTTTGATACTCAGATTGCTTCCAGATTTGGGCAGTGAGAGTCCTTCAAGTTGGCTCCTATGCCCTGAGCCGATGCTGTTAATCTTTGAACACTGTGTTGTCTGGCACAAAATGTTCCAGAATTATTTTGCAGTTTCTTGCCCCAGATCTGGAATCAACCAAAAGAGAGAATCGAAATGGCTTAACGTGAACCTGTTACCCCTCACCTTTGGTTCCAGTGGCTATGGAGTGCATGGGAAATGGGGTAAGAGTCCCATAGAACAAATCTTCCTGCCTATATATGTATGCGAGTGTGTTAAGTGTGTGTATGGATATGTATATGTACGTAAGTGTGTGTGAATGTGTGTGTGGATACTCTTGGGTGCTGGAAAAATCGGAAGGTTTAATATTCCAGGACACCAAGACTGAGACCAGCGCCTAGCCCGAGCTTTCCTCACATTACCCTTTTGGGACATCTCCATCCCATCTTTCCACTTCAAACCTACTTTTGATGTTCATTTGAACCGAGTTTTACCTGTTTGAAAATGCTGATGGGAGCACAACAGTTTTATTTATTTGGGCCCCTCACCTCCCTAGGCATCCACATTCAGACAGAATCTCAGAAACTCAACCAAAATTTACTGATCTCCCACTACATACCAAGATAGCTTATTTCACAGACATCATCTCATTTAGACTTGAAAGCAACCATGCCAAATACATGCTATTATTCTCATCTTACACATGAGGAAAGGAGTGTCAGGTTAAGTAACATGCTTAGAGTCACATGCTAGTAAGTAGCAGAGTCCACACTTGAACCCATTCTTCAGACCCCAAATGTGGGGGTCTCCTGTTCCTTGTAACCCTGTATGTGAAAACAACCTGATGCCCTGATACAGCCAATCACCAAGTATGTCCTGAGTACCTACTGTGTGTTTACCCCTGTATCAGGCATGTTCAAGGATATATCATTTATTAAGCACCAACTGTGTGCAGAGTGTTAAATTCATTAATGTAGCAAATGAATGGAACTCATGATTCCCATTGTTCTGGACTTTATACTGTCACTTGGCAGTGAGGGGAGACAAACAAAAAATTCATAAAGAAATAAATGCAGGTTAGCTTGGACAATGTGAAAAAAGTATAAGAATGTCTAATGAATAGATTCTTTTTTTTAATTAAGATTTTATTTATTTAACAGAGAGGGAGATCACAAGTAAGCAGAGAGGTAGGCAGAGAGTGGGGGAGGGGGGCGGGAAGCAGGCTCCCTGCTCAGCAGAGAGCCCGATGCAGGACTCGGTCCCAGGACCCTGAGACCATGACCTGAGCCGAAGGCAGAGGCTTCGAGCTCCGAGCCACCCAGGCGCCCTAATGAATAGATTCTGTAACAACCATGACAGGTTATTTCAACTTGTTTGAAGATTTCAAAAAAAAAAAAAAAGCATTGACCTATGAACCAAAAGACTTTAATGATAATTAGATACTCCCCCTCTTTTTAATTGAACTATAGTTAACATACAACGTGATGCTAGCTTCAGGTGAACAACATATTGATCTGACAATTCTACACACTACTCACTGCTCACCATGATAAGTGTAGTCACCATACAGTGTTATTACAATATTATTGACTATTTCCTATGCCGTACCTTTCATCTCTGTGACTTATTTATTTTATAAATGGAAGTCTATACCTCTTTTTTTTTTTTAAGATTTTATTTATTCATTTGACACAGAGAGAGAGATTACAAGTCTGCAGAGAGGCAGGTAGAGAGAGAGGAGAGAGAAGGAAGCAGGCTCCCTGCTGAGCAGAGAACCCGACGTGGGCCTCGATCCCAGGACCCTGGGATCATGACCTGAGCCGAAGGCAGAGGCTTTAACCCACTGAGCCACCCAGGTGCCCAAGTCTATACCTTTTAACCCTCTTTATCTATTTTGCTCATCCCCAGCCACTTCTCTGGCAACCTCCAGTTTGTTTTCTGTATTTCAGAGTCTGTTTTTTGTTTATTTCTTTATTATGTGTGTGTGTGTATGTGTTTATGTTTTTGTCATTCATTTGTTTTGGTTTTTTTTTTTTAGATTCCATTTATAAGTGAAATCATATGGTATTGGTCTTTCTCTGTCTGACTTACTTCACTTAGCTTAATACCCTGTAGGTCCTCCATGTTCTCATAAATGGCAAGATCTCAATTTTTTTTATAGCTAAGTAATATGCCACTTTATATATACAATATCTTTTTTTACCCATTCATGTATTGATGGACCCTTGAGTTACTTCCATATCTTGTCTATTGCAAATAACACCCCTACAAATGTCTGTCCTTAGATGAATGGGTAAAGAAGATGTGGTATATAAGTTAGATACTTTATTTATTTATTTACTTACTTATTTATTTTTAGATACTTTTAAATTGAGCATCTTCTGTGTGCCAGTGTTGTGTGCTAATCTGAACCTATCAATGAGCACTGTTGTGGCTGGATCAGCCCTTGTGGTTCTCGTGATTGCAAGANTATTTTTAGATACTTTTAAATTGAGCATCTTCTGTGTGCCAGTGTTGTGTGCTAATCTGAACCTATCAATAAGCGCTGTTGTGGCTGGATCAGCCCTTGTGGTTCTCGTGATTGCAAGACGCCCTTTAGCAATGACCATCAGGAAACTTAAAAAGATAAAGGCTTATTATTTATAGGACCTGGACATTACATAGCACACTTGGGGCCACAAAATGAGGTCATAGGTAGAGAGAGTGAGAGGAGGAGAGTACCTGGGGCCTGGGGTTCAGCTTTCATTGGGGTAAAGGGTGGGGGCCTAGGGTTTCACAGGCTCACTCTCTATTGGTGATTTTAAAATGTAAGAGTGGGAATTTAAAGTGAGAGAAGAGAAAAAACAAGTGGCCCAAATGGTCAGTTATTGAAAGCAGCCTAGATCTCTAAAACAAAGTAGCCTCAGTTGAGGGAGGTGGCCTAGCTCTTCCTCTGCTCACGTGGCTGGCAATGTATTTGAGATTGCCGTCTTCTGAAGATGCTCCAAAATCGAAGCTTACAAAAAAAGAATAGCCAATGGTCAAGGCTTACACTACAACCAGGTATGTAATATATGGCATATGCTCTAATGCTCATGACACCCTGCTCTGGACAGGGTTGTGTCTTTCCAGAGTTCATACATTGAAGCCTGAACCCATAATGTAACTATATTTAGAGGTAGGGCCTTTAAAGAGATAATTAAAGTTAAATGAGGTTGTAAGGGTGGAGCCCTGATCTAACATGACTGGTGTCCCCATAAGAAGAAGAAGAGACATCGGGATGCATATCCTTGGAGGAAAGGCCATGTGAGGACACAGAGAGAAGGTGGTCGTCTGCAAGGCAAGGAGAGAGTCCTCAGGAGAAACCAACTCTGCTGCCACCTTGCTCTTGTACTTCCAGCCTCCAGAACTGTGAGACAATGAATTTCTCTTTTTTAAGGCAGCCAGTCTGTGGTAGTTTGTTACGGCAGCCCTCGCAAGCTAATGCAGACCTGCTCAAAGAAGGCAATAAGACCTCCATTTCTCAGACTAAGAGAACAAGGTTCAGAAAGGCAAAGAAACTTCCCTATGTCGGGCACCTGGGTGGCTTAGTGGGTTAAAGCCTCTACCTTCGGCTCAGGTCATGATCTCAGGGTCCTGGGATTGAGCCCCGGATCGGGCTCTCTGCTCAGTGGGGAGCCTGCTTCCTCCTCTCTCTCTGTCTGCCTCTTTGCCTACTTGTGATCTGATCTCTCTCTGTGTGTCAAATAAATAAATAGAAGAAATCTTAAAAAAGAAAAAAAAAAGAAACTTCCCTACGTTCCTGCAAACAGGAAGTAGTGAGAGCAGAATTCAAATCCAGGTCTGTCTCACCCTGGATCCATGACTTTTTTCAATGCACTCTCCTTTGATTGTGTTTTGGCACTGCCACAGCTGAGGGACGTGCGGTGAAGGCAAGGATGATGCCAAGTTTGCCTACTGTTGTGTCCCTGTGGCCTGCTACAGTGCCAGCCACAGCACTCAAGGGTTTGTGGGCTAACTATCCTTGCCCTACAGAGCTTTATGATTTGATTTAGATGAGAAACAAAGGAAATCCATAACTCATACCAACCTGCTTTATGGAAGAGCTTCTTGCAGCAGTAATTCTGGGGAGGGAACGTTCAGGGTGGGTTGGCACAGAAGGGAAGTTTCCAGGAGGTAAGCGGAGCTCCAGGGAGACCTGAACTCTCAGGACACAAGGAAAAAGAGTTGTCATCAAGAAGGTTCAATGGCTTATTTATTTACCTTTTATTTTTTAAGTCATTCTGTGAATGCAGAAGTGAAAATAAAGGGATAGTGAGAAACAACTTTATTAGATTTTTAATAAGAATCCAAGCACAGTAAACCTCTTCGTAGCAAGGAAATTCTGAGGCACAAACATCATCGAAGATGAAACAATGCTATCACATGTCCTTTTAGCAAAATGGGATAGGCCAGATTCTTGTCACAAATTATTGCATGAGGAAGTCCTTCTTATGACTGACTAACTGGATGAAAATACTGTATTTCCTTCTTGTCTTTAAAAATACGTTCTTCAGGGATGCCTGGGTGGCTCAGTCGGTTAAGCACTGGACTCTTGCTTTTGGCTCAGGTCATGATCTCAGGGTCTGGGATGGAGCCATACCTTGGGCTCTGTGCTCAGCAGGGAGTCTGCTGAAGATTCTTTCTCTCTCTCTGCCCCTCCTTCCGCTCTCTCTCTCAAATAAATAAATCTTAAAAAACACATTGTTCGCATGTTGATTCTTAAATTTGAGGAAGATCATTAGAATTAGAATACTGTCATCTGAGGACTCACTGAGATTTCACTTATAGGATACGTTTTACCATCATTATTAGAGGCTAGAGTGCTGCTATCTCTTTTCATTTCATCTTCTGGTTGTCTAATAATCTGAAGTGTCTTCCCCTGTGCATTTTCTTCTTTGCCTTTAAGAGTAGAAAATGAAAAATTCTGAATTGTCATTTGTTTTCAGTGAGGGCTAAATGCAGACTAAAAAGATGGTATGTACTACCTTCCTTTATGCCCCTTGAAAGATAATACATTTCTTTTATCAGTAAGAAAGACTGAAGGATGGTGATTTCTTCACTACTGGTTCATCTTTCTTGACAATTCCATCATTCTTCCACTTAAAAATTATGATTATTTATTTTTAGTATAGTTGGGAACAATTGATGAGTAATGATGAGGGATGATGAGTAACAATAATTCCAGGTAATGGGATAGTAATGTGTTCGAAATTAAGGAAAAAATAAGATTAAGATCCTACATTGGATCTTAGACACATTGCCCTTCGATACAATGGTTCATATGGTAATTGCAAGCTAGAATAAGTTTTGTGTAATTAAAAAATTTGTAAATTCCATTTTTATTCTTTAGAAGACCTCTAGGAAAGAAGGAAGTCATAAAGTATCAATCCTCATAAATGTGGACTCTATTCTGTAAGGCATGACATAGTAATTCTGAAAAGTTTTGAGCAGGGGTGGCATGATGCATGCAAACATTTGCTCGCTGTTTTCTACTATAATTGTGAAGCTATATTCCCAAGGGAAAAAATTAGCTTTTGGCATACAATAAAAACCATACATAAGAATCCTAATATTTATTTTCTAGTCCTTCAATATGTGT
The DNA here is from genome assembly GCA_002007465.1 of Ailurus styani. Lineage (NCBI taxonomy): Eukaryota > Metazoa > Chordata > Mammalia > Carnivora > Ailuridae > Ailurus > Ailurus styani. Next base: position 37,763 of record LNAC01000558.1, read on the forward strand.
TTCATTCTTTTTCTTAAAGATTGTATTTATTTATTTGACAGAGAGACAGCGAGGGAGGGAACACAAGCAGGGGGAGTGGGAGAGGGAGAAGCAGGCTTCCCGCTGAGCAGGGAGCCCATGCCGGGCTGGATCCCAGCACCAGGATCATGACCTGAGCTGAAGGCAGACACTTAGCGGCTGAGCCACCCAGGCGTCCCTGTGTTTCATTCTTTTAAACGAAGTAAAAACCCACATGCTGTCTTCAAAGCCAATTAAAACCATATACATATAAACAAATAAATTTCTAAGTTATACCCTATTTCTTTGTGAGTTCGCACTGACTCCACAGGCCTTGAATGTTTCACATGCCAAACTGGTTTGCCAGTAGGGGATGTGATGAGAGATTCTAGACTTTTTAGCCTGCAAAGGGGAAATTTAAGGGTGAATGTGATTGTAAGTTCCGAAATGGTAGGAGCAGTAGATAAATTGAATAAACATTTGTTTTTCCAGTTCTGGAAGAGTTTCATAGGGAAGAAGCTTATGGAACCATTATCCCAATGGGTGGTAGTGCCTGACAAAGTAATTTCAAAGATTAAGATAAATGTGGAGATGACAGTCATGATTGGCTATTAAAGAAACCTAAGCGCCTTGAGTGGCATTTCCCTAGAAGCTATTGTCAGGGCCATAATTTCCAGCTGCTTAGGCAGAATCACACCTACTATGGCCCTTCTCACATTCTTGGGAGGCAGTCTGCACCAAGAGGAGCAACTCAGAACACATGCCTGTTTCTTTCTCCCTCCCTCCCTTTCTTCCTTCCTTCCTTCCTTCCTTCCTTCCCCAAACAATCATTTATTGTTAACTGGACTTAGGAGGTGGTTCTTACTTAGGGTACCTCACAAGGTTGCAATCAGATAGTGACTGGAGCTGGAGTTTACTCAGAGATGTAAATGCTCTCTGTTAGGACCTAGACGGAGGCTGAGGACTAGGCCTCTCCATTTTTGCTTGGACTTTCTCACATTACAGTGGCTGGGATTGAAGAGCATCCCAAGAGGAGAAGAGCCAGGCTAAAGCACCTTTTATGACCTAGCCTTAGAAGTCACACATTGCCACCTCTGCCCCTCTCTTCATTAGAAGTGAGTCCCTCAGTCCAGCCCAATTCAAGGACGGGGGAAGTAAACTCTACCTCTTGACAGGAGGCTCATTGACTTAAAAAATGTTGGTTTTCATTACCACATATTGATAATAATTATACCTAACATTTCTCTCTTGCCATTCAATCAATCATTCATTCAGCAAATATTTATTGTGTTGGTATTTTGTCCACATTTGACATCCCAATGGGGCTTTATTTTTTCAAAGTATTATCTATTTTTTCACTTAGTATTCTCAACAGCCATGTATAGTATGTTGAGCATATTTTATTCAATTGCTTCAGATAAAGCAAGAGACTAAGGAATTCATCCATAGTCCCTAGCTGGTGCCTGGTCCAGAGGTCATTCAAACCCAAGTCTGTCCTGGGACCATGTTCTTTCCACTTACCCCCCACAACACCACCATATCCCTTTCTCTCCAGCATATTCTAAGATTGGGGAGGGAGACAGACTTCCAGACAGACTTGCTCTGAAGTCACATGTCCTATGTACATGTGATGACCATATTATGGGACATTTGAAAGTGAAAGGCGACACCAAACAGGGACACTTGGGAGTGAAAAACAATACTACTAATAATTATACTGTGATGACAGGCATAGATCAGAAATGTTCCAGGTAATCAGATATGTGGTCACCCTATCCACGTAGTCAGACTTCATTGGCACCCAAGTGTCCTGTGTTTTTCCACCAAAATCCTGTCTTCATTTTTAAACTTCTCATCTCTTAAAGTGAACCCCACAACTGCTAAGAGAACCATCAGAATGAGTGATCTACAGCCTCCCACGATAAGACACAGGGGCACCTACCTACTTACACACAACTGCCCGACCAGCTCCTGGGACCTGGCTCATCCCATGTAAGTAGAGGCCCCAGTACATGTTGGGGTCAATGGGCAGAGGCCTGTAGGGAGACTGTCCAGTTGTCCTAGGGTTCTCTTCTGCTGTGCTGCATTGTTGGCTGGGGAGGCAGGAAGACCACAACCTTGAGAGCTGGAGTTGAAAGTGAAGGGGGTGACATGGGGTAAGGGTGAGAAAAGAAGTCCTGCCTTGAGTGGGTTATAGCTCAAGCCTAGAATTAGGGTGGACAAGTCAGGGACGAATCGAGGACAAGGTGGTTGCCAACTGAGTGTGGGTGTGGCATAGCCCGGAGAGGCAGATGGGGCACGTTGGCTGGTCCAGAAGCAGATGCTGAGGAGGAATCCAGGGTGTGAGACGTTGATTAGGAACCAGCATCTGTGAAAGAGAAGGAAGGAAGCCAGACTGGGCAGAGGAAGAAGTCCCAGTGCGATGCAGGTCTGATAAAACCCTGACTCGCCCACTGGGAAGTTCTGGAGCGAATCCCGCCCACCACCATTGTCCCTGTTAGGCAGAAATGTCTTGGTCTTTATACCATGTCTCATTTACTCAATGGATACAGGCTGCCCTGGGAAGGGTGTGACCTTGGGTGGTATGGACTTCTACAGTTGAGGCAGACCCCGAAGGCACTGAGAGATGTAGGCTGTATGCTGACCAGGCTTCTCACAACTGGACCGCAGTCCTTCCTGAAAGGGAGTCTGGGTGCACATGTTCATGACCACCCTGGGCCGCTCCAGGAGGAATAGAAAGAGAAGGGGAAATTTCTATTTTAAATGAGGTGTGATCTCAGACTTAAGAGACCCAAATCTGGTGCAGATCCTGGTGTATACTTGCTGCTAATGAGTTGTGTGACCCTGGGCATGTCTTTGCCTCTCCCTAGATTCATCCTTCCCACCTGTAAAATGAGACAGTCCAAGAAGAGTTGGAGGCAGCCTCCAAGCAAGGCACTTCCCAGCTCAAAGTTACCTGGGCTAGGCAGACTTTCCTGCCTCCTACAGTGGGTTGAATTAAGCATTTTTGCTTTGGGTTGGGGATATTTGTCACCGGCTGTTCAAAGTAAACTAGAATACCCCCTGGAGAATAATGTTTTAAATGGAACTACAGAAAATTTATTGTGACTGTTAAGGGGCTAAAGAACAGAGAATCCCTAAGGAGCGATCAGATGCCACTTGTCACACTTGGAAAAGATTTAGCCTTTCCATTAATGGGAAAGGGTGTAGAGTTGTGGTTAATAACTGCAGTGTGCCATCCTTAGCATTTACGGAGAACGTTTTTGTGTCTTTCCTGTCCTTTGGATTCTACTTCCTTCCTGAAAACCTGTCACTGGCCTCTTTTGTGTCTTGTAAGCATCAACTTTAAATTGCACATTTGACGTGGAAGGGTTTTTTGGGAAACAAATGGATTATCTGTAGCTTTCCATTATTCTTATCTCCTGTTCCCAGGGTAATTAAAAGATGGCTGTGCCATTGACTTCAAGCGCTTCATCCCTTTATCTAGTTTTTATCTTTCTCTGCGTGGCTGAATATCCTCTTTCCTCTAGGTGAAGAAGCGTTGGCATCTTCACTATTTCTGGCAGATTGCTGGTAGGAAGGATGGCAGGTCATTCTGGGACCCGCGAGTTCTCTGGGCAGTCAGGTTGGAATGAGGTTGAGGTGGGAGCCTTGGCTGGCATCCTAGGACATTCTGTGCCCTGACTCCCCTGAGAGCAGGTGGAAGATAAAGGGGAAACCAGGGACTTTCTGTCTCTGCAGCATGTGGAGTTCTGCTGGGGAGAGATTCAGGGGAGCTGTGATTCTTGCCAGGTTGGGGAGAGTAGAAAGGGTCTCTTTTAGTGGAAAGGCCACCTCTAGTGCTGCTGGTCTTCGGTGATGGGAGGGGAGAAAAGGATCCAAAAGGGGGGCGTGTCCAGTTGATAATTGTCACCTGTGTGTTAACCCTAGGTTTCCTGGAGGTAAGTTGCAGGCTGGATTTTGAAGAAGAGGGATGTAGACTCAAAGAAGGGAGTCAGGCAAATGACATGAAGAAACACCAGTGGCAGGACCCAGCCAGTCACTCACGTATGTTGGAAAGTGTTCCTTGGCTGGCAGCAGGGCCCAAGGGGGCACAGAACATAGATGACAACCATTAGTAATCAGAAGTCCTTCCTCTCCATTTTCTGCCAGGGATCCGAGGGGTTGAAGTGGGAACCACTTGAGGTTCTTGAGCCAGTAGGAACATGCATTCAAAGCGTGATTCTAGCAGACTCTTGGGAATGGATCACGTGTGGAAAAGACTGATGGGTGGGTGGGGGTGTAGCACATGAGGGAGAGTGTGGAGCCCAGCTAGGAGAAAAGGGAAGGGGAGGTGTTGCACAAATTGTGTCCACTCTTGCTTAATGTCATCAATACCTCCAGAAACCTGGACCTCAAACTCTGGTAATATCCCAAAGAGCTCCATAAGGAACCACATCCAATTTCACTGCCCTGCCTCTAATTGAGTCCATTAATAATGAGATTTGGACTCTTCTACAAGCTTCCTACCTGGACTTCCTGCCTCAGTTTCTTCTGATCATGACTCCTTCACCGGGTCTGGAAGAGTCTTACTAAAACACAGCTGTGATTCCCCCCTCTGGGTGACAACGTCTTTGCGTCCCCCAACCCCTTCAAGTGTGGCTGATTTTCTTAGCAAGCACTAAGCCCTACAGATTGCTTTTTTCTTATGTCCTATATCCTTCCTCTCCCCCCACCCCCTGATCTTACAGAAAGTCACAATTTTAATTTTGCTGCTTCTGCGTCCTTATTTATAGCTTGTCCTCTGGATTAGAACCTCCTTTTTCTTCCCCACCCCCGCCTCCAACCTCAGCTATAGAACTCTTACCATCCCCAAGGCCAAGTTCTTATGATACTTTGTTCAAAAAGCTGACCAACTTCTCTGGGCAGTATTTGTCTTCTTTTTTCCTCCTCTGCTGCCATAGCACAATTAGTGCATGTAACCTAGTTTGCTTTGTTTATTGGTTCTTTTCTGTCTCCTTCATGAAGTGCTGGTAATTGAGGGCAGGGATGGTATCTGATTGACCACTATATGCCACACAGTACCTGGGGTCTCAGGGACAAATCATTATAACTGTTACTAATCTCTCCCTTGAAACTTGAGGATCATTTATTCTTATCTTACATGCTCTTCCTCTTGGGGACCAAGGTCCTTTCCCCAAAGTCCTGATTTTGAGTCTCCATAAGGCCGATGCTACTGTGCTTCCAGTGTTTCCTTGTATGTTTGATAACAGATTATATCTTCAGCTCCATTCCCTGTGGTGGCAGCTGTGATCTCACACAAAATTTGTTTGCGCTGTCTTTGAAGGCCAACATGGTGACCCACTAGGGTCAGAAGGGCTGAATTACTGGGCAAGGACCCTATCCCCATTTTGCAAATGTTAAAAATGGACATCAGTAACTGCTTCTCAATGAGTATTAAGGATAACAAAATCATGGGCAAACAAGCACTTACAAATAAAAGTTTAAACCTCAAGACAGAACATTTAGATAATCCTTTGTCGTTTGATTTTTGGATGCGGTTGAAAGTATTCGTTCACCTCCATTTATCATCTATAATGTCAGAAATCGGGATCCTCAGAAGAATTGTCTGGCCCCCCCTGGAGAGTATGAGGGGTGGAGAGAAGTTAGGAGACTGGCCGAAGGTCACAGAGCTAGTGGGTGTTGCATTAGATACATGACACAGAATTAACCCAAATATAGAAAGAAGGAAGTCTGATTGAAGCTAGCTAGCAATGCTAACGGCAAGATTTCCTTCCCAAACAGTTGGATCTGGCATCTTCTCAACAGGTTATTAAGTTGATTGCCAAGGCCATGGCTATTGACTAAATGGGTCACCTGACTCACCTGTACCTCTTTCCAAATTGGCACAACTATTTAGACTCAGCCTTTGGGGTATCGTGATGCAGCTAGCTTATAAATGCTGCCACTATGGACAACAGCAGTGTGAAAAGGCATGGCCAGGAAGACATAAGCTCTCCTGTTGACCCAGCTTGAAGAGTTGTTGAAAGGTTAAGAGGTACTGGGTGCAAAATGTACTTGGCACTTCCCACCACAGAGTAAACATTTATTGAATGTCACCCACTGTTATGTTTATTCACTCCACATTCCAGAACTATAGTGTGAACTACTTTTCTATCATCTCAGAACATGCAGCTGGAAGAAACTTTTGAGGTCTAGTTTAACCTCTTCAAAGAGGAATTCCTGGCAGATGGTCTAGACTAGAGTCTTGCTATCTATTGAATCAGATCTATTGCATTTTATAGGATTTCTAAAATAGGAGATCCTGTTAAAACAATCTAGATACCCTTAAGTAGGGCAGGGATTCTAACTACTCCCTCACTGGTTGGCTTTGTTAATTCTTCCTTATGCTGAGTCTAAGTCTTCCTCTAGTGATGTGTACCTCTTGGTTAGGGTTTGGTCTTTTGGTGCCATGCAAACATGGTCTTCCCTGCATTCTCAAGGGCAGTCTTTCAGTTATTTGGAGACAACCATCATCATTCCTCTGAGTCATTTTTCTGCCTAAAGGGGGCTGATCCCTTCAGTTGTTCATTGTGACCCATGACTTCCCGAGCCTTCACAATCTTCCTCCCCTGCCTTTGGACAATTTTTAGGTCCATGATTAATGCAGAGCATCCTTCCTAAAAGGATTAGAGGTGGTTTATGACAACAACAATAAAAAATGCTACAAGGTTGGGTTTTATTCCTTATATTAAAGGGAAACCAGGATAAAGGGAAATGAGGAAAACAACATGAGAACTCTAAGGATTAATGCAGTTGATGTAATCCAGCATAGAATTTGGTTCTGAGCATCTGAACAGCAAAAGTAAAAACAAAAGGACAATAAGTTGTGGGTACTTATTGTTAAAAAAGAAGGAAGCCTACACAACTCTCATGGGAGATGTGTTTTTTTAAACTGTAAGCTTCTCACTCAAGTCTTTTCTTTCTAAATAAACTTAATTTTGGAATAATTTTATATTTACAGAAGAGTTGCAGAGATAGTAGTGTTCCTTCAGACTCCTCACTCAATTTCTCCTAATGTTAACATTTTATATAATCATGGCACATTTGCCCAAAGTAAGGAATTAACATTGGTACTGTGGACCTTAAAAGTAAACAGCCAGTTATTTTACCAGGAAAATGGGTTCATTTGGAAATAGAAGAGGAACTGCAATTTGGGTCAAGTAATCTATAGCAAAATCAGGGAGTTGGGAGGGGTAATTATAAACAAAAAGTCCATTGGCATAGACTAGAAGTTTGAAATGTAGTGACTTTTCATTGGCTGAGTTGAGACAGTTTCTCATTGCCAGGCTTTTGCTGGGTAAGGAAAAAATCTCCTTTCCTTCTGCTGGGGGTAGTAAAGTAGCAGCTGAATATCAGTTGAAGATTTTGCCCATAAAGAGGATAGTAGCTGATCCAGTAGGGACAAATGACCCATACCCCCAGACTCAGCCATAATGCTATCAAAGCAAATAAATGCTATGGAGCAAATAAAAGATGTCAAGGGATCATTTAACTCATCTGGTTGGATATTTTGATTATTACTGTCAAATTCTAGAATTGTTACTCCCTTTTGGGAGGAAGAAGTTCCAGCAAAATATTTTTCTAAGAAATCTGGACCCAATAAATGAATAGTTGCAGAGGAAATAAGGAGAAGAAGATGGGTGTCTCTCAAAGGGCCTAAACCAAAGAGAATATGTTCAGAGACGGGAACCTGTTGAGGTTTATTAGATAACCCTAGTATTTGGGCCATTTTAGTACTCCAAGGCAGGGGCTGCTTTGTAGAAGTTGGGTTGAACACCGAGAGTTTAGCTCCAGTGTCAGTAAGACACCAAGAGATGAGAGAGAGATTAATTCTCAGTCTGGAGAGTTGTTTCTCCAAGTTGATTAAGAGGGAAGATTGGGAAAAGCTCCTGTTGATCCTCAAACCCATAGTTGGGAATTAGGATGTCAGAAAGGCTGGTTAGAGGACTGAAGGCTCCTGGAGCACTTAAGTTTGTAAAAATCTTTTCCCCAGGGTCCTGGCTTTTTTGCAATAATGGTGGAGACTCTGAGGTTTTTGGTTTTATTTGGGGTCTCCATTTGCCAGAATTGAAAATTAAGAATTTTGGGGGGATCTCCCTTTTAGTTGAATCATCTAGGGTATGGGTGAGCTGATTTGTCAAATTAACTAAATCTGGAGTGGATGTAGTTTCCCATTCTCTCCTGGTCCTTTTAACTAAAAGACAAAGATCCTGGTTTAGCCTCTCAATAGACAGAGACTTACGCTACCACAGAGGATTCGACATTGAAAGGAAGACCAGATTTGTAATTGTCATGAAAGGTTCATCAGGCTTTTGTGTATGAGCTGAATTTTGTTTCAGTCAACAGGCTTAGGGAAAGGTACTGTTTTCATTGCTTGGTGGAGATTTCTGGTGAGTGTTCTAGCATCTTGCCAAAAATTACGGGTCATTTTCTCTAAATCCCTTTGAGGATATTCCCATTGGGACTAATTTCATCTGATGTTTGGCCTGATCCTTACAAACAAGCATGTGGAATGATTAATATTCTCTAAGAAACCATGTTGGTAAGTTTGAATGACTATGTTGAATTCTTCAGCAAACCTGTGGGAGTCCTCAATTACTTTAGGACACTCTTGATGACTTATAGTTCAACTTTAGTCCAGGGAGCACAATAAGTTTGGGATTTATTTGGATCCTCAGAAGATTTCACTCTAAAGGGACAGGTTTTAATAGCTTCAGGAAAAGAGGGAGCTGGGAGGGTTTTGGAGGAAAAGGGAAGTTTGGCGAAAGGATTAGAATGAAGGAGGGGGGTTATAGAGGAAGTGGGACAGTGCAGAGGAAACAGAGAAAGTGGCATCAGAGGTGGGGCCTGAGTACAGGATGACTGCAGCAAGGGAAGGGGGGGGGCTCAGAAGCCATTTTGACAATGACTGCTTCTTCTTCTCCTCTCTCTCCTCCTCTTCCCCATCTCCACCTTCCTCCTCTCCCTCCTCCTTCTTTTTCTCCTTCTTCTTCTTCTCCTTCTCCCCCTCCTCCTTCTTCTTCCTCTTAACATTTATTTATTTATTTGAGAGAGAGAGAGAACAGGAGGAGGGCAAAGGGAGAGGAAGACAGAGTGTCAAGCAGACTCTCCACTAAATATGGAGCCCAACGTAGGGCTCAGTCTCAGGGCCTTGAGATCATGTCTGGAGCCCAAATCAAGAGTCAGATGCTTAACCAACTGAGCCACCCAGGTCCCCCTTGACTTCTTTTGATTGTTTATTTGTCTCAGTTAATTTAGAAATATTATTTTGCAAAGAGGCAATTTTAGAATCCTGAAAATATTTGGAAGCCTCAATATACCAATTAAAAGAGGCATCCCATTCAGTGTGTGTGTGTGTGTGTGTGTGTGTGTCTGTGTGTGTGTGTGTTTATTTAATTTCGGAGCTTTCTAATTTAATTTTGAGAAAAACAAGTTTGGGGAGATCAAAAGTTCCCCATAAGGGCCATTTAAGTTCTAAATCATCTTTAGCCAAGTTGGTCCATTTAGTTAAGAATGAACATGAGGAAAGACCATTGTTTTCAAACATAAAGCTGGCCAGTGTCCCTGAAGGGGGATGCCCTCAGAGCATTTAGAAGACTGGGATTTTCTCTAGGGTTTCCCAGGGTTTTTCTCTAGAGCAAAAGAAAAACTCAACAGCCTGGTCCCAAGGGAGTGAAGCCAAATATCAGCACAGTTCCAATAGGAACAACCTGATTCCAAAGCATTTAGGCCAAATGCTAGCACAGTTTCAGTGGGAACAGCCTGATTCCAAAGGAGTCGGGCCAATGTCAAATGAGTACTCACAAAAAAGATAGCGCCTTTAATTCCCCACCCTCCCCTGCCCCCCAAACAGGTCCCCAAATAAAGCCTGGAGAGCTTAAGATGCAAAGATGTCAGGGCTCGAGTCCAGGAGAAAAATTATCCTCAAATTCACGAGTCTGTGAGAAAAAAGTGAGCTGAGTGGGCTCAGTGGATACTGCCATCTCTTTGCTCACTGGCCTCAGAGTTGTTGGGGGATCTTCTCTGGAGTCTCTGATACCAAATAATGTTGATCTTAAAAGCAAAACATCCAGTTGTTTTATCAGCAAAATGGGTTTATTTGGGAATAGCAGAGGAATTGCAATTCAGGAAAAGCAAGCTATAGCAAAAGCCATAGGCAAGTCCAAAGAACAAAAGAGGGATGCCCCTCTATAGAGGAAAGAGAGATGTTGGGAGGGGCTGCTATAAACAAAGAATTCTCTGGCATAAACTAGGAGCTTGAAGTATAGTGGCTTCTCATTGGCTGAGTTGTGAGAGTTCTTCATTGCCTGGGCTGTTGCTGGGCAAGGAGAAAATCTTCCTTCCTCCTGCTAGGATAGTAAAACACAGACTTCTTCCTGTTGGCTCTGCAAAGGGCTGCAACATATGGAAAGGTGTGAGAGCTCCCCTTCCTGGCCTCTTGACTCCATTTTAAATGAGATTTCCTATATTCATTTTCACAGTACATAACTATTAATTAAACTCCAGAGTTTATTTGGGTTTCTCCAGTTTTCCCACTAATACCTTTTTTTTTTGTTTTCTGTTCTAAGGTTCAATCCTGAATACCACATTGAATTTGAGTATCTGGTTTCTCTAATCTCCTCTGCCTCATGAATTTCTCAGGCTTCACACAGGGTTTTTATTGCTGTCCTTGTTACTGGAAATGTTGAATAATTTCCTTAGTAACAAGATTTTAACAAAAAGCAGAATCACATTTCATATAACACCTCTTGTAATGATGCTCAATAGGAGTTGATGTCAAAACTTAAATGCACTTCAGTGAAGATGATTCTTTAGGTCAGGTAAATGGGTGCCAAGTATAAAGCCTTTTGGTGGTTTGACCTGAACAATAGGTAGATTGAAGTTAGCAGTGGATGACTCTAAGCCTTCTTTAAGCATCAGATCTCTTAACAAGGCTTTCTAAAAGAGCCAGAGTATCCAATTCAAGGTAATATTCTCTGACAATGGCCTGCAGTGGTGGTGTCTATATTGCTGAATCCTTACCTTTAGAAAAACCAGAGAATAATGTGGTGGCTCTCCATCATGCTGATATAAAATCTATCCTCTTGGTTAGGTTTTAAAATTTAATCTATGCTGCTTTTCGCTTTCTTTCTCTCCTTCAGACTTAGGAAATGAACAGTGTCTTCCAATGTGTGTGTGTGTGTGTGTGTGTGTGTGTTTTTCAAGTTGCTTTCACTTCAGCATGAGTGAACAATGAGAATTGATGCCAAATCTAATTCCCTATAGGAGATAGGTCATGGAAATTATATGGTGGTGATGTGGCCGTTGTTAATCAGGCTGGAAAAAAAGGTTTCAAGAATAATTATTGTAATGGACTGGAAAATGTGGAATATTCAGAGAAACTGACACTGTGGTCTGGTTGAAGGAATCCTCTGGCAAAACAAAAAAAAGTCTTTTGCCGGAGTGAGAATCATTCACTGCTGATAGCACATACTGGCTTACTTCAAATGGTTTATTATAGAATTTTGTGACATTGACGATATGAACGAATTCTTCTGGTTTGGATGAACAAATGTCAAGTATTAGATAGGCAGTATGGTTTCCTTTTGGCCAAAATATTCATGTGCAGAAACCGGAGTAATATTCCAATCTCAAATGGCTCTTGAAATCCAGTATTACATGTAAAATAATAGAAACTTCCTTATTATCATGTGAGCTGCACCTTAAATACTTTGATTTAATTCATTGAGTAATAGTTTCAGTCTTGCAGGGCTACTATAACAGAATATCATAGACTGGATGACCTATAAACAACATAAATTTATTTTTCATGGTCCTGGAAGCTAGAAGTCCAAGATCAGGCACCAGCAGATTCAGTGTCTTGTGAGAAACAGTTTCCTGGTTAACATGTGACCATCTTGCTGTGTCCTCATATGGCAGAAGGGGCAAGGAAATTCATTGGAATCTCTCTAATAATGGTGCTAATCTCATTCATGAGAACTCCACCTTCATGACCTAATCCCTTCCCAAAAGGCCCCACCTCCTAATGCTATTATATTGGGGATCAGGTTTCAAATATATGAATTTTGGAGGACACAAACATTTAATCTATAGCAGTAATCATGGAGGACTTGTGGAAGGATTGTAAAAAAAAAAAAAATAGAGGAGCACCAGGGTGGCTCAGTCAGTTAAATGTGTGCCTTCGGCTCAGGTCATGATCTCAGGGTGCTGGGACTGAACCCCACATCAGGCCCCCTGCTCAGCAGGGAGTCTACTTCTCCCTCTCCTTCAGCCTATCTCCCCCAACTTGTGCTCTCTCTCTCTTTCTCTCTCAGAAATAAAAAAGTAAATAAAATCTTTTTTAAAAAAGTAGAAATTTCAGTTCAGTTGGGGACTGTTTAACTCAACAAATAATATTTTGTGGACATGCCAAGTGGCCAGCATTATGCGAGGCACTGGAGATACATGAAAGAATAAGATAGAGTCCTCCATCTTGAGGAGCTAATGGCTTAAAAGGAGACAATGCAACAGAAGTTCAATACAGTGTGCGGGAAAGGGCACACAAATTAGGAGTGGGGCATTCACAAAATGCTATAAAAGTACTGATGAAGAATATTCAACCCAAACTGGAGGTTTACAGACAGCTTCTTAGAGGTGACACCTGAACTAATCTTGAGATAAAAGAAAACTTGGAAGTGAGATGTAGCAGCATCAGCAAGAATACATCGGTGTTGGAACTATAAGCAGTTCCATCCTATTCGGGTGTAAAATATGCATCCTTAATTGGTAGAATAAAGCTAGTAAACTGGTATAGAGCTTGCACCTTGTCTTTGGCTGATGGAATATCATGAAGGTCTCATCAGGGTGTGTTTTATGTGTTAGACAAATCTCTCTGGAGACCATTTGAAAGATAAATTCAATGGAAATAAAACAGGATGCAGAGAACTCTGGAAAGATGTTGGCTGGAGTGCACTTTTATGACCCCCTCTCCCCTTCTCTCTACTGGGATCATCAACTAATAAGAAAATTGTGTTTTACTGCTGGAGCCTGGAGGGGAATCCAAAACACATGTGGAGCTCTGAGTATGGGAAAAAGTACGGGTAGGGGCACTATTATTTGCAATATTCGAGAAAAGCTGAAGGGCTTGGGAGAAAGCCAGACTTTCCAGCCAAGGCAAAGCCCGAGCCCCCTGATCCAAAGGGCTTAGAGTGCTGGATTCAGCAATCCTTGTCTTCTTCAACGGGAACTTCTTTCCTGGTTGAACTGCTTTCTCTCCATGTAGTTGTGAGAGAACTCTTCCTCCCATAGTTTCTGAAAATTGGGTACCTCCTCAGGTGCCTCAATCAAGAGGTTCCTGGGTAGCTCAGTCGGTTAAGCATCTCACTCTTGATTTTGGCTCAGGTCACGACCTCAGGGTGGTGAGATGGAGCCCTGAGTCAGGCTCCATGCTGAGAAGGGAGTCTGCTTGAGATTCTCTCTCTCCCTCTTCCTCTGCCCCTCCCCCTGCTCACACTCTCTCTTTCTCTCTCTCTCTCTAAATAAATCTTTTAAAAATTTTTTTAATTTATTTTTTTAAGAAACAAGGAATCTACCTGATAGAGATTTATTTATGTATGTATTTATTTAGTTTTTTACTGATGTAGAAGTTCAATGATAAAGTTTGCGTATAACCCCCAGTGCTCATTATACCATGTGCCCTCCTTAAAAGATGTCCCAGTATGCCAGGCCTCTTGGCTCAGACACGCAGAACTGGTTCCTTCATAGGCAGCCAGCTCCCCACTGCCTGCAAGAGCCCAATATCTTAACCTGCATTCAGTGATGCAAGTAGGCAAGGAAAGTCCCTAAATCACTAAAGGGGCTCAGTAGCTTGAAGACAAATCTAACCAGAACCTGATTTGGTTCTGATGAAAACTCAGGAAGAAACAAGAGATTTGAAGAAATTATAAAAGTCTTATGGGTATATTAGACTATATTGCAAAGAAATGGTCAAAGAGCCCCCCAAAAGTTTCTGGAAATATAAAATTTTTCTAAACTGAAAAAAGTGAACAGAATACCTGAAAAAATGGAAAAAACATGATGGATTTAGTAATCTGGAAGATCAAAAGGGGAACCAGGTCTATAGATTATTGAGATCCCTGCTCAGCTATCATGTGATTAATAGGGATTTTCAAAGGGAAAACAGTGGGCCATATTATTCATATGCTTTTTACAAATTTATAAGCCCAATTATGATTTTAACTGAAACCTTACTGCTCACCTTCTTATAAGATTGTAATGTTATTATTTTCACCTTCTATAAGATTGTATATGGGTGGCATTTTGTGATGTCATCTCCTATAACATTTCAGTGAATAGATTTCAGTTCTTCTAGGTCTATATATTTACATGGTATTTGTATGTTATTGAATACATTTGTTGAGTTTTGCATTCATCATAGTTAATTTGTATTGTAATGTCTGGAAAACCAGTGGAGTGGAGAATAGGAGAACATTTTATAGTAAAACCAATTGGAAACAGTGAAACCAACATTCAAAGGAGTATTTGTATTTTAAAATGTGTTGTGTTTTCCTAGTTTACAAAGAAGGATGGATGGCTTAGAAGTGGTTCAATGAAGCATAAAAAGAGAGGTGAAAACAATAATGTAAACAGTACAATTCAAATGTAGAATGTGCTGGAACAAGTAAAACTGCACAATTTGTTAGAAGAGAGATGCAAATAAGAAGTATGACAATAAATTAGAAATTGGATTTTGTTGGACGGGTAATCCATTTCCCCCTTGGTCTTTAATATGTTGTCTGCTGTGAAACTTTGTCAAGTAGGGGTACAGAGCCACTAAAATTCTTGCAAATGAAAATTAGAAACCTCTTTAGTAAACCTCCAGCTGATTGATTTTGACGCGAAGACAGAAGAGAGACCAAATCTAGAGGCATCTTTCAGAATTGCAATCCACATACCAAAAAATAAAAAAAAGGTATTAGTTACATTACTGATGGGACACTTGTAAAACCAGCCAAAAGCTGATGATAAAGATGCTTGGAGAGAAAGCATAACAAGTTATTGAAAAATTCATTTAAAAACTCCTGCTGTTGAAAAAAATGATGCTGTTGGACATCACAGGCAATGTGAAAAAGCAATTACCATCATGTATGGTTGGACAAAACCATTGATGTATATAATATGAAATAGCTCTTGGTATAGGTGTGATATACACGTAAGGGAGAAGTGCTTTGAGACTTTTTGTCTTCTGAAAAGCACATGCTGCAGAGGAGATTTTTCACTCCATCGCTAACTAGTTCATGAGTGATGGTTAAGATTGGAAATGAAATGTTGAGATCTTCTCTGAACATACTTAACTAGGTATAAAGCAAGAAGGGGCATTCATTGCTCTGCAAAGAAAAGAGTTTGCTTGGTAATGTCATCCACACGTCGCCCTATTCACTGAGAACAGCCAGTGGCCAGGAGTCTGCATCCCGTGTTAAGCATGTCTTCCATTTTCTGTTTGCTGATGCTTTGACCTCTGAGGCCTTGCTAACGCTGGAGGGACTGCCCCTCCCAGGACTAGCCAATTCCTAGAGATAGAAAATGACCGCTCCCCTATGACTTTCATATGCAAACCAACCAATCCCAAGTCCTTACTCCCAACCACCTCCCTTACCAGGCTCTCACACCCTGGGGCCAGTATCCACCTGCTAATCACTCCAGGACCAGATAGTAGACAATAGAGACAGCCCCTATGCCCCAGAGCCTGATGAAATTATTCAAACTAGCCAATCCTTGTCTGGTTTACCCTGCCTCTCCTCTTCCTTCCCCTGCAAACCACAATAAATGCTCTTGCCCACATTTTCTCCCGTCACCTTTGCCTCTTGACCAGCCCTCATGCTCCTTCATCCCCCACCCCGCTAACGGTCTGTCTTTTGAATGGCAGTTTTCTCCTGATCTGTCGGCTTCACCATACCTGAATAATCCTAAACCCTACATTTTCGAACACAACCTGACCTTGATTCAAGGTTAATAGAAATAGTGAAAGTGGCAAATCCATCCAAATTATGCCCACTGGCACCATGTCTTTTTAATGTGCTATGTCAAGAAATGGGCTTCTACTACAAGACTTTTTCCACAGTGAAGTACCCTAGCTGTCAGAGAAAGCAGCTCTCAAGAGTTTTTGAAATCAGGAATAAAATAAAAACATTTCTTCAGGACACTGATAATGTCATAAACTCCATTTGTAAGACTTCAAGTGTTTTGCTCAACTGTGTTTCTCAGAAATGTATTTATTATCTTTAAAGCCTGAGCCCTATTGCCTAAGGGCTGAATGATCATGAATTTTAATATTGAGGAAGAGATATCAGAATATGTCCATGGTGCAAATAGCTCCGTTGCAGAAAGTTTGTCTTTTTTCCAGCACTTGCTGATTTTCTTCTCAGGGAGAAAGAAATCAATGATGTATTATTGGGCATATTTTAAAATTACTTCCAAGGGCTGCAATGGAGCATGAAAAGCTACTTTCCAAAGAGTAGATTAGGAATCCATTCAGCACCAATTCCCAAGCTGAGAGTCATCCCTCCAGCTTTTGAGTGTGATGTGCTTATTGACTTAGCATCTGATGGAGAGCTGAAAGACTTCAGTGAGTCATCTTTTCATGATTTCTGTGTCCCTATTCAACCCAGATATCTGGCACTATCTGACAGAGCCAAACTCTTGCTGCCATGCTCAATAGCGTCTTTGAAACTTAGAATTTTATAATTAGGTGGGAATAGAGAGAAGAAGCCAATTAGATGTAGAATCTGGCGGCACCAACTATGTCATCAAACCAAAAAGTGAAAGATTTCAAGTTGTTATCCTTCTCAGTTGATATGAATAAACAGGATTGATTTTAAAGGTTTAATTTTATTATTAAAATTATGATGACTGTCTTTAGAAATGATCTAAAATTTGGCCCATTAAGTGGTATGTGGATTCCCAAAGTCAGAGAAATCCTGATTTAGTATAACAGCTCCTGAAGAATTGCCCTTCTACTCCTTACTGGGTCAAGTACATTTCCTTATTCCCCTAGGATCATTTCTCTTTCAAATGGGTCTGTAGTAGGGTTCTCCAGAGAAACAGAACAAATAGAATATTTATTTATTTATTTAGGAATTGCTCACATGATTGTGGAGGCCCAGAAGTGCCTAGATCTACCGTCCGAAGGCCTGAGAACCAGGAGAATCAGTGGTGTAAATTCCAATCTGAGTCCAAAGACAGGAGAAGGCTGATGCCCCGGCATGAAGACCATCAGGCAGAGAGAAAGCTGATTCTATTTCACTCAGCCTTTTGTTCCATTTGGCCCTCGATGGATTAGATGAGACCCATCACACTGGGAAGGGCAGTCTGCTTTATTCAGTCTGCTGATTCAGATGCTAATTTTAAACCCATACACCCTCACAGACAAATTTAGAATAATATTTAACCAAATATCCGGGTACCCCATGACTCAGTCAGGTTGACACAGAAAATCAAGCATCACAAGGTCCCGAGCCATCCTGAACAGAGGATTATATGTGGCCATTCCATTAGTCTGCCACAGAAGATATGATGAAATCCAGCAGGGACTAGACCTTAAATTTTCTTTCCCAGAGGCACCACATCCCATATAATTCCTGTATTAATAGGCTTCTGTCATGACTATGCCATCAACTTCATAGGTGTGCTCAGTACCTCCGTGTTTCTGAATCTCTCCTTCTCAGGAAAGGACTTATGTATCAAGGTGCTTAATTGTGATCAGTAGAAATTGATTCTGATTGATGTTAACGGCAAAGTCACCTATTAAAATGATATTGGGAAGGGAATTCTTGTCTACTATTGGTGGGAATGTAAATTGGTGCAGTCACTGTGGAAAGCAGTATGGAGTTTTCTCAAAAAATTAAAGAGAGATCTACCATGTGATTCAGCAGTTCTGTTTCTGGGTAATTTATCCAAAGAAAACAGTCACTAGCTCAAAAAGATACCTGCACTTCCATGTTCATCACAGCATTGTTTACAATAGCCAAGACATGGAAGCAACCTAAATGTCCATCAGTAGATTAATGGATAAAGAAGACGTGGTATATACATAGAATGGAATAGTACTCAGCCGTAAGAAGGAGGTTCTGCCATTTGTAAAAACATGGATGGAACCTGAGGGCATTATGCTAAGTCAACTAATTCAGACAGAGCCAGACAGTACTATTTGATCTCACTTATATGTGAAATCTGAAAAACAAACCAAACAGAACTCACAGACAGAGAATAGGTGGTAGTTGCCAGAGGCAAAGGTTTGGGGTGGGTAAAGGTTGTTTCAAGGTACAAACTTCTAGTTATAAGATTAATAAGTCCTGGGGAGCTAATCTACTGCATAGTGACGATAATTAATAATACTGTATTATTATTTGAATATACTGCTAAGACAGTAGATCTTAAAAGTTCACCTCACAAGAGAAAAATTTTAATTATGTGTGGTGATAGATATTAACTAAACTTATTATTATCATTTTGCAGTATATACATATATCAAATCATTATGTTGTATACCTAAAACTAATATAATGTAATATGTCAATTATATCTCAATAAAGAAAAGAAAATATAAATAATCATACAATATTAATAATAAAATATAAATAATAAGATCATAATTCTAAAAATAAAAGATATTGGGTAGCTCACAGAAGCCCTGGGCGAGGAAGGGCTTGGAAAACTAGGTTTGTAGGCTACACAATCAGGAGTCATGATCAAAATTACGGCTTTGATCTATTTGTGACTATCACTGCTGACTTCACCATCATGTGTAGGTAGCACTACTAACACTTTTGACCCTGGACAGAGCAATAACACTGCTGCCATGTGGCTCAGGAGTTCTACTGATGCAACGCCGCTGCCTCCAGACAGAATTCCCCTCGGTTTTTACTTCTTTGCAAAGTGCCCCTGGCTCAAAGTCTGGGGCAGGTGTTTCAGAATGGTAGAGTCTAGATTCGGGGGAGGGGGGTGCGGGAAGAGGCAGGGGGAGGAAGGGTCCTGGGAAGTAAATTTCTGGAATTTTCTAAACGCTCCTAAAATGGAAGTTGGGTTCTGCCTTCTACCAGAAACCACAAGATGGCGAATGTCCTGAATATGGTTAATGTAACGAGGACAATATAGAGTAGTTAAGGTTGTGGACTCTGGGGTCAAGCCTCTAGGTAGAAATTCAGGGTCTGCCACTTACCAAGGGTATGACTTTTTTCAAATTATGTAACATCCCTGTGACTGAATTTCCTTCATCTGTAAAAGGTAGAGAGTAACAGGACCAATCTCATAGGGTTGCCATGAGGATTTTATTAATATAGGTAAAACATTTAAAACAGTGCCTGACGTATGATAAGCACTTAATGAATGTTAGCTATAAAGATTGGGAGTTCAAATGCTGTGTGGCTAAAAAGTTGGATGACCATCAGGGTCCACCAGTTTGGTTGTCCAGGATCACATACACACACCCTTCTTCCTATATTTGTATTTCCAAAGGTAAGTTTAAGAGCTCCAGGCTCACGTAATACAGCGTTAGTACAAGAGAAAATGCATCCATCAAAGATTGACTCAAACACTCATCAGTGATCACATCTAGTTCCATTATAGGATCTTGGGATAAGAGCCATTCTTACAGTCCACCTACTATTAATCCTATATGGTTGGCAAAGGAAAGAGAGGGACACCAGGATAAATTAATTAAAACACAGTAATGTTTACTTGACATGTCAGAGAAGAAGCTATGGAGAGATGTTATAGTTCTTGTTTCTAAATTACTCATGAGGGTGCCTGGGTGGCTCAGTGGGTTAAAGCCTCTGCTTTCAGCTCAGGTCATGANTATGGAGAGATGTTATAGTTCTTGTTTCTAAATTACTCATGAGGGCGCCTGGGTGTCTCAGTGGGTTAAAGCCTCTGCTTTCAGCTCAGGTCATGATCTCAGCGTCCTGGGATCGAGGCCCGCATCAGGCTCTCTGCTCAGCT
>LNAC01000558.1:57833-84228 GCA_002007465.1 Ailurus styani
TCTCTCTCTCTGTGTCAAATAAATAAATAAAATCTTAAAAAAAAATAAATTACTCATGAAGCTGTGGTTGATAGTTACGACTATCCTTCTATTGCACCATCCATTCTTTCTTCTTTTTGTGGTCAGCCGGCACTTTAGTTGATTGGGATTTGTCAATCAGCAGACTGACCCAAATCTTCATTCCTGAGAGCCTAAAGTTTTTTTTTTTAAAGATTTTATTTATTTATTTGACAGAGAGTGAGAGAGATTACAAGTAGGAAGAGAGTCAGGCAGANAGGAGGAAGCAGGCTCCCTGCTGAGCAGAGAGCCCGATTCAGGGCTTGATCCCAGGACTCTGAGATCATGACCCGAGCGGAAGGCAGAGGCTTTAACCCACTGAGCCACGCAGGTGCCCCGAGAGCCTAAAGTTTTTGTAGCCTGTTTAGGGTAGCTCTGGTCCTCCATTAACTTAAACCACTGTACATGTGTATTAGATGCTTTTGTCTGCAAGTATTAGAAAACCCATTTAAGTGGCTTAAAGGAAAATGACATTCATTCAGTCAGTCATTTGAAAAATGTTGATTGGGTGCTAACTGTATACTAGATACCCATCCAGTGCTGAGGATTTAGCAATGAACAAAATTTCCTGCCTTTAGTGAAAATTCTGGTTGGAGGAGGTGGGAAGGAAGAAAATAAACCAATAAACTATACATAGGTTATTAAGTATAGATAAGTGCCAGGGAGAAAAACAAAAAGGGTTAGAGTAACTAAATGAGGTAGGTACTCTTAATAGTTATTTTTATTTGCTATTTTTAATAGTGTGGTCAAGGAAAGATTCCTTAATTAGGTGACATGTGAGCAGAGACCGGGAGGCGATGAGGGAATGAGTTATCTGAGTATCTGGGGGAAGGGTGAGTTAGATTATTCTGACAATCTCTGTTTCTGAAAATAACTAAAAATGTTGAATTAATTTTTTAATATAAACTTTTCATTTTAAGATAGTTTTAGGTTTACAGAAAAATTGCCAAGCCTGTACAGAGAGTTCCTGTTTACCCCTCATCCAGTTTCCCTTATTGTTAATATCCTACATAAGAATGGTACATTTGCCAAAACTAGGAATCCAGCACTGACACATTACTATTAAATAAACTCTAGATATTATTCAGCTCTCATTTGTCTTAAACTAATATCCTCTTTCTGTTCCAGGAGCCAATCCAGGATACCACATTGCATTTAGTTCTTATGTCTCCTTCTGATCTTGTCTTAGTCTGTTCGGGCTGCTGTAACAGATTACTATAGACTGGGTAGCATAACGTAAATAACAGAAATTAATTTTCACAGTTCTGGAGGCTGGGATTTCCAAGGTCAAGGTACTAGCAGATTTGATGTCTGGTTAGGACCCAGTTCCTTGTCCTTAGACGACTGACTTTTTGCTGTGTCCTCACATGGTGGAAAGGCAAGAGAGCACTGTGGGGTCTCTTTTGTAATGGTGCTAATCCCATTCATGAGGGCTCTACTCACGACATAGTCACCTCTCAAAGACCCCATCCTCTAGTAC
The DNA here is from genome assembly GCA_002007465.1 of Ailurus styani. NCBI lineage: Eukaryota > Metazoa > Chordata > Mammalia > Carnivora > Ailuridae > Ailurus > Ailurus styani. Next base: position 59,371 of record LNAC01000558.1, read on the forward strand.
TATCTCTCTGGTGGTTAGGATTTCAGCTTATGAATTGGGGCGGGGGGCATAAACATTCAGTCTATAGCTGATCTGTAACAATCTTTCTTTGTTTTTTATCACCTTCACAGTTTTGAGGAATACTGGTTAGGTATTTTGCAGAATGCTGCTCAATTTGATTTTGTCTGATGTTTTTGTTACGATTAGGCTGGGTTACTGGTTTGGGGGAAGAATACCAAAGAAGTAAAGCATTCTTCTTGTCACATCATGTCACAGGGTACACAATATCAACATGATTTATCCCTGCCGGTGTTAACCTTGATCAAGGTAAAGTCTGCCAGGTTTCTTCGGTATTGATTTGGTTTTCCTTATCCCCTATCCACACTCTGATCCGTGGACTCAAGTTGTAAATCCAGTCCACAGTGAGGTCCAGCAGGTGGGGGCAAAGATGAGAGTGGTTGGTTGATTAAACCCCACCTCATGAAGGGGATACCGTCTAAATAAATCATTTGGAATTCTTCTGTAAAGAAGATTTGCTTCTTCTTCCCCATTTATTTATTTATGAAATGACCTGCTCTATTTATTTATTTATTTATTTATTTATTTATTTATTTATTTATTTATAAAGGTTTTATTTATTTTTTTGACAGAGAGAGATTACAAGTAGGCAGAGAGGCAGGCAGAGAGAGAGGAGGGAGCAGGCTCCCTGCTGAGCAGAGAGCCCGATGCGGGCCTCGATCCCAGGACCCTGAGATCATGACCTGAGCTGAAGGCAGAGGCTTTAATCCACTGAGCCACCCAGGTGCCCGCTTTATTTATTTTTAAAAAGATTTTTATTCATTTATTTGAGAGACAGAGACAGAGTTAGTGAGAGAGAGCACAAGCTGGGAGGAGAGGGGGAAGCAGGCTCACCACTGAGCAGGGAGCCCAACACGGGGCTCAATCCCAGGACCCCTGGATCATGACCTGAGCTGAAAGCAGATGCTTAACCACCTGAGCCACCCAGGCACCCCTGAAATAATGTAGATTATAATCCAGTACTATGATTGCTCTAGCTTTGGCCAACTGCTCAAGCTTTGGCCATTGGGAGGTCCTTCGGCTTGACCCTTATGTCCTTTTGCTATGTTGTCTTCTCTTATTTTCTGAACATTTTCTTCCTTTCTGGTACTACAAGATACTCCAGATTCATCTTGTGTTTTCCTTGCCTTAGCCTTAGAATAAGCTGTTTCACTAAGGAATCCTGATTCCTTTTAATGGAGAATGGTATTTAGGAAACAAGATTTGGATGCTGTGCGATCTTGTTTCTAGTTGGATGTTACTGCTTTTGGGTTCTTCCAAAGACAGAGCCTGGAAATATGTGCCTATATACTAGCTCATGTGTGCACATATAATCGTTTCTGTATCTGTAGTATATATCTGTATCTGTAATAAGGTCGACATGCGTTCATACGGATGTCTTCAACTTTAACCCAGTATCTTTATTCTAATCTTCCTTTCTTATCTGTAACTGCACTGTGTAACATAAAGATATCCAGCTCCCAGCGCCTTGGTCCAGTCCTACATTTACTGCTTTCCTCTGATGGAGCTGGGCTCAACCAAGGTCACCGCTAGGTAGTTCAGAGAATGTCTAGTTCATAGGCACTTCAGTTCTCATGCCCTCCTGGGGCCCCATGTTAGGTGTTTTATTCCTCAAAAAGAAGAGTTATGTAATAAAGAGGATTATATGGCTTTGCCCCATGACTTTGGGGCTGCTGCTAAGATTCTCCATCTTGGGAGAAAAATGCTGTGGTAAACATTGGCCTATCAAGTGCTTCATTTAAAAATTTAAACAGCTAATATATTCATATGGTTCAAATACAAAAGGATGAGTACACAGTGAAAAGTCTTGCTCCCACCTATGCTTGCGGACACCCAGTTCCCTTCTCCACTGCAATCTTTGTTATCAGTTTCTTGTGTGTCCTTCCAGAGAGAGATGACTTTCTTTCTGACACAAGTAACACTTACTATCCTATATGCACTGTCTGCACCTGTTTTTGAAATTTTGCTTTTATTAGAGTCCTTAATTAAGACCTTTCTCTTTCTTTTTTAATAGTCACATAGGCTATCATTGTATGGGCATATCATACTTTATTTAACTAATCTTTATTGATTGTCATTTAGGTGGTTTCCAATCTTGTGCTTCAGAAATACAACTGCAATGAATAATCTTGTACAAATGACATTTTGTGTATATGAATACATTTGTATGATAAATTCCTAGAAGTGTAATTAGCCAACAGATATCGTATGAGTAATGAATGTGTATATAACTGAATGGATATAGATAGATATCTATATATATCTCAAAATTACTCATATCTATGTATGAGTAATATATTTAGTCAAATTGCCCTCCAGGGAAGTAGTTCGAGTTTATGCTCCCATCAGCATTTATATGAGAGTGCCTGCCTGCATAGCCTTGCCACACATTGTGTTATCAAAGTTTATGATCTCTTTCAATCTGTTGGGTGAAAAATGGTTTCTGATAACCACAGAAAGACTTGTGTAAGAATGTACATAGTAGTCTTACTCATAATAGTAAAAACCACGTGTATCAGTTAAAAGAGGCTGTGAAAGTCATGTAGCTCCCAGAAGGTCATCTTCCTCAGTGTCTACCTCAGAGAAGACTGTGGAGGAGAAAGGGCAGGGAAGTTTCTCTCAGAGGTCAGGACAAGGGGTCACAGAGGCCAATGGACAAAGAGGACCATTCTAAGAGCAGAACCAGGGGTTTCCAGGTTGACCAAGAAAGTCACTCTTGTGCCAACGAGTGTCTATTCTGTTCATCTTCAGGGGAATATGGTACATGTGATGGGCCATTTCCTCTTTTCAGGAAAATGTTATTCACTTATCCTATCCCTTCCTTATCACTGTTTATTTGGTGAATTCAATAATGTGTTTTTAGCTTACAGGTCCTTAGACCTTGAGAAGGCACATTTGGGTCTAAGATCCTGGGCTTGGAGCCGGTAACTGGATCAGATATTTGGAAGGTGACTGGTCTTATGCATGGACTGTAGCAGACGTTGTTAGATCCTTGATAAACATTTATTCCACTTTCCTTTGGCCCTTCCTTTCTTGCTTAAAGAACTCTAATTTTGTTGAGGAGGTTGGGATGGGGGAGATTGCCCAACTGTAAATATGAGTCATGATGGATTCACTCCAATCCAGAGAACCTCAGGGAAATGTTTTGTTTTTCTAATAAATAGAACAGATGAACTGGTGCAGTCCTTTTCCTCTCTCTCCTACCTTGATGTAGACAAGATGCCTGGAGCTACAATAGCTACCTTGTGACAGTGAGGTGATGAATAAGGATGATAGGGAAGAACATGATAAAGAAACCTGGGTCTTTGGCCTCACTGGACTTCTACATTAGCACTGTAATTCTTTTTTTTTTTTTAAGATTTTATTTATTTATTTATTTGACAGAAAGAGAGCACAAGTAGAGGAGCAGCAGAGGGGAAGAGAGAAACAGGCTGTCTGCTGAGCAGGGAACCCGATGTGGGACTCAATCCCAGGACCCTGGGATCATGACCTAAGCCAAAGGTAGATGCTTAACCAACTGAGCCACCCAGGCACCATTCCTGTAATTTTTATTTCCAGGTTTCTTTTTATATGATACAATTAAAACTTTTTTTTGTTTAAGCTACTATTGACATGGATATTCTATAATTTCCAACTGAAAGCTTCTTAATGGATACAGATGAACTCCTAAAGTCCCATTCATTAACAATAGTGGGATTTTTTTTTTTTTTTACTGTCTTAGGTTCTGACCATTTCAGATAACCACCCCCTAAGTTTCTTCTTCTGGTTTCCCTGATGGCCTATTGCCCAAACCATCCTACTTATTGTGTCAGTTGTCAAGAACTGTGAAAGTTATGAGATTTTGCCTATTTGCAAGTTAATAAGTCAGCTTGCCCGGTTTCATGGATGCTGGCAGAAGACATGAGACCCGTGGGTCAGAGACAGAGGACAACTACTCACTGCAATGGCAATATCCAGAATGTCAACATTTACACTAATTCTCTGAGCTTCAGTTCTCATAGGGTAATGTAAAGAGATCCAGATGATATCTGCAAACACAGTGGGATACACTTCAAGAAAGGAATCCTAATTTTAAGTAAACTGAATTTTTATGGGCCCAGCATGCTTCCGCTGCACTACTCTGCTAGTAAACCGAATTTTTATAATGGATGTGAGCCTGCCTAACTTTTGCCCTGGAACAAGGCATTGTCTTCATCATACCAGACAATAACAAATCTGCCCTGCCCTCTGCTCCTGAGGAAAACCCTATGTTTTCCAAGGCTGTTGACTATATAAACATTCTTGAACAAATAGTCTGAAATAGAGTCATAATCTCTGCTCTAAGACATGCAAAAATATGGGAGACCCATGGATAATTGTGTCTTACCATCATTCTACATTCTTAGTTACAAGTTGACTCTGGCTGGTGTCAGCAGCAGAATAAACTTATTAAAATGATATGAGATGCAGCCACTTTAGAGAACTAGGTATATGACAATATCTAGTAGACTTAGAAATGCTCAAATGGTATGACCCAGCAATTTTACTCCTGGAACCATAACCCTCAGGAGACCCTTGTACACACGTACCCGGAGACATATATAAGAGGGTCTGTGGCAGTATTATTTATATTAGCATAAAATTAGAGTAACTTACATGCCTTCCTATGGGGAATGTATAAATTGTGGTATATTCATTGAGTGAAGTTCTGTAGAGTCACAGCAGTACAAATGAATGAACTAATAGCCACATATATCATACATCCTGGTAGAATTCCATAATCATAACATCGAATGAAAAAAAGCCAGTTGCAGAAAGACACATAAAATAAGACACCATTTATATAAAGTTAATATATAAAATGATCACTATCTAGTGCTTAGGGTTACATACATATGTAGTCAAGGATTAAAGATGCATGAGATTGCTAATACCAACTAAGAGCAGTGTCTTTGCCTCCCTGGGGAAAGCCAAGTGGGATTTAACTGATTTGTTAAAGTTTTACTTTTAAGGTTTATTATCTTTATACCCCTTATGCCTTACATTTTGCTCTCTAAATTAAAATTTTATAAGAAATATATTGGTTAGTTCACTGGAGTGGTAGAGGGATACAGATGTGGGCTCAGAGGCTGTCAGGCCAAGACCAAGGGATAAAACCCCAGTACATCCCAATACAGAGCTGGCCTGAGGAGGGCACCCCTGCTGGCCCGCTGAGTACAAGGCCATCTGTTGCAGCATCAGAACCACTGGCTCTGGACATAGGCAGCCCCCACTAGCCCTGTACCACTCGTACTCTAGAACTTCAGTCTGCCTTCCAGACAATCATCTGTGGCCCTTGAGTCTTTACCTCACATGCCCCTGTTTCAAAGTCTAGAGTGAGTACACCCGATTGACAGAGCTTGGGCTATATGGCCATGTTCTAGTTGCATGAGAGACTAAAAGGATTACCAGTTGGCACTTTCAGCCTCTATAGTGGGAGGTGGGCTCTGCTTCTCACTAAACTTTGTAAAGTTGGGAATTCCCCAAATGACGGATGAAGGTTCTTATTCTGGGTGATCCAAAAGTCAAAATGTCCATGAGAAACTTTTAAAACATGTGGTCAGGTAGAGTTATTGAAAAAAAAAATCCTAGGTAGAGGAAAATAGAAGAAATGAAAACGCTTAAATGGTGTTTTTCTAGAACATAGAAAAAATAGTAGGAGGCAAAATTAATAGTCTAAACTTTACCTGGTTATGAGGAGTACGGAAATCTCAATTTCTCTGTCTGTGTTTCTTTTCTGTTTAGTCATCATCATCATTTTTTTAAATTAAACCAAAATGATATCCCCATTAGACAACAATGTCCTTAAAGTCAAGGACCATTCCTTACCTTGGAGAGACACCACGTTTGCTATGGAAAGTCCATTGGCATTCAGGTCAGACGGAACTAGCTTGAATCCTGGGTCTACTAATCAGCTAAATGATAGTGGTTGTTTAACGCAGCCTCTCTGTGATGTGGCGTTCTTGTGAGTAAAAGGGAGATTGCACCTGCTTTTCTATTTGGTAAATATCTTATCCAATATGAGTAGATTAGAGAGTAGATGTTCAGTAAGTAGTTCCTTCATTACCTTATGTTTAGGCCCTTTCTATTCCTCCTCAGGTCCTTCACTGGGCTTAGAGAGCACTTGTGTTCGTGAAATGAATGAACTTAGCTTCATCACATCTATAGATGTGCTTCTAGCCTTTCCTGCCATATTTGAGCTGATTTCTGTAGCAATTTTGGTAGCTTGGTGTAGTACCCTTTTTTCATGACAGGCTTAAGGAGATTTTTGCATGCCCAAAGGATTTTACTGGTGCTACTTTTTCTTCATTCACTTAACAGCTCATTTGACAAATGGAACACCAGATACATGCCAGGCTCTAGGGATGAATTATACAAATCTCACCATCATGGAATGTGCAGTTGTAACAGGAGAGTTGGGCTTGTGAATTGCTATTGTATAACGTAAGTGCTGTAGTAGAGGTAAGCACAGACAATGAGCAACTTCATGGCCATATATCCTAGGCATTCAACAGACGCCATTTTAATTAATTAATTAATTAATTTTAAAAGATTTTATTTATTTATTTGACAGAGAGACAGCAAGAGAGGGAACACAAATGGGAAGAGGGAGACGGAGAAGCAGGCTTTCCACTGAGCAGGGAGCTCGATGCGGGGCTTGGTCCCAGGACCCTGGGACTGAGCTGAAGGCAGATGTTTAATGACCGCATCACCCAAGGGCCCCAACAGATGCCATTTTATTCCATTATTATGCCATATAATTCTTAGGGTTTTTCCGAAAACACGGGTGATCAGATAATGATGTTCAGTTCAATTATTTAATCAGAATATTTTTAGAAGATGATATGCTGTATCAACATGCTCAAGCCACAACTTTCCCTTTATTTCTCTATACCTGTCTCCTGGTCTTCTTGAGTAGAAATTAGTCAGGTCCCATCTCAAATTTCCTGCTTCACCTAGTTTCGAAAAGCTCTATTCCCAGAGTTTCATCTCAGCTTCTTCCTACTGAGAAAGATCATGAGTGTAGCAATTTCCACTGAGAACTAATTATGAAGATGGTGGTGAAATTACTATATCAACAGTCTCATTAATGCAATCACTCGAGATAAACCGGATGGAAATTAGTGAAGGCCGTAACGTAGCAGGGGATTGGCCCACCGGAAGCACAGGAGGGAGGGATTGCTGAGCCCATCTGGCTCCAAAATCTGACACTCAGTCCTGAGGAGGAGGGTGGAAAGAAGGGAGACATTGACTGGACTTTCAGCAAGTCTTTAGCTCTTGAAAAGAGGTGAAGCCATGGAATACTAAATAGCTTAAATGAATGAGTTAGAGCTAATACATGGACAAAGCTCAAAACCATTGTGGAAAGAAAAAAGCAAGTTGTGGAATAATGTAAAAGATTTTCAGATCTGCAAAGCAGTGCTTTATGATACTTACGTAAGAAGTAAGAAAACTATCAAATACACATGGAAATGACACATTCTGAGTTCAGGACAATAGTTAATTCTGGGAGGAAGGAAGGATGATGAGATCGAGGTAGGGACTCAAGTATTATCATGCTTTAATTAAAGATAACAAAGATTTGAAGCAAATTGAAGAAAAATGAATGAGGACAGAAGCTCTGCCACCCCATGGATACAGCCAAGGTGACATAGTGAAAAATGAATGGAACTGGATGGAGCAGGCAGTGGTGGTGGGGAAGGGGTTTGTGGGCATAAATCTGAGTCTTGTCTCTGCTATGGTGAGATTGTGAGACCTCAGATGAATTTCTTCAGTGCATTTCTTCTGGGCTTCCTTTTGTAGAATGGAGAAAATCACATTTAGCCATAACTTCTTTGAAGTGTTTCTGTGAACATCCTTTACTCAATGCATATGAATACATCGTGAAGACTGTCGAGAGTTCTCCAAATGAGGGATTTTTAGCAACTTTAGAGCTTTAGAGTATATTATGGTTAAACGAGGAAAAGATTGAGGTTAGCAACCAGGCTATAGCTTGCAACATCTGTATTTATCAGCAATATGGGGTTTAGACATAGAAAACAGAGTGCTTCAAAAAATATGGGGGAAAGCCTAACAATCACTGAGGAAAAATAACCCTAAAACTCCATCTATGTTCCACATTCCCACCCACTCGCCATCTTTATGGTTGTCACATCTCTATCCGCAATAGTGCTCACTGGAACCTTCCAAAGGATGTTATGTATATGCTCACTGTTGTGTATATGTTCACTATACATACATATATATGCGTGGGCATACCCTTGGCTAAAAGGGCAGAGTGTGGGTGGGAAAGAACATCTGACCTTATCTTGAAGCGAAATCACCTGATGTTACCTGTAGCTAATTACCTGCTCTTGCTCAAGAGTATGAATATTTGTACAAGGTTCGCTTGGATGCATGAGGCCAAGGGCTCTCTATCCAAGCTTTCCCATTAGGGTAGCTTACTGGAGACATGGGGTGGATGAAATTATACCTTAGAGATTTTCACCCGCAGTCTTTCCTTGAAAGATGGTCACTTCAATGATATACTTGTCACCAAGGATTTTGACTAATGATTTTGGGCTAAGATAACTTCTGACAGTGGTCCTTTTCCCTAGTTTTTGTGTGCATTTGCCCCCACATGTCTGTCTCATTGGCTGTCTCTGGCTGACTTTTACTGTTCTTTTTCTTTCCTTCTAAGTCTTACCTGTCATTCATTCCCCCCACTCATTATTTCTCCTCCAAGCCCTTTGCTGCTGCTATGCATATTCTATACTTTCTTGAAAGTCTTTTCTCTGTCTTCTTTTTTTTCCTTGTGTCTGTGGCTCTGTCTCCCTTTTGTCTTCTTATTTTGTGTTTTTCTGAATGTCATCTGATACCAGTTGGTTGGGGACCCCAGACTACTCTTTGGGCTCGATGGCTTGGAAATCTTTCTCTGTTGGAATGGTTACTCATACTCAAACCAATTAATACTTTTCCCCGATTGTTCTGCAGAAACACATTTTGTCTTGAGTAGAGCGTGCCAGGAGAAAGCAGATGTGAGTCACCATTCATTTTCTTTGGTATGCACCATGGTTCTCCTAACTTGTATAAGACACCAAGAGTGAGAGGAGGCCGTTGCTGCACTGAATATCCTTCCTCTTGGGATTATGCTGAGCCATGGTTGAGTGAGTTAATTTCAGGGAAGCAGATCCCAAGAAGGAGTTCCTGAGCAAGCAATATGACCTTGCCGTTCAGACATGATTATTTTTTTGGGAAGTCAGAGACCAGTTCAGCAGAGAGAAAATCCTCATTTCAGGATGAGCATGTCCCTGCAGATGGTATCAGGAAGGAAAAGAAACAACAACAGAAAAAAAAAATGGTTTAATTTCTCCTGAGGTCCTGTGTGGTCACTTATTCAGCCCATACTTACTACATTGGAATTGTGAAATGAAGATTGAATTTTCTTGAGCTCATGGAATGATTTAGCACCCCGCCCCCCCTAACTGACAAAAGCATGGACCAAGGCACTGAAGAATGAAACAGAGGTATCTTAGGGCAGCTTTCAGTGAGTAGAGTGTGGAATTCAAGGTAGCAAGGAAGAACCTCTGTTTCTCAACTGGGTCTCAGATTTTTTGGGTCAGTGTTGACCAAGACTTGGCTCAAGGCATAGGAGCTCCAGCTGCCAATTCACACACAGATGTTTCTTTAGGTTTTAACATTAGAGTAAAACTTTATTCTGATCAGTTCACACTCACACATGCACACACAGTGTGGGTCATGCAGCCATGAGCATAGGTGCAGCCTTACACACATACCCTGTGCAGAGTGTAGATAGATTTACCCTCTCTTTGGAAGTGGACTTGCCCTCACACCATATCCTACAGGCTTTTGATTTCTTGCCAACATGCCTAATGGGGCCAGGTGTCTACATTGTGCCTCTGGGTCCTTACAGCCCCGTTCTATAGCTTCCAACCCATTCTCCTATTTTCTTCATTGCTCTTTCTGCTGCTCTTGTCCCATTTAAAAAAAAAAAAAGAACTTGCCTCTTCCCACTCAATCAAAGAGCAACTTCATTGTTTTAAACGTAGAGATATGCATACAGAATAACACGATGAAAACCCACATACCCATTATCCAGCTTCATCAAATCTCTATATTAAGCTATATTTGTAGGAGAATTCTTTAAAAGAAATTGCATGTTATAGATATAATGGAGGCCTCCTGTGTACCCCTCTCAGATCTTTTCCTCTCCCTCCCTCTCTCCCCAGAGGGGATCTTACTCATGAATTCAGCCTTTATCATTTCCATCTAGGTTTTTATATTTTTGGCACATATGCTATGTACCCATAAAAATTATAACACATTGTTTTTCCTGTTGTAAAAGTTTATATAAATGATATCTTGTTGGAAATGTCGCACTGTATCTTGGTTCTTTTGTTCAAAATTGTTTCTGGGATTTATTCAAAGTTGATAGATGTAACTCTAGTGCTGTCATTTTTAAATGCCAGATGGTGTTGCAATGGCTGAACATAACATAATTTACCCATTCATTCTCCTGTGGGTGGCCATTAGGTTATTTCCATTTTTTTGGACTATTTCATACAATCAGGATTCTTATACATGTCCTTTGTGCATATATGTTAGGGTTTCTTTAGGGCATTTATAGGTTTTAAACTTGCAGATCAAAGAGCACGCACATTTTTAGCTGGGCTAGATAATGCCAGATAGCTCCCTGAAGTCATAACAACTTATACTCCTCTGTGCAGTATATGGTGTTTCCTGGCTTTCTTTATCTTTACTAACCATGTAATCATCAGATTTTACATGTTTTGCCAATCCGATGGGTAGAGGGCATTTCATTGTTGTTTTATTTTGTATTTTCATCATTGCTAGAGTTGTTACGCATCTTTTCGTGTGTCTGTTGGCTACCTGGATTTTCTCTACTGGGAACTGCCCATCATACTCTGCCCATTTTTCCTACTGGATGTGATTAGCACCTTCCCTCTGAGAAAGGGAAAAGCAGCCCCTGACATCCAGGCACTGGCCTAGTACTATTAGCGAGAACTGGGTATTCTTCCTGTTGAATATACTAATTTCATACAATATCAATTTCAGACAAAGCCACTCTGGGACCATGATGGGTCGAGATGATAACAAGAGCACTCTGTACTCATGTCTGAACACAGACAATACAGGAACATTGTCCAAGCCACAAAATACAATCCCCTGTACCACCACCCTGGTGGTAGGCAGAAATCTAAGTTCCCTCACTTAGGGGCAGAATTCCCAGCCCCTGGTGTACACACACTTCCCTGTAGTTATCAGCAAACACTAACCTAGGTACTGTTGTAAAGGGATTTTAGAGATGTGATTAAAGTCCCAAATCAGGGACACCTGGGTGGCTCAGTCTCTTAAGCATCTGCCTTTGGCTCAGGTCATGATCCCAGGGTCCTGGGTTCGAGTCCAACAATGGGCTCCCTGCTCAGCAGGTTGCCTACTTCTCTCTGCTTGCTGCTCCCCCTGCTTGTGCTCACTTGCTCTCTCTGACAAGTAGATAAATAAAATCTTTTAAAAAAGGAAAGTCCCAAATCAGTGACCTTAAAATGGAGATTATTTTTGTCCCAAACAAATCCTATGAAACTTTTATTTATTTATTACAAAAGATTTTTTAAATGATTTTATTTACTTATTTGACAGAGAGAGTGAGCACAAGCAGGGGGAGAGGCAGACTTCCTGCTGGGCAGAAACCCCCAACGTGGGCTCAACCCCAGGATCCTGGGATCATGACCCAAGCCGAAGGCAGACACTTAATCAACTGAGCCATCCAGGCACCCCCCCCCCATAAAACTTTTAAAGGTAGTGGGTTTTCTCTGGATGACTATAGAAGAGAGAGTCAGGGTCACACTGGCCTGGAAGAAAGCAAACATCCATGCTGGGAACTGCTTATGAAAACTGCACGTGGCAGGAACTGCAGGGAGCCTTAGGGTCTGAAAGCCATCCCTGCCAGCAGCTAGAAGGAAAATGGGGCCTGAGTTCTCTATCTGCAAGGTGATGGATTCTGCCAATAGCCAGTGAACTGCAAGGAAGAGCATGAGCTTTCGAAGAATAGCAGCCCTCGGGTGCCTGGGTGGCTCAGTGGGTTAAAGCCTCTGCCTTCGGCTCAGGTCATGATCCCAGGGTCCTGGGATCGAGGCCTGCATCGGGCTCTCTGCTCAGCAAGGAGCCTGCTTCCTCCACTCTCTCTGCCTGCCTCTCTGCCTACTTGTGATCTCTCTCTCTCTCTCTATGTCAAATAAATAAATAAAATCTTTAAAAAAAAAAAAAAGAAGAATAGCAGCCCTCACATGGTGAGACCCTGCACCATCACACCTGGATTCTGACCTACAGAAACTGAGCATACACTTAGTGGTGTAGAACCACCAAGTTTGTGGTCATTTGTTACAAAGCAACATAAGACCAATTCTGCCATCTCCCAGCTCCAGTGAGTGCCTGCAGCGTCCTTGCCACTTAGAGCTTCGGTCTCCGTCTGTCTTCCTTCTCTTACATAAGATTTATTAAAATACTCAGTCATAGAACTACCTCTGCTTCCTGACAGCATTCGGTCCAGAGCAAAGCTTTGCTTACTTACACCTACCCCGAATCACCTAACCCAAACCCCATCCTATTATTAGTCCTTTCTTCCACTCTCTCCCTGGGATGCCCCATGGTTCCCCATGACGTCTGGTTCCCCTTGCTGCGAGGTGTGATAAACCCAACTTGTTCAACGACAGGTGTGTTCCTGCTGTCTTTGGCTGGAGGACACTGGCACCCTGAATAGGGTAGACACCAGTGCTTCTGAACCAGCTCGGGTACTCACAAGCTATGTGACCTTCCTGAGTCATCTCCTTTGGGGAGCCTTAGGTTTTTCTTCTGTAAAACGAGAAGGTGAGGCTAGTTGATCTAGAGGGAAGCCGTGTAGTGGAGTGGAAAGACCTCAGGACTTTGATGGTTCTAGGTTTAATCTCTATTCTGCTTTTAATAGGTATGTGGCTTGGGCTACACATTCATCTTCCCAAAGCTCAGCTGCTTCATATCTAAATTGGGGTTAACAAACCAAACAGGTATAGCGTGAGGATAAAGTAAATGTAAATTTCCTGGATTACACAGATGATCTCTCTAATATCTATACTCAATTTTATTTATTTATTTATTTATTTATTGTTTGCTTTTTTTTAAAACTGTGTTATGTTAGTCACCATGAAATACATCATTAGTTTTTGATGTAGTGATCCAAGATTCATTGTTTATGTATAACACCCAGTGCTCCGTGCAATACATGCCCTCCGTAATACTGAATTTTATTTTTTTATTTTTATTTATGTATAACACCCAGTATTCATTTGACACAGAGAGAGAGATCACAAGTAGGCAGAGAAGCAGGCAGAGAGAGAGGAGGAAGCAGGCTCCCCGCTGAGCAGGGAGCCCGATGTGCGCCTCGATCCCAGGACCCTGGGATCATGACCTGAGCCGAAGGCAGAGGCTTTAACCCGCTGAGCCACCCAGGCGCCCCTTAATACTGAATTTTAAATGCACACAAACTTCATAGCAACAAAAAGTATTTTGACAATGGAGTATCCTCGTGTTAACTAATGCCTGCTTTAATTACCTTAAGGTTTCAACTGTTCAAAATGCCTCACACCACCAGGATGTTAACAAAGTGGTGGGATAGGCAGGATATATGTGTTTCTTGTCACTTAAAGGAGGGATACATATCTTTCTATCAGGACGCTGTAGAAGATTCCCAGCAAATTCACTTTCTCCTTCTCTCTTCCAAAAGATTCCAGCTCTTATGTTTTATGATTATATGCTATCACCTTTGTGGGTATGTTTTAAAGCGGTGGTTCAATTTTTTATTGCCAGTGGCACTCACACACATGTAAGGAATCTTATCAGGCTTTGCCGCTCTAGAGGGGTCTTATTAGCATTAATACCTATTCCGCATTAATTCTGCTTGTGCTGTGCTCCTGCAGGAGTTCCCTTCCCCTTCTCTTCTTGGGAACCCCCAAAGAGTGTCTTGGGGCTCTCACTTCCCATTCTTTCTGGACTGCAGCTCACTGCACTGCTCCCTGCTGCCTGGAACTCTGCCTGAGTGGTCTGCTCCCTTCACCATTCTCAGATCAAGGCCATGCTCCTGTTAGGCTTCAGTGTTGCAAGTGCCTTGCATTTGTCTGCGAGGTAAGACTAACACATGGGTCTCACAGCAATGTTGCTGGGACCCCAAGGGGTGACAACAAACGTGACCACTCTTTCTGTCCACGCAGAGTCCTTTCTCTCAGGAGATGCACTTGCCACCAAGATGTCAGGGTTCAGATGGATTCGAGGAAAAGCCACCATTGCTGCTAGCCACCCCTCAGGTCTGTACAGGTATCAGGTGTAGCTCATCCTGTCCAACCATGTTTAGAGTTTTCCAGAGAAACAGAACCAACAGGATAATATCTTGTTATAATGAGAAAATGGCTCATGTGATGGTGGAAACTCAGAAGCCCCATGATCCGCAGTCAGCAGGCTGGAGACCCAGGGGAACCAACAAGAGCATGAGTAGGAAGGACCCAGAAGGCTGAAGGTGTAAGTCTTAGTCTGAGGGCAGAATGCTGATGTCCCAGCTCAGCAGTTGGGCTAAGGTTGCAAATTGTCCCTTCCTCTGCATTTTGTTCTGTTCAGTCCTCCAACAGATGGAATGAGGCCGACCCACGCTGGGGAGGGCAATCTGTTGTACTCAGTCTAATGATTCGAATGGTGATCTCATCCAGAAACGCCCACACAGACACGCCTAGAAATGCTGTTTAACCAAATATCTGGCCACCCTGTGACCCAGTCAAGGTGACACATAAAATTAACCCTCCCGAACCTCTTCTTTAGAGATGACATCTGTGCGTGCCCTTGAAATCTGTACTTCCCTGAATATTGTCTGCTGAGCCATCCCAGTTCTCTGGACATATTTGCATATCTCTGAATCCAAATAACCAACAAGTCATTATTTTGACACATGTTTAGGGACCAGCCCTATGTATCAGGCATTACTCTATGTGCTGGGATACAAGAGGGACAAGAGAGGAGACATGGCTGCTGTCATGTAGCCGACATAGTGACAGAGAGAGCCAGTGATCCAGAGCAAGGATAAATCTACAAGATAGTTACTGAGTTTGATCAACGCCAAGAAGGAAACAGAGAGGGTAAGGTACAGGGAATGAGACACATACTTAGACTGGCCAGATGTCTTCATTTGCTCGGACTCCTGCAACAAAAACCATATACTGGGTGGCTTAAACAACAAACATTTATTTCTCACAGTTCTGGAGGCTGGAGGTTTGAGATCAGGGTGTCCATGTGGTTGGGTTCTGATGAGGTCCTTCTTCTGGCTTGCAGGGATGTCTTCTTGCTGTATTCTCCCATAGGGGAGAGAGGGAGCTCTGGTTTCTTCACTGTCTTATAAATACACTAATCCCATCATGGAGGCTTCACCCCACAACCTCAACCAAATCCAAATTCAAAGGCCCTACCTCCAAACCCAGCCATACTGGGGCTTAGGAGCTCAACGTATGAATTTTGAGGGGACACATTCAGTCCACCGCAGAGGTAAGATTTTCCTGGGAAGGAGTCAGGGGGAGGCAGATTTAGAACAAACATGGGATCACATTTGCAGAGCCAAGTAGGAGCTGCTGATCATGCCAAGTCATAAAGGCCTTGGTCAAGGCATTTGGATTTCATTCTAGTTATTAATATGAAGCAAATGAGCACATGAGTTATGTGAATTTTGTCATAGTTAGAATAAAGGCTAGGCTGATATAACAAAGCAACCCAAGAACATTTAGAGGCTTCAAAAACACAGAAATTTATTCTTCTCTTGTCTTAGGGTCCAAGGTAGGTAGGTGGCCTCTGCACCAGAACTTCATCCAGGAGCCCATGCTAGCAGCTGCCATTCTCAACAAGCGACATGGAAGTTGCACCCATCACTTTCCACTACAACCCACGGGCCAGAACGAGCCCATGGGCATACCTGGTAGTAACAGAAACTGGGAGATCATGTCTCTAGCTGTCGTGTGTCCTGGAAAGGGGGGAGAAAATAACTGTAGGGACAACTGGCCTAGTGGAATCTGTCACATCTTGTTTAGTGATGCTAGAGGAGAGTATATCGCTATGAAGTTTTACATGATTTCTCTGTTAATTGATTAAATTTTTCGTTTGCTCCAGGAGTCATCTGTGAAAGGAGGATGTATTCTATTCTTGGAGTGAAGCCTTGGGGTAAGATTCAAGGCTGTTGATGAGGAGGGGGCTTGTCAGGAGACTGAAGCTCAGAACGCTACCCGGGGCTGTAAGTTAATTGAGCGGAAACAATGATTTAGTCAATTGTCATTCGAGTCAGACCATATGTCTGCCACACTGTATCATCAGAGCCAAGGCATTTTGAGAGAGAATGATTATTCTCATTCATTATATGCAAAGATTTTAGACATTTCAAAACCGCTGGATTACGAAGTTGCTGGGGCAGAACCTCCAAAAGATAAAGTTATAATTGAAAGCTACTTACGTGATAGATTTAAAATGAGCTCAACCTTCTACTTCTAGGCATGTTAAGAAATCTCAAATAATTGTTTTTGGCCAGAGCTAAATTTAGACCCCCGAAGATAGATGGTTCTGTCATGCTCTCACTCAGGTAATGTTAATGGTTTCTATTGTTTAATAAGTGCTACGACCAAGTGCCTACTGCAGGCATAAGCCTGACAGGCCCTTGTAATCATTTTACCGAAACCTCACAGTACTCCTGGATGAGGTTCCCGGTTTAGTTAATGAAATGCAAGATACCTGGTTGAATTTGAATTTCAGATACATAATAAATAATTTTCCATAGTAAAAGTATGTCCTCAGTATTGCACAGAGCATACTGATACTGAAAGAATGTTATTTATCTGAAATTCAAATTTAACTAGGCACCCTGCATTTGATCTGGCAACC
Source organism: Ailurus styani (assembly GCA_002007465.1). Lineage (NCBI taxonomy): Eukaryota > Metazoa > Chordata > Mammalia > Carnivora > Ailuridae > Ailurus > Ailurus styani. The sequence goes on from LNAC01000558.1 coordinate 76,399, forward strand.
ACACCTGAAAAGGTGCCATCATTTTTCACATGAGGAAATGGGAGATTCAGGGAGGTTTGGGTGATGTAGCCAGCAAGGATGAGTACAGAATTTAAACACAGTCTTTTGGCTATTTAAGTTCATGATCTTGCCAGCACATTGTGCTAATATCCTTTAGACTGCTCCTTGAACACTCCTGACCTGTCCCTCCGGTCTTAGCTCACCTCTCCAGTACTCAACTCCAGTAGCTGGCTGCTAGGGCTGTCCTCAAGAAGCTCCCATCCAGGGGAGGCCAGACAAGAGTCCAGCTTCTTATAGTACAAAGTGAAAAGGGGATGCCTGGGTGGCTCAGCTGGTTAAGCATCTACCTTCAGCTCAGATCATGATCCCAGGGTCCTGGGATCGAGTCCCATGTTGGGCTTCTTGTTCCACAGGGAGACTGCTTTTCCCTCTGCCTACCGTGTCCCCTGCTTGTGCTCTCTCTCTCTCTCTCTCTCTGACAAATAAATAAAATCTTAAAAAAAAGGTGATAAGTGAGGGGGACCAGTCAAAGAAATAATTTATTCTGTCCAATAAAATATCATGAATTGGGTGGCTTAAACAATGGAAATTTGTTTTCTCTCTGTTTTGGATGTTGGGAAGTTCAAGCTCAAGTTGCCAGCAAGGTAAAATTCATTCTGTGGTCTTTCCTTTTGGGTTGCAGATGGCTACCACCTCACTACGTGCTCATATGACCAATTCTTTGTGCACATGCAGAGGGAGAGAAAGAGCTCTCTGGTGTCTCTTCCCATAAGGACACAAATCCTTTCAGATTGGGGCTTCATCTTTATGACTTCATTTAACCTTAACTACTTCCTTAGAGGTCCCCTCTCTAAATATGGCCACACTGGTGATTAGGGCTTTAACGTATGAATTTTGGGAGGATGCAGATATTTAGTCTATATCAGAGGGATAGTGAAGCAGGTGACATTTAAGCTAGGTTTAGAAAAGTAAGCAGGCATCAGCAAAGGAGGAAGAGAGAGTGTTCTAGGTAGAGAGCACAAAACTATGTGCTGTGTTGGAGGAACAGCGAGCAGTCTCCTGGCTCTGCAGCAGTGACTCTGGAGGTTTTGTGGACCTGAACATCACCTGGGAAACTTGTTTTCAATTCTGCCTCAGTAGATGGGCTCAGGAGTCTATCTTGACCAGCACCCAGGTGATCCTGATACAGACGGTCTACCAGCTAACACAGAGAAACTTAGTTCCAGAAAGTACCTGGAGATGAAGTTGCAAGGGCAGACTGCATCAGGTGGTGAAGAATTTTTATGCTAGGTCAAGAAGTTGAGGTCTTACTTTAATAACAACTTTAGACTCTCCTAAGGACGGAGATCAAGATGAAGCCTGCCCAAATAATAGTGGTGTTTCTTGAAGTTTAACTTCGAAAAGATTTCAAATAATAAAATTATGGCCATTTTGATAATTCATCTGGATAGGATGTGTTGGGAGATTTTCACCCATAAATGTGGGGCTGAACTTAACCCCAAGTATCAGCTGGAGACAGGGAAGCTGACCAGTTTGGCATGTGGGTTTTAGATGCCTTTTAGATGCTTAACTTCTGGTGTCAGAGAGCTGGACCAAATATTTTCTTCTCTTATAGAATTTTCAGCTGATTGAGCCAGAAAACGTGAACAATTCTTTCAGGCTGAAGAAACAGTATATCTGCCTTAATATCATTTTGAGAAAGAGCATCCAGTAGATTAAACATAAATGATAATATAATTTCTCTTTTCTGATTTATTCATTTGAAAGTTAATTTTTGTTATAAGCACACACTTCTTTAAGTAAATTCGAAAAACACTGAAAAGTAGAACAAAAAGGTCATTCCTATATTACTTCCCAAATAAAATCCATTACTTTTTGGTTTTAAAATTGAAAATGTTTATATTTTAAATAATTTATTATTTGATGTCACTTCCTGTTTGGACTGGCTCAGTACACAAATGTCCCCAGTTTATCTCAGCAAACATGACCTTTTTTTTTTTTAATTTGACCTGAACTGTTGACCTCGTTTAAATTATATTCAGTTTGAATACCTGCCATGAGCATTATGTTGAGTTAGATCCTATAGTGGTTACAAAGATTAATAAGACACAGCACTTGACTGAAGCAGGTTATAAACTAGTGAGACAGTCAGACCTGTGTAGAACACTATAGAGGGATAATATGGGCATAAACAAAGAAACAAACTAATTCCAGTTGATACATTTATGTGCAGGCTGGGGGTGAAGTACATGAACAGAGTTGTATTTTTGTTTGTTTTTTAAAGATTTTATTTATTTATTTGATACAGAGAGAGAGATCAGATCACAAGTGGGCAGAGAGGCAGGCAGAGAGAGAGGGGGAAGCAGGGAGCCGGATTCGGGCCTCTATCCCAGGACCCTGAGATCATGACCTGAGCTGAAGGCAGAGGCTTTAACCCACTGAGCCACCCAGGTGCCCTTTTTTTTTTTTTAAAAGATTTTATTTGTTTTTGTTTTAAAGTAGGCTCCATGTCCAGCATGGAGCCCAATGAAGAGCTTGAACTCATGACCCCAAGATCACGACCCAAGCTGAGATCAAGAGTTGGACACTCAACCAACTGAGCCACCCGGGCGCCCCAGGAAAGAGGTTTTTGAGAAGTGGCATTGAGCTGGAACTGAAAGGGTGTCTTGGCCTCAACTGTAATCTGAAGAAAGGAAAGCAACTATGTGAAAATACGTGGTATTGGTCTTGGCAAGGGTGGCTGTCATACTTGAGTAAGCAGTGAAGAAGAGAATGTGTCCATCTGAATTCCAAGTGGCTCCTCCCTACAGGAAAAGAAAAGTCAAAGAAGAGGAGGTTATGTTTCCCATGGGGCTTTGGAAGCAGTGAGGGTCTCTGGACAGAGAGATGGTGGCCCGTGTTGGAAGAGGACTGTAAGGAGAGTGATGTGGCAGGCAGGGAGGGAACGGTGTGTGTGCATGGATGTGTACATATGTGTGCATGTGTATATGTGTGTAAGCAAAAAGAGGGAGGGAGAGAGATTGATTTTTGGCAGTTGCTATTGCGAAAAACGTTTGATAAAGAGACATTCTAAAGAGGGTTCTAGGAAGCTTTCTGTATGACATACCTTATAAAATCCATAAGCCCCTTTTTCTCACCTTTAAGATTATCCTTCAAGAATTTGGTGTCAGTTAATTGCTGTTTTTGGATGAGTTGACATGCAGAGTCAGATGGCCCACTAGAGTCAATTTCCGGTATACTTTCTAAGATTGGCCCTGAAAACTTTCTTTAAAAAAAAAAAAAGATTTATTAGAGAGAGAGTGTGAGAGAAGGCGAGAGCGTGAGGGGGGTGGGGTGGGGAGCAGAGGGAGAAAGAGAGAATCTACAACCAGAGTCTCACTGAGCTGGAGCCTGCCATGGGGCTAGTTTCCAGGACCCTCAGATCATGACCTGAGCTGAAATCAAGAGTTGGTCGCTTAACCACTGAGCCATCCAGGTGCCCTGCGCCCTTAAAACTTCCAATTAATTGAGATGTATTCATTTTCTTGTTCTCTCACGCTGGGTCAGTTATCTACTGCTGTAGCAGAGCGCCCTAGGTCTCTGTGGGTAAAAACAACTATTTTGTTGCTTATGAATCTGTGGGTCAGGAATTTGGGCAGAGCTCAGTGAGTACAGCTCATCCATTTCATGTGATGTCTTTTGGAATCACACATACCTTCCTCACATGGATGGAGGGTCAGTGTGGCTGTCAGCTGGGGATCTTGGGTCTATTTCATGTGACCTCCCTCTCCTATGATCTTTGATCCTTGGGGGTCTCTTGCTCTATGTGTCCTCTTTCTCTGGCAGGAGAGCCCAGACTTCTTTAATGGTGGTTGTGTAAAAAGAAAGAGAAAGTGGAAGCTGCAGGCGTCTTAAGATCTAGAACCCCCCAATGCCCTTTCTACCACATTCAGTTGACTAAAGCACATAGCAAGGCTACCCAGATTCAAGGGTTGAGGAAATAGACACCACCTCTTGGTGGGAGATGCTGACAAATGCTGTGGCCATGACTTCAAATCTGCCAAACTTCCCAACAGCATTCCCAGGGGCTTGTTTTAGCATCCCTAGCTCTGCCCGCCTAGCAAAAGCCTCCAAGCTCTAAAGCAGGCAGCCTCCACCTGGGAAGGTTGCTCAACAACCAGCCCACACTCTCTGTGGATGGGGCAGGACCCAGAGGAGAGACCCTATGTGTTGTATATTCATGGGTCTCCTCTCCCTTCCAGGAAAGAACTCAATTTCCTGGAAAATTAGGACATCCACTGGGGCATGATTAAACACCAACTTCCTTCCAATCTAGGACTTCATATAGGAGTTCTTAGACTTTTTCACTCTACCAAATTTGCACTCTGCACCTTATATATACTTGTCCATCCAAAAAAATTTCAGTGTGTGTAGGGCATTTCTTTTCTCTCATGCTGACCTCAGACTTGTTCCTCCAGGTTCTCTCTGAAGACCACTGTGGCTCATGCCTTCAGGGTCTCCACTCCACTGGACCTGACACTTTCCATTTGGCCATCCTCTTGAAGGACACATTTGCCTTAGTTCTAGAGTGATTATTTAATCCACACTGTGCCTGAGCCCTTATAGGCCCCCTTCGAAACCTTGAACTCACCTTGCAATAGGATCACATTTTGTTGCATTTCCTAAGTCAACTCTCATTCCACAAAATGTGAGTAAATAATGTAAGTTTTCCTCCAATTGTCCTGCAGAGATGGAGGAGATGGTTATAACATTTGCCGCTTGATGAAGTTTAACTTAAAAAAAATCCCACTTAGTTACTTCAATCCACCGTCCCACCCCCAGCTGTTGGTTCTTCTTCTTCTTCTTCTTTTAAAGATTTTATTTATTTACTTGACATAGAGAGAGAGAGAGCACAAGTAGGCAGAGAGAGAGAGAGAGAGAGAGAGGAGGAAGCAGGCTCTCGAGCAGGGAGCCCGATGTGGGGGCTTGATCCCAGGACCCTGAGATCATGACCTGAGCCAAAGGCAGCAGCTTTAACCTACTGAGCCACCCAGGCGCCCGCTGTTGGTTCTTCTTAAACTACCAAGCTGTTCATTTCCACCTTGCCCCTTCCCTTCCAAGCTCCTTCACCCCAACTCTTCCCACAATGGGTCTTCCTGGGACTTCTCTCAGGTTCTCCTTTTCTCAAGCAAAACATCTCTGTTTCTCCAGGCCGCATCCTGGCACCATCATCCCGTGCAAATTAGTAAGGGACTGTAGATATGAAAAAACTTTTCTGCATCTCAAGTAAGTTTTCCCCCATGTCATTCTCACACATATTGTATAAATTTCCTACTGCTGCTGTCACAGATTGCCATAAATGTATTGGCTTAAAGCAACAAAAATTTATTCTCTTACTGATCTCCATGTCAGCAGTCGGAAATGGTCCTCCCTGGGCTAAAACCAAGAAAGGTTGCCTTGTTTCTGGAGGCTCTAGGGGAGAATCTGTTTCCTTTCTTTCCCAGTGTCCAGAGACTATGTGCATTCCTTGGCTCCTTTATCTTGAAAGCGTAACATCTTCAAGTCTCCCTCTGACCCTGATGCTCTTGTTTCTTTCTTACGTGGAATCTTGTGACTCCATTGGGCCCACAAGGACAATCCAAGACACTCTCCCTATCTCAACACCTTGATCTCATGACACCTGCAAAGTCCACTTTTTCCACTTGATGCAACATGGTCCCAGGTTCTGGAGGTTAGGATGTGGACATCTTTTGGGGGCATTATTCTGCCTACCAAACACATACAATGCATTCACTAATATATGCATCAAAGATTTTTTATTTTTTATTTTTTACTTTATTTTTCAGTGATCCAAGATTCATGGTTTATGCACCACACCCTGCTCCATGCAATACGTGCCCTCCTTAATACCCACTACCAGGCTCACCCCTCTCATAACCTTCAGTTTGTTTCTTAGAGTCCACAGTCTCTCATGGTTTGTCTCCCCCTCGGATTCCTAATGACATTAGGAAAAGGAAAGGAAAAGTGCATAAAAGATTTTTGAAAATGTATCAGAAGGGTACTATTAACAGTAGTTACCTGTGGAGCTGGTGATTGAGAAGGGAGAGAGACTTTTACTTATTTTGTACATTTCTATAAAGCTTGAACTTTTCCCAGTGCTTGTTTTATATGTGTATATATAATATATATATACATATATATGTAACACGTATAATGTGCTATATATTATATGTGTTTATACATGTGTTGTACATAATATAGATCATATATGCCATGTGTCTATATGATCTATATTACATACGTATATAAGGTATATTATGCATTTGTATTTGTTTCTTAGGGTTGCCTCCAAAGTACCACAAATTGGGTGACTTGAAACAACAAAAATGCATTTCCTCACAGCTTGGGAGGCTGGAAGTCTGAAATCAAGGTGTCAGTGAGGTCATGCTCTCTCTCTCTGAAAACGATAAAGGAGGATCCCTCCTTGCCTCTTCTGGTTTCTTGTAATTTCCCACAAGCCCTTGCTTTCCATGGACTGTGGATACATCACCCAGTCTCTGTGTCTATCATCACATGGCTGTCTGCTCCTTGTGTGTCCCTTTACATTGTCTTCTGTCTGTGAGTGTCTGTGTTCAACATTCCTCTGTTTCGAGAGGACACCAGTCCCCTTGGGTTAGAGGCTCATGCTACTCCAGGATCCAGTAAATACCTCATCTTAACTAACATGTTCAATGATACTCTTTCCAAATAAGATGACTTTGTGAGGTACTAGGGGGTTAGGACTTCCACGTATCTTTTTTGGGGGACACAATTGAACCCATAGCTATATATGTATTATGTAATCCAGATGTAGTATTATTTATATTTAATGCAAACCTCATATATTCATGTGTTATATAATAAATATCCAGTGCTATTTCTGTATACACACGTATAATGATATGTGAAATAAATTTCATGATGTATTTGGGACATGGGAACAGTGTCACGAGCACACAGTATATATAGTAGGAGGAGAAATCTGAAAGCCAAAGTTACAGAGGGATCTTGGAGTCTCTTTGGACTTCTATTCCATAACACACAGAAAGGCCTTGATTATTGTTCTCCTTAAATAGAAAAGATTATCAAAGTTCCATTTGTAATTTGTCAGTATACCTTCTAAATAATATATTTCGCAAGGTTTATGTTTTCTGCCTCTAGAAGTAATATGTATTATTTGAAAAAAAAGAGAAAACTCAGAAAAATCATAGAGTGGAAGGAAATCACCCATGATCTTACTACCTTGAGATGGCCCCTCCTAATATTAGGTAATAAAATGTTAATGATGAAGTGTTTGAAAATACAAAATATCTGTCAGTGCATATGGGTGATGACACATAAGAAGATGAACACTTGTGAGTCCACCACCCAACTCAACAACTAGAAGAACATTACCAACAGTCCTCAAGGGCCTGGAAACTTCTGGTGGCTTTTCGCCACTCCTGGCTCCCACCTCCCCACCACTGCCCCCAAGATGCAGCCGTCATCGTGAACATATGTATGTGGTCTAAACACGATTTTGTTTACTTTATGTTTAGATTTGGTTGCTTTGAGCTGCGTAACTTATGTGCTGTAAGTCAGCCGGCTCTTTGCTCCAGAAGGAGACATTATCTTTACTACACTGGACAGGAAGCATAACTGTGGTCTGGAGGGAGGCACTCCCAGATCTTCCAAGGCTGTTCACTATGCAAACATCCTTGAGAAAATAGTCGAGCACAAAGAGCCATCATTGCCTTTCTCACAAGACACACAGGAATGTGAGAAGCCCACAGATAAGTGTCTTTCTTTCTTTCTTTCTTTCTTTCCCCCCCC
>LNAC01000558.1:84372-202927 GCA_002007465.1 Ailurus styani
AGGGCTCCATCCCAGGACCCTGAGATCATGACCTGAGCCAAAGACAGAGGCTTTAACCCACTGAGCCACCCAGGTGCCCCGCCCACTCTTTTTTTTATTATTAACATATAATGTATTGGGCGCCTGGGTGGCACAGTGGGTTAAAGCCTCTGCTTTCGGCTCAGGTCATGATCTCAGCGTCCTGGGATCGAGGCCCGCATCGGGCTCTCTGCTCGGCAGGGAGCCTGCTTCCTCCTCTCCCTGTCTCTCTGCCTGCCTCTCTGCCTACTTGTAATCTCTCTCTCTGTGTCAAATAAATAAATAAAATCTTAAAAAAAAAAAAACATATAATGTATCATTTGTCTCAGGGGTACAGGTGATAAGTATCTTTCAACAGAACTTTACTGGCAGACAAGGCAGGAGGCAAGGCCCCTGTGCTTAGGGAGTGGACGTTTTAGTACAGAAACAGGTCACAAGCGCATGAATGAAACGGGTTACCTTTAGTGTTCTGAAGGTGATAAACAGGACGTGGAGATAGAGAAGAACACAGGGAATGGTGTGCTTAGATGGCATCGTCAGGCAGGCTTCTCTCAGGAGGCTATGTCAAGGCTGAGAGGCAGAGCATCCCAGCTGGAGGAAGCACATTGCAAGCAGAGAGAACAGCCTCCGCGGGGACTCAGAGGCAGAAAGAGGCTTGGCGTGGCATAGAGCTGAGAGGCCAGTGTACCTGGTGGACAGTGAGCTGGGTAAAAAAGAGGCAGAAGGCCTTGAAGCCATGGAGGGAAGTTTGGATTTTAAGTGCACATGGAAGGACTTGAACAGAGATGTGAGTGGATCTGATCTGCAGTTTTACCAGGCTCACTTGGCTACTGTCACAGAAGGCCTTAGGAGGGACTTCTTTCAACATTGACAGGTCCTTACCATTTCTGATTGAATTTTTAACTTATTAGCCTCATCTGACATCAAATGGGCTCTGACTCCCATATTCCCAGAATTGAAACTGACTTGTAAATTTCATCACTGACATTTTCTGCTGCTTCTGATATAAGCACATCACTTTGACTTTTTTCTCTTTTATACTCAGACACTCATGTGTACTCATTCTGGTTAGTCCAGCAAGGCTCACGAATCCCAGTGTAACGTCCTTCAGAAGGAAGAAAAAGGAAATGCCAGATGAGCAATTTAGACTTCCCTCAGCATGCAGGCCTTCAGTCATAAGGAACGCTACATGACATTCAACTTGCGAGTTGTATCAAGCAGGTATATGTGGGGAAAATGGCCAATGATTTAGTTCTTTGAAATAAAGCATTTTCAAGTGGATATGCTTGAATCCTAAACGTTTGCTCTGAGGGTTTGGTTTGGGTTCAGTCTGCAGGATTTGTGAACCCCCAACGGTGTGGATGAGGGTGAAAAATTGTCACCAGACGCCAGTTCCAAGTTGGGGATGTCTTTGAGGGCTCACAATGCATTCAAAATATGTACATATTTTCACACTTTGTGCTATAACATAGCCTTTTTTTTTTAAGAGAGGGTGTGCACGTGCATGTGGGGGTGGGGAGGGGCAGAGGGAGGGGGAGAGAGAGAGAGAATCCTAAGCAGGCTTCATGCCCAGCACAGAGCCTGATGCAGGGCTCAATCTCACGACCCTGAGATCATGACCTGAGCTGAAATCAAGAGTGGGACACAACTGACTGAACCACCCAGGTGCCCCTGTTTTGTTTTAATACAAACCATGCTTTAAGCTGGGTCTCTAGAGTAAGACCAGCCCTGTTAGCCTTTGGCTGTCTGTACATGGCCAGCCACGTGGGTGCTGTGAGGTGTTCATTCCTCGGTGTGAACTTCTTCCTGCTTTTTGTAGGTGACGCCCTTTCTTACCTCAGGGCTGTCCCCAGTATCCTTCCTCTGGCCTAGAATTCAAACCCACCCCTCACCCACCTTAACCTTGTCCCTACAACCCCTATTCATCTGTTGGCTCTCAGCTTCAGCTCACTTCTTCCCAGAAGCCTTTGCTGCACTCCAACACACTCCTGCCTACTATGTGTGCCCAAACATCAGGGGTAGAATCACTTGTGCCTGTGTGTGGGTTCCAGGTCACCTCTTATAATCTTAACTGACCAAGGCTCAACATCTTGGAGATTTCATTTCTTTATCTATAAAAGAAGAAAATTCAGATGGTCTAATTTTGCTTCAGAGGATCATTGTGAGAATCAAATGAGGTAATAATTGTAAAGTGGCTTGTTGTTATCTTGGAGGCTGCTGAGTTCCCCTTACCTCTCCCTTTTAAGGACTGAGGGGTTCCTACTGGGGAGGTGCTATGGCAACCCTCCTGCTCTAGCCCTGCTGTGATTCTTCACCTGCCAGAATCCAATTTCCTCTTTCTCAAAGACTTTACCATGGATCACCATTTCTCAGCCAATTTTTCCTTAAGGGCTCTGCTCTCCAGGATGTGAAAATTAGCTCCTCCTCACAGTTCTGGGGACCCATACATTGGGTCCTGGTAGTCACAACCAAAGGGGATTGTTTTCCCCTTGTGAAGGGTCCTAGGAGTTTTCTTGCAAACAGTACTAAATTATGGTGAATGGCTGGTGTCAGTTTCATGCATACAGTGTCGCAGTCACCTCATAAGCTTGGTAATATCTTTATTTTGAAAATGAGAACACAGATTTTCTCTTGTTCCTTCTCCAAGTCAGCAAGTGGTGGCACCAGGTCCTCTGGCTCTGGAGCCCTTATGCTCACCCTAAGCCAGAGGGTTGATAATAAAACACTTACTGATGGTCCATGGTGCTTGACCCTAGGAAGAAGTATGGATGTGAGAGGATCTTGTAGTGACAGGATATCAAGGTGAATTGGCCTCATTTCCAAATTCCTCTGATCAATTCACAATAAACATCCATGGTTTTGTTCTGGGTTTTTGATGCCCTGCATCATTTCGATGACAGACTCCCAAGGCTATGGTTCTGAATTGTTGGCTTCTACTTCAAAAAAACATGGTGTCCAGGGCCACCAAATAGCTTCTGAAGACTCGTTTTGTTTTTGTAAAAGTGGTCTATGGATGGAGTGAACTGGAGTTCTTGGCCATAGTTGTCCTCATTTGTTACAGCTTTTCTGCTGTCCGGGCCCCTCTTTGCACAACTGGTTCCCATCTTGGGCTGACTGGTACTAGAAGAGTATGTTAGTTAAGGTTCTCCAGAGAAATAGAAACAGAACATCTCTGTCTCTCATGTATTTACCATATCTATCTCTCTATCTCTCTGTCTGCTGTCTATTTATCTATCATCATCTATCTACCTATCTATCTATACAACCATCCATCTGTCTAGGTTTATTCTAAGGAATTGGTTGATTGTGGTGGCTGGCAAGTCTGAAACTTGTGGGGTAGGCTGGCAGGCTGAAGATTCAGTAAGAGTTGATGTTGCAGTCTTGAATCTGAATTCCACAGGGCAGTAAGGTGGAAACTCAGACAGAATTTCCATGCTGCATTATTGAGAATTGCTCTGGAAAACTCTGGAAGCAGGAACTTTCAGCCAATACCAAGTTTACTAAACACACAGAACTGCAAACTTCAGTACTAGGGGAAAATAATGTATAGAATTTTTTTTTTTTCCTCATGATTCTTTAGCCTTTCAATTAAAAAATTTTCCTCTTTTCAACTAATTATTTTATCAATTCCTTTTTAGATCTTTAAAATTTTTCATTTTTATATTTATTTTTTCTATATATTTTACATTTTGACTTCCTCTCATTTTATTCAATTTTATTTTTGTATAAGTTTTTCTTTCTTTTCAATTTTGGGATCTAATTTCTTCCAATAGACAAACCAAAATACACCCAGGATCTATTGTATAGCTCTGTTTTGTTTACCTGTGTGATTATATTCGCCCTCTCTTTCTCTTTTTGGTTTCTGGTCTCTTCTGATTTGTTTAGTGTATATTCTTCTGGGGTTGTTTTTGCCATTTTTATATTTTGCTCTTCATCCATTCTTCTCTGGGCAGAATGATAAGATGGAAGAACTCACCCCAAAAAAGAAAACTACAGGCAGTACTCACTGCCAGGGACCTAGTCAGTATGGACATAAGATATTGGAACTAGAATTCAGAATAACGATTATAAAGATACTAGCTGGGCTTGGAAAAAGCATAGAAGACACTAGAGAATCCCTTTTTGGAAAAATAAAAGAACTAAAATCTAATCAGATCAAAACAAAAAAAGTTTATTTATGTGGTGCAATAAAAATTGGAAGCTCTAACTGCTAGGATAAATGAGACATAAGAGAAAATCAGTGATATAGATGACAAAATGATGGAAAATAGAGAAACTGAGACTAAGATAGATGAATGACTACTGGATCATGAGGGGAGAATTTGAGAGATAAGTGATACCATAAAGCAAAATAATATTAGAATAATTGGGGTCCCAGAGGAAGAGGAAGGAGAGAAAGGGGAGGAGGGCTGAAGGCATATTTGAGCAAATTATAGCTGAAAACTTCCCTAACCTGGGAAGGGAAACAGGCATTCATGTCTGGGAGTCAGAGAGCCCCCATCAAAATCAATAAAAATAGGTCAACACCTTAACATATAACAGTGAAGCTTGCAAATTTCAGAGACAAAGAGAAAATCCTGAAAACAGCTTGGGACACGAGGTCTTTAATGTACAAGGGTAGAAACATAAGACTGGTGGCAGACCTATCCATAGAGACCTGACAGGCCAGAAACAACTGGCAAGATATAGTCAGGGTGCTAAATTAGAAAAATATGCAGCCAAGAATACTTTATCCAGCAAAGCTGTCGTTCAGAATAGAAGGAGAAATAAAGAGCTTCCAGGACAAAAAGAAATGAAAAGAATTTGTGATCACTGCCAGCCCTGCCAGAAATATTCAAAGGGATCCTTTAAGTGAAGAGAGAGCTCAAAAGTAATATAGACCAGAAAGGAACAGAGACAATATACAGAAATAGAGACTTTACAGGTAATAAAATGGCACTAAAGTTGTATCTTTCAATAGTTACCCTGAATATAAATGGGCTAAATGCTCTAATCAAAAGAAACAGGGTATTAGATTAGAAAAAAAGCAAGACCCATCAATATGTTGTCTGCAAGAGACTCATTTTAGGCCCAAAGACACCTCCAGATAGAAAGTGAGGGGGTGGAGAACCATTTATCATGCTAATGGACATCAAAAGAAAGCTAGTGTAGCAATTCTTATACCAGACATACTAGATTTTAAGCTAAAGACTGTAATAAGAGATGAAGAAGTACACTATATCTTAAAGGGCCTATCCAATAAGGAGATCTAACAATTGTGAATATTTATGCCCCTAACATGGGATCAGCCAATTCTACAAACCAATTAATATCAAAATTAAAGAAACACATTGATAGCAATACAATAATAGTAGGGGACTTTAACACCCCACTCACAGCAATGGACAAATCATCTAAGCAGAAGATCAACAAGGAAGCAAGTGTTTTGAGTGACACACCAGACCAGATGGACTTCACAGCTATATTCAGAGCATTCCATCCTACAGCAACAAAATACACATTCTTCTCAAGTGCACTTGGAAAATTCTCCAGAATAGATCACATCCTGGGTCACAAATCAGATCTCAACTTGTACCAGAAGATTGGGGTCATTCCCTGAATGTTTTCAGACCACACTGCTTTGAAGCTTGAACTCAATCACAAGAGGAAATTTGGAAGGAACACAAATACGTGGAGGTTAAAGAGCATCCTATTAAAGAATGAATGGATCAACCAGGAAATTAAAAAAGAATTTAAAAATTTCATGGAAACAAGTGAACAACAACAACAACAACAACAACAACAACAACAACAGTTCAAAACCTTTGGGACACAGCAAAGGTGGTCCTAAGAGGGAATTACATAGCAATTCAAGCCTTTCTCAAGAGACCAAAAAAGTCTCAAGTACACAACCTAACCTTACTCCTAAAGGTTAGGAGTAAGAAAAGAACAACAAATAAAGAGAAAGAATAACAAATAAAGCCTAAACACAGCAGGAAAAGACAATTAAAAATGAATAGGGCAGAAGTCAATGAAATAGAAACCAAAAGAATAATAGAACAATCAATGAAACTAGGAGTTTTTCTTCGAAAGAACAAATAAGATTAATAAACCCTTAGCCAGACTTATCAAAAAGAAAAGAAGGACCCAAATAAATAAAATCATGAATGAAAGAGGTGAGATCACAACCAACACTGAAGAAACACAAACAATTATAAGAACATTATGAGCAGCTATATGTCAATAAATTAGGCAATCTGGAAGAAATGGACACATTCCTAGAAACATCAACTACCAAAACTGAAACAGGAAGAAATAGAAAACCTGAATAGACCCATAACCATCAAGGAAACTGAAGCAGTAATAAAAAATCTCCCAAAAAACAGGAGTCCAGGACCAGATGGCTTCCTAGGGAAATTCTACCAAACATTTAAAGAAGAATTAATACCTATTCTTCTGAAGCTGTTTCAAAAATAGAAATGTAAGAAAAATTTCCAAACTCTTTCTATGAGACCAGCATTACCTTGATCCCCAAACCAGACAAATGATCCACCAAAAAGGAGAGTTACAGACCAATATTCTTGATAAAAATGTATGCAAAATTTCTCACCAAGATACTAGCCAGTAGGATCCAACAGTACATTAAAAGGATTATTCATGAAGACCAAGTGGGATTTATTCCTGGGCTGCAAGGGTGGTTCAACATCTGCAAATCAATCATTGTGATACACTACATTAATAAAAGAAAGGACAAGAATTTTATGATCCTCTCAATAGATGCAGAAAAAACATTTGACAAAGTATAGCATCCTTTCTTGATTGAAACTCTCCATAATGTGGGGATGGAGGGAACATACCTCAATATCATAAAAGTCATATATGAAAAGCCCACAGTGAATATAATTCTCAATGGGGAAAAACTGAGAGCTTTTCCCCTAAGGTCAGAAATACGATGGTGATGTTCATCATTGTTGTTCAACATGGTATTAGAAGTCCTAGCTTCCACAATCAGCCAACAAAAAGAAATAAAAGGCATAGAAATCATCAATGAAGAAGTCAAACTCTCTTTGCAAATGGCATAATACTCATGTCATTGTCATGTGGCAAACCCAAAAAACTCCACCCCAAAATTGCTAAAACTCATTTAGGAATTCAGTAAATTCACAGGTTATAAAATCAATGCACAGAAATCAGTTGCATTTCTATACACTAACAATGAAACAGAATAAAGAGAAATTAAGGAACCAATCCCATTTACAATTGCACCAAAAACTATAAGATGCCTAGCAATAAAGCTCACCAAAGAGGTACAGGATCTGTTCCCTGAAAACTATAGAACACTCATGAAAGAAATGGAGGAAGACACAAAGAAATGGAAAAACGTTCCATGCTCATGGATTGGAAGATCAAATTTTAAAATGTCTGTGCTACTTAGAGCAATCTTTATATTCAATGCAATCCCTATCAAAATACCATCAACATTTTTTCACAGAACTGGAACAAATAAGCCTAAACTTTGTGTGGAACCAGAAAAGACCATGAATCGCCAGGGGAATGTTGAAAAAGAAAACCAAAGCTGGTGGCATAACAATTCAGGACCTTAAGCTGTATTACAAAGCTGCAGTCATCAAAACAGTATGGTACTGGCACAAAAACAGACATAGACCAATGGAAAAGAATAGAGACCCCAGAAATAGATCCTCAACTCTATGATCAACTAATCTTTGACAAAGCAGTAAAGAATATCCAATGGAAAAAAGAAAGATAATCTCTTTCAATAAATGGTACTGGAAAAACTGGACAGTCTCATGCAGAAGAATGGAATGGGACCATTTTCTTTCACCATATGCAAAAATAAACTCAAAATGGATGAAAGACCTAATGTGAGACAGGGATCCATAGAAATCCTAGAGAACAACCTCTTTGACCTTGGTTGTAGTAACTTCTTTCTAGACATGTCTCTAAAGGCGAGGGAAACAAAGGCAAAAATGAACTATTGGAATTTCATCAAGATAAAAAGCATTTTCACAGCAAAGGAAACAATCGACAAAATCAAAAACAACCTACAGAATGTGAGAATATATTTGCAAATGTCTTATCAGATGAAGGGCTAATATCCAAAATTGCTAAAGAACTTATCAAACTCAACACCCAAAGAACAAATAATCTAGTCAAGAAATGGGCAGAAGACATGAACAGACATTTTTTCAAAAAAGACATATAAATGGCCACCAGACACATGAAAAAGTGCTCAACATCACGTGGCACCAGGGAAATACAAATGAAAACCACAATGAGATACCACCTCACACCAGTCAGATGGCTAAAATTATCAAGTCAGGACACAACAAGTGTTGTTTATTGTTTTCACATCGAGGATGCAAAGGAAGGGGAACCATCTTACACTGTTGGTGGGAATGCAATCTGGTACAGCCACTCTGGAAAACAGTATGGAGTTTCCTCAGAAAGTTAAAAATAGAATTACCCTATGATTACATCAGCAATTACATTACCAGGTATTTACCCCAAAGATATAAATGTAATGATCTGAAGGGGTACCTGGACCATAATGTCCCCAATAGCCAAACTATGGAAAGAGCCCAGATGTCCATCAACAGATGAATGGATAAAGAAGATGTGGTCTAGATATACAATGGAATATTACTCAGCCATCAAGAAGTTGAAATCTTGTCATTTGCAACAATGTGGATGGACTAGAGGATATTATGCCTAGTGAAAGAATTCAATCAGAGAAAGACAATTATCATATGATTTTACTCATATGTGGAATTTAAGAAACAAAACAGAGGATATGGGAAAGGGAGGGAAAAATAAAACAAGATGAAATCAGAGAGGGAGACAAACCATAAGACATTCTTAATCATAGGAAACAGGGTTGCTGGAGGGGAGGGGAGGTGGGATAGCAGGGTGATGGGCATTAAGGAGGGCATGTGATGTGATGAGCACTGTGTGTTGTATATAACTGATAAATCACTGAACTGTACCTCTGAAACTAATAATACACTCTATGTTAATTAACAGAATTTAAATTCAAAAAGAGAAAAGAAATAGATACCTACACTGAAACATCTGGGCACCAGACCCTACCAGATTGGCACATGAAGTTCACTACCACAAATAGAATGTGACACACTCTTAACAGCAGTGTTTGTTGCCACTATCCTTATGGGTCCTCCTCTCCCCCACCTACTACCAACAATTTTGTTACAGTTTGGCTGACTCCTTACTTTATTTTCTCCTTCCAGAATAATTATGGGGCACTCTCTTTGGCTCTCACACTTTGCCTGCCACCTCACCTCCTCGGCTTACCACCTGCAAAGCTCTGAGGTTGCTCTAAGGTTAATCAGATCATTTTGAATACTTCTATTTGCTACACCTGTTCAAACTTCTTGTTAACTCTTTAGGAAACCTGGACTGTCCAAATTATCTTCTCAAAGTTTATCCAGACACCAAAAAAGGCAAAGAAAGTTAGTATTCACTCAGTGTTTAGAGTTATTATGATTAATATGTTGGTTGTGTATAAGAAATTGATACGGTAGAATTATACATTCATGTGTGTTTGTGAGTGTTCTATGGAACTCCTCTTTTAATCAGTATATATAGTATACTTATATTTATGCCAATTCTTGCACACGTTTTTCTTGTAAATAGAGAACTATTTTATAGATGGTATGTCTTTGTTTTCATGGTATATTAATGTACTCAATCAACTGCTTATAATATATTTTCTATGTGGAAAATATAATCTGGTTTATGATGATATTTATGAAATAGTTTTTCAGAACCCATTTTAGCCATCATGGGGGTGTCTAGTACACTTTCACCTCTGACCTTTTACCTTCATTCCTTTGTCTACTTGAGGCTTAGCCACCACCCTGCATCACTGAGGGCCAGCACCCAGTTATCTCTGGTGTTAGCTTAAGAGAAAGTAATATATATATATATCTTTTACTAAGTATCTAGCACAAGGATCAGATTTAATCCATAAAAATGGATGTTTGCCTTCTAAGAAGAGATTTGTACTTTTCTTGCTTCCAGAAGGAAGCCTCAAGCTAGCATCCCTATACATTTTAAAATGAGAAAGAGTCCTCAAACAAATCCTCTAACTCACCTTTTAGGAAATAGCCTCTGGGTCCTTGATTACTAATTTATTTTGAAAGCTTTCCATTGAGTGGAAGCAGTGTTTGTGAACATTCTGAGTCCTGGGGATGGTGAAGCAGTGCAGGGTGATCCCTGAGCAAAGGGAATAATCATTCAATAATATGGGGTTTCAGGGGGTTTTGAGACATGTGGACTTTGGAAAGAGGTGTTGCAGTAGTCCAGAAAGCCTTCAGAGATAAATTAATCTGGCCTTGAATAGGTACACTTGGTGGGCGTGGAGAGAAGGAGAGGGGAAGAAAAGAAAGAGCAAAGGCTTGAGTTTGGCTGGACAGAGCTGGGATATGGGCCCCACAACCTGGAGTGGGCTCTCAGAGAAGGTTGAACAAGGGCCATGGAGCTGGATAAAGGACATGATTTCTTTCACAAGTCAGGAGGAAGAGTTGGAAAAGGTTCTTGACAGACTGAATGAAGAGTGTGTTTGGAAGAATCAGTCTGGATGCATTTGAGGGGCAGAAATATGTTTGAGCTATGCTATTTGGTAATCAAGGCTTGGCCTCTCTGGCAATCTGTCCAAAGACTCCACCCACACCAGAACTAGGACTTGAACTTAATGTCCCTGGATTCCTGGTCTGGGTTCTCCTGAGTGGGAAGGTTGGTAGAAAGAGACTAGTCTCCAGGTACTTGACAGGCAGCCTCCTCTAAGCAAGGCATGTGTGAGAGGGAAAGTATGATCATTTATTTCCTACCTTACTCTGGAAAAGACTTGTTCTTTGTTCCTTGTTTGAGGATATGGTTTCATTCATATGGGGCTTTTAAAGAATTAGAGATGTTTCTGGGAGGTAGCTCATTCCCAGATTCCTTCTCCCATTAGTGAATCTAAAATCTCTATGGAATGCAACACCATTGAGGAGCTACTGAAAACTGGATTAGGAACCGTGGAGCACAGGAGAAAAAGGGTATTTGTGTGTGGGGGCAGCATTTATTGACTGTTCTTCATGGTGCTCAGTCTTCTACACATTTATACTCACGTCACCCCAACAGGTTGATGGTTGATGGAAGCATCCTCATTTTGCCTATGGAGAAATTAAGGCTTAAATATCTTGGTCCAGAGCCAACTTGGAATTCTTGGCCCTGAGTCAAGCCAAGTAAAATTCAGAGTCAGAATTCAGGTTCTCAAGATCCACTTACCTCTACACAAGGAAACAAAATATCCGGTAAAACTCTTCCTCTTATAGTTAGGTATCATATTTATGTTTCTTCTTTTCAAAAAAAAGATTGGGGTGGGGGAGAGGAGAGAGTTTTGTGGAACAGAAGTAAGGGAGAGACTCAGTCCAGAATTTTGGGCTTTGGAGAATAGGGTTATGTTTGCTCAAGACTCCTGAGACAGTGCCTGCTGGAGCCTTTAGCCAGAAGACCTACAGAGAGGGAGGGCAGGATTCCAAAAGCATCAGGAGGAAAAAAACAGAGCTTTAAGAATGGGGAAGTACACCTCCTGTACCCTTGCCTGTGTTCTGCCTCTATGAAGGTTGATAAATTTACTACTCAAAAGACAGTGAGGGATTCTTACACTTATGGCAAAGGAGTAGTTAAAATAGTGGCTGTTGTCCTGTGCATGTTGGGAGAACTCCTTTGCTTTTACATTTAAAAATTTAAGCAAGTTTAGGGGCGCCTGGGTGGCCCAGTTGGTTAAGCATTTAACTCTTGATTTCACTCAGGTCAAGATCTCAGTGTCATGAAATCGAGCCCACATTGGACTCTGCACAGGGTGTGGAGCCTACTTAAGACTCTCTCTTTCCCTCTCCCTCTTCCTCCCCTGCCCCCATCATATGTGTGCTCTCTCTCACTCAAAAAAATTTTAAGCAAGTTTACAGATTAAAGAACTTAATAAATGAGACATTTTCTTTCTATTGCTCCAGTTTCATCATGGGTCTGTCAGTGCTGGTTGATTAATGTTTGCAGAGACACAACCTCTGTGGATGCAATTGTGTGTCCTGCTTTTATCATTTGGTATTTTTCAAACACATTTCTATGTATTAAAATCATTTATCTATTTGACATTATTTGCAGCTTCAGAATTGTCCATCATATTGATTTATTGTCATTTCCTTTATGATTTCTCTAGATTTGGTGGGGGTGTGGAGTAGGGAGTGGGGAGTGGTGGTACTTGCTGAGGGGGTAGTTGAATTATTTCCAAACTTTCAGTATTCTATATGAAACCATTGTGAACCTTTTTGTACAAATTATCTTTTTTTCTTTTGGATTTTCTTGGAGGCTGTTCCTCAATGTAATTCCTAGTGGAATTACTAGGTCAAAGAATACAAACACTTTTACAGTACTTACTACTAGATAGTTTGGAAGTATTTTTGCAAACATGATCATTGTTCCCCTTTTCCCTTCCTCCAATGGTTGAGATTCCTACCCTGCATGAGGATGCCCATGTTGGATATTTGGAACTTCCATTCTTCTATCACAGAGAAAGAGGAAGCCTGGCTTGTAGTCTCTTACCATTTGGCTCTGTATTTTGTCTAAATCCTTTAATTTTTCCTATGTTCACCCTTTCTTTTTAAACTGGAAATCAAGTAAGATTCAGATGAAAATGTATGCAAAAGTACCAAGCAATCTACAAGTGAATTTACCTGGAGGATATATAATCTTGAAGATCGGGAAAGGCAAATGATCATATGCCTTGCTAGTGTAAAGCACTTCTTAAACCTTGCCTCCTTTAATCTAGTCTCTTTGGATTCTTATTTGACCTTGGGAGGTAGGAGCCCACATTTAATACATAAAGAAACTAAGATCCAGAGACAGTGGGTCATTTCCCCAAGTCACACAGCTAGGAAATGGCAGAAACAGAATTATAAACCAGGTTGGTTTGATTCTGAGTCCAGGCGATGTCCAGGTTGGGATCCTCTGGGACCCTTTGCTGTATAACACTAGCTAACAATAAATCTGAAAACTTTTTAATGAAGGGAGATTCAAGGTAGATGTATAAATTTGCTAGAGTACCCTGATAATGTACAATTGACTGGGTGGATTAAACAACAGAAATTTATTTTCTCACTGTTCCGGAAGCTGTAAGTCTGAGATCAAGGTGTCAGCAGTGTTGGTTTCTTCTAAGGCATCTCTCCTTGGCTTTTGGTGTCTTGTCTTCTCCCTGTATCCTCACAGGATCTTTCCTCTGTACGTCTGTGTCCTAATATACCGGTCATATGGGAACAGGGTCCTCTCTAATGATCTCGTTTTAACTTAGGTTACATCTTTAAAGACCTATTTCCAAATACAATTCCATTCTGAGGTCCTGGGGATTAAGATTTCAACATAGGAATTTGGAGGGGACAAAATTCATCTCATAATGGTAGGTAGAATGAATTAATGCCTTGCTTCAGTCAATTTTAGTCAATGAAATTATGTACATTGAATTGACCTGAACCAGGACTACTTTATAATTACATACTACATTGGATTTATAGTGAATTTACAGATTGGAAACACCATGCCATTTTGAGCCTCATTTAACAATGCTGTGAGGCATATAGGAGAAATGTTATTAATCTTCTGAAGAAAGAGGTTTAGAGGTTTCATATGACTCATTCATGGACAGATTAAGTTGGATGTAGTTTTTGCTATTCTTGCAATAAAAAGGAAAACTTGGTGCTTGCATATGAAGATAAAAAATATTCAGCAGAATACTGTTCTATATACCTTAGACGAATTATTGAAGACATGGAATAATAACAGTTTTACAATTTTAGGAAAAATATTCTCTGTGATTCTACTCCAACTCCAACTGTTTTCAGTCTTGTGTATTCTTTCTAATCTTAGCACTTAAATATTGTAAATATTTAAATATGTAAATATTACGTAGTTGCAATTATTGTGTATATCATCTGTACCCTCTTGTCACTGCATTTTTTTATTTTACTTTTTATTTTGGCATAATTATAGAATCACATGCAGTTGTAAATAATACAGAGAAATTCCATCTTCCCTTTACTCAGTTCCCCCATTGGTCACATCTTATAAAAATCTGGTACAATATAACAGCCAAGATATTGGCATTGAGATAATTAAGGAACAGAACATTTCATCACTAAAAGGATCCCTCATGGTGTTCTTTGAAAGCCACTGCCATCTCCACTAATCTGACCTATAATTTTGATTCTATAATTTGATCTGATTCTATAATATTGTTGTATCAAGAATAGTGTAAAAAAAAGAATAGTGTATAAATTGGCTCATGCAGTATATAACATTTTGGTCTATCCTTTTTTTGTTGCACATGTACATGTGTTTCTCTGGAATTGATGGAGTATGTGTATCTTTATTTATACTATATAATACATAATATCAATTTTTTCCAAGTTGATTACACCAATTTATACTCCTACTGGCCATATAATTTTCTATGGCTCCACATTTTTATAACCCTTCATATTTATCCTCTGAATTCTAATTTTTGTCTATCTGCTGGGGGTGCAGTGGGTTCCTACTGTGACTTAATTAAAACTTCTTTGATTTTTAATGAAACTCAGCATCCCTTTTCATATGATTATTGGTCTTTTGGATTTCCTGTTTTTGTGTGAAAAATTCATGTAATTCTTTTTAATGCTTTGCCTGTCTTTTCAAGATTCATTTTTTAACCTGAGGTTGTCCAGTTGCTCCAGCATTAATTGATATTATTAATATCAAAAATGATATTATTCCTCCCTTGAATTGCTAGATGGTCTATCTTGATATATGTTCCACAGGTACTTGGAAAGAATGCATATTCTATTGTTTGATGGAGTATTCTACTATTGATTAGATCCTATTGATTGATGGTATGTTGTTATTTTATTTCCTTGTTGATTTTCCTGTGTAGCTATTCTGTCCATTGTTGACATCTCCAAATAGAACTGTGGATTCATTTATTTCAATTTTACCAGTTTTAGCTTTATGTATTTTGTTTTGTATGTCTTCTTGGTAGACTGACCCTTATGTCATTATGTAAAATCTCTGTCACTACTAATTTTCTTGCTTTGAATTCTATTTCTTTTATTTTTTTTATTTTTTTTATTTTTACGTTTATTTATTTATTTATTTATTTGACACAGAGAGAGAGATTACAAGTAGGCAGAGAGGCAGGCAGAGAGACAGGAAGAGGAGGAAGCAGGCTCCCTGTTGAGCAGAGAGCCCAATGCGGGCCTCGATCCCAGGCCGCTGAGATCATGACCTGAGCCGAAAGCAGAGGCTTTAACCCACTGAGCCACCCAGGCGCCCTTGAATTCTATTTCATCTGATATTAATACAGCCATTCCTGCTTTCTTTTGATTAATGTTTGCGTTATATATCTTTTCCCAACTTTTTACTTTCAACCTGCTTGCTTCATTATTTTTGAAATGTTTCCTGTAGTTATCATATAGTTGGGTCATTTTTTTCTAGTTTATTCTGCCAGTCCTGTCTTTTGATTTGTTATCTAGACCATTTATATTTAATATAATTATTGAGATGTTAGGTCTTAAGTTTTTCATTTTATTTTTTGTTTGTTCTCTTTGTTTATTTTCTCTCTGCTTTCTTTTTCCTTCCTGTATGTGTATGACTTGGACATTTTTTAGAGTTTTATTTTTATATGCCTATATTGTTTTTAGTGTGTATATATAATACCAATTTACCTCAGTTTTCTGCTATCAACACATTACCAGTTCAAGTAAAATGTAGAAACCTTAGCTCTCTTAATTTTCCTTTATCTTTCCTGTTTACAATAGAATTGTCTTTAATATTCCCTTTATATACATGTAAAATCATACCAGATAATATTATTTTTGCTTCAAACATCAAACATAATTTAGAAAACTTAAGGAGAGAAAGAAAGTCTTTATTACCAATATTTTTGTTTATCATGTTTTTTCTTACTTCCTGCTGTTCTGAGGGTTCTTTATTTATTGTTTCCTTTCTATTTAGAAAACTTCCTTTAGCCATGAGAAATCTATAATTTGAAATGTTTTCCCTTTATAGACAAGGTGTCATTTTCTTCTCACTGTTTTCCAGATTTATTCTTCATCTTTAGTTTTTAGAAATTTGACTATGATGTCTTGATAAAGATTTCTTAAAATTTGTTTTGTTTGGGATTTGCTAAGTTTCTTGAATTTGTAGGCTTAGGTCTTTTGCCAAATTTGGTAAGTTTTCAGCCATTATTTCTTCAAATAAATTTTCAACCCAGTCCTTTTATTTCTATACTCCTGAAGCTTCAATGACATAAATGTTAGATTTTTTGTTCTAGTTCCACATTTTACTGAGGCTCTGTTCTTTTTTTTTTCTAGTCTATTTTTGCTTTGATGTTCAGACTCGGGAATTTCTATGGTTCTATATTCGAGTAGTCTAATTCTTTTCTGTTTCTCCATTCTGTTGTTGAATCCATTCCCCCTAGTGAGGTCCCCCTGCCCGGCCATACTGAGGTATAGCTGACAATACCCAACTTTTGTGTCAACATGGATGGGACTGGAGGAGATTATGCTGAGTGAAATAAGTCAAGCAGAGAAAGTCAATTATCATATGGTTTCACTTGTGGAACATAAGGAATAACATGGAAGACATTAGGAGAAGGAAAGGAAAAATGAATTGCAGTAAATTGGAAGGGGAGATGAAAGATGAGAGACTTCTGAGAAACAAACTGAGGGTTATAGAAGGGAGGGAAGTGGGGGCATGGGTGAGTCTGGTGGTGGGTATTAAGGAGGGCACATATTGCATGGAGCACTGGGTGTGTTGCATAAACAATGAATCTTGGAACACTGAAAAAAATAAAATTAAGATGTTAAAAATAAAATATACATGTAAGATGTACAACTTGATGATTTGATATATGTATACATTGTGAAATATTCACCACAATCTGGGTACTTAACATATTCTTTATCTTTTTCGTCTCCTTTCTTTTCTTTTAGTGATGAGAACACTTAAGAGATACTCTGTTAGCAAATTTCAAGTAGAAAATACGACATTAACGATAGTCACATTCTTGTACATTAGATCTCCAGAACTTACTCATCTTGCAAAACACTTTGTACCTCTTGACCAACATCTCCCCATTTCCCCCTCCCCTCAATCCTTGATAATAACCACTCTGTTCTTTGTTTCTATGAACTTGACTATTTTAGATTCCACATAAAAGTGAGACCATGCATTATTTGTTTTTCTGTGTCTAGCTTAATTTACTTAGTAGAATGTCCTTCAGGTTCATTCATGATGTCACAGGTGGCAGGATTTCCTTTTTTTTTTTTTAAGGCTGAATTTTACCTATGTATCTATGTATCTATCTATTATCTATCTATCTATCTATCATTTCTTTATCTACCATCTATCATCTATCTAATATATGTATAATAATGACCATGTATATAATATCATATAAAAATATTTTCTTTATCTTTTATCTGTTAATAGACATTTAGGTTTTTTTTCATATCTTGGCTATTGTTATAATGTTTCCATGGAAATGGGAGTCCAGATATCTCTTTGAGATACAGGTTTTATTCCTTTTGGATATATACATGGAAGTAGGATTGCTGGATCATATCATAGATCTATTTTTTCTTATTTTTTGAGGAGCCTCCATATTGCTTTTCATAGTATCTGTACAAATTTACATTAACAGTATAGAAATGTTCCCTTTTCCTCATATCCTCATCAACACTTGTTATCTTTCAATTTTTCTAGTAATAGCCATTCTAATAGGTGTGACGTGATACCTCATTTTGGTTTTGACTTGTATTTCCTTGATGATTAGTGAAACCAAACACCTTTTCATATACCTGATGGCCATTTGTATATCTTCTTCTGAGAAGTATATATTCAAATTCTTTGCCCATTTTTTAAGTTGGGTTATTTGCTATTATTATTATTATCATCACTATTATTATTATTTTGCTTTTGAGGTGTATGAGTTCTTTATTTAGTCTGGATATTAAACCCTTGTCAGATATATAGTTTGCAAATACTTTTTTTCCTATCCCATAGTTTTCCTTTTTACTCTGTTGATTGTTTTCTTTGCTGTGTAGAAGTTTTTACTTATTTTTTTATTTTTTCAGTGATCCAAGATTCACTGTTTATGCACCACACCCAGAGCTCCATGCAATACGTGCCCTCCTTAACACCCATCCCTGAAGCTTTTTAGTTTGATGCAATCCCATTTGTCTATTTTTACTTTTGTTGCCTGTGCTTTTGTGTTATATCCAAAAGGTTTTTGGCCAGACTAATAAATCGAGAAGTTTTTCCCTATGTTTTCTTCTGGTTATTTTGTAGTTTCAGGTCCTATGTTTAAGTCATTAATCCAGTTTGAGTTGATTTTCATATATTTTGTGAGATAAGATTCCAATTTCATTCTTCTGCATGTGGATATCCAGTTTCACAACACAATTTTTTGAAAAGACGATCTTTTTCCTATTCTGTGTTCTTGGTATTCTTTTTTAAATTTGAGTATAGTTAATATACAATGTTACATTAGTGTCAGGTATACACCATAGTGATTCAACAACTCTATACCTTATACTATCTTTACCAAAAAGTATAGCTACCATTTGTAACCCAAAAATGCTGTTACAATACCATTGACTATATTCCTTATGCTGTACATTTTATTTCCAGGATTTATTCATTTCATAACAATATCTCCCACTTTCCTTCACCCATTCTGCCCATTCCCCTATCTCCCTCTCCTCTGATAACCATCAGTTTGTTCCCTGTATTTATCGGTATGATTCTGATTTTTGTTTGTTTATTCATTTGTTTTGTTTCCTAGATCCCACTTATAAGTGGAAGATAAGTTGGTAGTAAATGTGTGGATCTATTTTTGGGCTCTCTATTCTCTTCCATTGGCAATATACCTTTTTTTTTATAATGCTAGTACCCTTACTATTTTGATTAATATCTTAGCTTTGTAATATGTCATTAAATCAAAAGTGTAATGTCTCCAACTTTGTTCTTCTTGCTCAAAATTGCTTTTGTTATTCAGGGACTTCTGTGGTTCTGTATAAAAGGATTATTTTTTTCTATTTCTATTAAAAATGCCGTTGCAATTTTGATAGGGATTGTATTGAATCTGTAGATCTCTTTGGGTAGTATGGATATTTTGACAATATTGATTCTTCCAGACCTTGAGCATGGGATGTCTTTCCATTTGTCTATGTCTTCTTTAATTTCCTTTATCAGTGGCTTCTAATTTTTAGGGTACAAATCTTTCACCTCTTTGATTAAGTTTATTCATAGATTTATTTTTTGTTGTTTTTGCTGTTGTGAATGGTATTGTTTTCTAAATTTATTTTTCTGATAGTTTTTTGTTTGTGTGTATGGAAATGTGAATGGTTTTGTATATTTATTTATATCCTGCAACTTTACTGGATTTGTTAGTTCTAACAATTTTTTGTTCAGTCCTAGGATTTTCAATGCATATAATCATATCATCTGCAAAAAAATATAATTTAGCTCTGCCTTCTTTGGCTTGGATGCCTTTAATTTTTTTTCTATATAATTGCTCTGGCTAGGACTTCTAGTACCATTTTGGAAAGAAATGTTGAGAATGGGCATTTTTGCCTTTTACCAGATGTTGGAGGGAAAGTTTTCAGTTTTTCCCTATTGATTTTCATGTTATCTGTGGGTTTTTCATATATGACTTTTATTATGTTGATATAAGTTCCTTGTAAACTTACTTTGTTGAAAGTTTTAATTATACACGAAGGGTGAAATTTATCAAATGCTTTTTTTTGTGTCTCTTGAGATGATCATGTGGGGGGTTTTTTCTTTCATTTTGTTAATGTGTTGTATTGTATTGATTGATTTGTGAATGTTAAGCAGTCCTCGTAGCTTTCTTTTCTGTTAGTGTTTTTATCTTGCCCTGGTATCAGGGTAAGGCTGGCCTTGTAAAATGAGTTTGGGAATGTTCCCTCCTCTTTGATCTTTTGGAAGAGCTTGAGAAAGATTGCTGTTAATTTTTCTTTAAATGTTTGGTAAAATTCACCAATGAAGCCATTTGGTTCTTGGTTTTTCATCGTTGGAAGAGTTTCTAGTTACTAATTCAAACTCCCCACTAGTAATTTGTCTGTTCAGATTTTCTATTTCTTTATGAGCCAGTCTTAGTAAGTTATATGTTTCTAGGAGTTTATCCATTTCTTCTAGGGTTTCCAGTGAGTTGGTATGTAAATTGTTCATAGTAGTTTCGCGATGCTTTCCAGGTATCAATTGTAACATCTCCTCTTTCATTTCTAATTTTATGTATTTAAGTTCTTTTCCTTTTTTCTATCTCTCTCTGATGAATCTGGCTAAGGTTTGTCAATTTTGTTCATCTTTTCAAAGAGCCAGCTCTTATTTTCATTGATCTTTCTATTGTCTTTTTTTGTCTCTACTTATTTATTTCCACTCTGATCTTTGTTATTTCTTTCCTTCTGCTAACTTTGGTTTCATTTGTTCTTCATTTTCTAGTTCCTTGAGGTGGTAAGTTATGTTGTTTATTTGAGATTTTTTTAAAGGATTTTATTTATTTATTTGAGAGAGAGAAGCAGAGGGAGAGGGAAAGAGAGAATTTCAAGCCAACTCCACGCTGAGTATGGAGCCTGATGTGGGGCTCAATTCCACGACTCTGAGATCATGATCTGAGCCAAATCAAGAGTTGGATGCTCAACCAACTGAGCTACACATGCGCCCCAAGATCTTTTTTACTTCTTAATGTAGGCATTTATCACTATAAACTTCCTCTTAGAACTGCTTTTGCTGCATCTCGTAGGTCTTGGTATTGTATTTCCATTTTTATTTGTCTCAATTTTGAGTTCTCCTTTGCTTTTTTTTTTTTTTTGACTCATTGGTTGTTCCCTAGCATGTTGTTTACTCTTTTTTTTTTTTTAAGATTTTATTTATTTATTTGACAGAGAGATACAGCGAGAGAGGGAACACCAGCAGGGGGAGTAGGAGAGGGAGAAGCAGGCTTTCTCGCAGAGCAGGGAGCCGATTGAGGATCTTGAGCCCAGGATCCTGGGATCATGACCTGAGTGGAAGGCAGAAGCTCAACGACTGAGCCACCCAGGCGCCCCAACATATTGTTTACTCTTTACATATTTGTGAATTTCCCAGTTTTTTTCTTTGTAATTGATTTCTACTTTCATAATCGTAATTGGGAAAAAAAGGTTTGATATGATTTCAGTCTTCTTAAGTTTATTAAGACTTGTTTTGTGGTCTAATATGTGATCTATCCTGGAAAATGTTCCATGTGCACTTGAGAAAAATGTGTATTCTGCTGCTCTTTGATGGATGGTTCTGCACATATTTGCTAAGTTCATTTGGTAAGGTATAGTTTATACCCAATATTTCCTTGCTGATTTCTGTCTGGATAATCTATCTATTGATGAAAGTCAGATATTACAATTCCTTATTATTTTTGTATTGTTATCTATATCTCTCTGTTAATATTTGCTCTATATATCTAAGTGCTCCTGTGTTGGGTGCACAAATAATTTCAAATGTAAATGCCTTTTATTGGATTGACCCCTTTATCATTATATAATAACCTTCTTTGTCTTTATTACAGAGTTTGTCTTAAAGTCAATTTTGGCTAAGTATAGCTACCCCAGTCTTCTTTTTGTTTCCATTTGCATGAAAAATCTTTTTCCATATCTTCATTTTTAGTCTGTGTGTGTCCTTAAAGCTGAATTGACTGTCTTAAAGATAGCATATAGATAGGTCTTGTCTTTTATACACATTCAGCTACTTTATGTCTTTTGACTGGAGAATTTAGTCCCTTTACCTTTAAGGTAAATCTCGATAGGTATGGACTTACTGTTATTTTTCTAATTGTTTTCTGGATGTCTTGTAATTCTTTAATTATTTTCTTTTTATCTTGTTCTCTTCCTTTATGATTTGATGCTTTTCTGTAGTGGTATGATCAGATTAGATGCATACAGAGCCAGGGTCCAAAGTGAAGATGTGTGTGGCGTAATTGTGGTTTCAGGGTCCAGGACACAGGTACTCCCTCTGTAGTGAAGCTCCATCTATTGAATTTTTATTTGGTTATTTTACTTTTCAGTACTAAATTTTCATTAGATTTTTCTTTATATTTTCTATTTATTTGCTTAGACAAAACTAAGTTTTGTTTGTTAAAGTGTGTTTTTAATTGCTTATCGAAGCACTTTCATGCTGATATTTTTCAGAATCTTTTTCAGATAATTCTAACATCTCTGTCATTTCACTGTGGTTATCTCTGCATTTTCTTTTTTAATTCAGTTTGAGATCTTCTTTGTTCTTAGTAAGACAAGTGATTTTTAAAAAATATTTTTAAAAAATTTATTTGAGATAGAGAGAGGGAGAGATAGAGCATGAGTGGGGGTGGAGGCAGAGGGATAAAGAGTTTCCCCGCTGGGCAGGGAGCCTGACATGGGGTTCTTATCTCAGGACTCTGGGACCATGACCTGAGCCCAAGGCAGACATTTAACTGACTAAGCCACCCAGGCGCCCCAAGACAAGTGATTTTTGATGGAAACCTTCATTCAGTTATTATGTTATGAGACTGAACCTTTTTAAACCTTCTGTTTTTGTTGCCTTCCTCTGATGCTACTCCATTAGGTGAAGGGGAGAAGTTGCTTCACTGTTATCAGGTGGAAATAAAACTCCACATTTTCCTCTCTGAGCTTCTGATGATACATCAGTGGAGATTTCCTCATTACTACTGGAGAGATATAAGAGCTGTATCTTCCTACCAGACTTCCACTGATACTAACTTGGCCGTGAGAGGTAAGAATTCCTGTTACTGCTCCCCATGTGGTCTCCACAGACACTTTTGATGGGGAAACTGGTTTTGTTTTTGCTGAATGGTGATGAAAGTCCTGATTCTCCAGCAGGATATCTCTGGTAGCATTCCAGAGGGGAGAGGTAGGGTGGCTTTTTACTACCAGGTAGGAGTAGAAGTCCAGGCTCCCAGAGTAGTTTCTACTGACATTACGGGAATGGGGTAGTGGTGAACATCATTAACACCTGGCAGTGTTGAATGCCCTGGTCAGTACTCAGCCTTCTCTGACTCCACTGCAGTTGAACAGGGTATATTTTGGAGTGCCTTGTAACAGCCTGGCAAGGAAAAATTCTAGGCTCTCCACTTGGCGATTACTTGCATGGGTGGGAGTAGGGCCACACTTTTTTAAATGGGGTGTTTGGCTGGAAAAGAGTGATTGTTGTCTAAATGTTTTCTATCTTACTAGGATGTTCTTTTCCTGGTTTTTTCTTTGGATAGAGAGTGAAAGCTTTTGTTTGGACTTTTTTGTCTGCACTCATATGTGCTTCTGAGTTGGCAGCTTCTTAGCTCCAGGTCTGTGATATATGAGACAAAAAGAAAACTGAGGGAGTTCACCACTAGGTTTCTTGGGAACCAAAGTCTCTATGTATTTGGCCACCTCCTCTCCACCCTTCAGGGTCTTCTTCTAATTATTTTTTTTTTTTCATATGTAATGTTCAGAATTTTAGTTGGACTTAGCAGGAAGGATAGGGAAAAGTATGTCTTCTCCCTCTTTCCAGAAGTTGAAATCTGTACTGTAGATAATATCACACAATAGTTTATGTTTTGACATTGTCTTCATGACCCAAACTTTTCTATATATAAGGTCTGTCCCTGGATATTTCAAAAGTTGGAGTCTGTTCAATATTTATTTTCTTATGGGCTTCTAAATAATTCCTTACATTTTATACATTTTCAAAATACTTTCATAACACATTTCCCTCTCTAGCTTTGTGAACACTTTCTTTAGCATAAAATTTCTTTCCCCATGTGATCAAATTCCTCCCACTTGGTAGAATGTCACCTCTAGCTAAAAGTAGCCTCTCTTCTGAGCTTCTGTGTTGGATCTGTACCTGTGTTTTAGCACCTACACCATTCTTCTCACTTTGTGTTTCTGTATTTCACATTTCCCCTTCTAGATCACATATTCCTTGAAGGTAGAGACAACTGTGCCTTTCATCTTTCTATGCCCTGTGTACTTACTGGTTAAACATAGAAAGAACTCATTATATTATAGAAATGAATTAATCATCTTATTTGATCCCCTACCTTATGTGCTGTGAGGTAGACAAGATTTGCTATCTTCCCTACCAAGGGGGTATCTATGTACCCCCTAATGTGAATATTTGACTTTGGGGAAATGTGGTAGAATTCAAGTATCAGGACCTTTGGAATCATACAAATTTGCATTCAAAGCTGGCCTCCTCTCTTACTGTGACCTCAAGTCCCTCAATCTCTTAGAACCTCCCTTTTCCCATATGTAAAATGTGAACAATAACACCTACCTCTCAGGATAGTCCAGAGAATTAAATAAAAATATTATTTCTTTTTTCTTGGCTATTCACTTTATTTTTGTTACTTTATGTTTATTAATGCCTTTGCACTAAATAATATGCTTTTACTTGAGAGTTTTATGTAAGGCCTTAAAAAACCCATTCTTTACTCATTATTTGCTCCCACCTCCACCTGCCCCCACACTCCTTAGAGTAAAAGATGCTGAGCTTTGGGACTCCTAAGCAACACCTGAGAGGTTCCTGAGCCTCACAGATAAGGCCAAATCTTTCTGTATGCTCCCAGAGGGAGAGAGAATAATAGACTCTTATACAATGTCACTGTTAAAATGGTGCATTGTAGAAAGAAGTTCCTTGTTAATTTAAGTGAAAGAACAATATATCTCTTTGGCTTTCTTTCTAAGTGTCCTCCATCTTATTCAGATATCCTTAGCAGTGTATCAATACTTTTTTTTTACAGTGGAAAATGGGATCAAAGTGAAGGTCTGATTACCTGAGTGACATTAATTGGTTGGATGTCATGGAATAATAAATGATTCACTTTTTATTTTATTATCAGGATGCCAGTAAGATCAATTGTTTGCAACTAAGACTGACTGTCTATGGGTTTTTAAGTTTTTTGACCTTGAGCATATTCTGGCTGAAATACACTCAAGATATAAAAATCTACCTACCCTCACCACCCTGTACATTCTCTCAGGAAAGGAGCTGTAATTCATATCCGCAAGCAGATCAATACTGCTGTGTCTTCAGCTGTGCACATTTTTTACACAATGATTGTACCCATAGCACTTATGCCTGGGGGAAAGTCCTGTTATTTCAACTGTTTCTTTGGCCAGTTGAGGAACATAAATCTGTATATTTCACAAACAGTCAAGGATATATTCTGACACAGAAGGTGGGAGGGTATATTGGTGTCCTGTGGCTGCTGTAACAAATTACCGCAAGCTTCACAGCTTAAAATAACAGAACTTTGGTATTTTACAATTCTGGAGGCCAGAAGTCTGGAATCTCTTGCTCCCCTAGGATCCTGAGCAGAGTCCATTCCCTGCCTCTTCCTGCATTCTTGGGCTTATGGCTGCCTCGCTCCAGTCTCTGCTTCCGTCTTCAAATCATCCTGTCCTCTATGTATCATGTCTTCTCTTCTGTCTCAAATCTCCCTCTGCTTCTTTCTTATAAAAATACCCGTGGTTGGATTTAGGGCCCATCTGAATAATCCTCATCTTTAAGATCTTTAATATACCTGCAAAACTCTTTGTTCCAATAAAGTCATATTCACAGGTTTCAGATTTGATGTAGATATCTTCTGGAGGGTCACTGTGTTAGCCTACCACAGAGGACTAAGAATGACTTTGAGTTGGATATCTTATAGATATTTTCTCATTAGCTCCATGCCTTGATTTTTGGGATGCAGAAAGATCTTTGTAGACTGATATACTAGATAGTTCTTGGGAAAGTACACAAATAGTTATGTACCTATATAAGTACCATAATTCTGATTATTTCCTCAATTCTCATAGTGAAATCTCACTAATTCTAAATATTTTGTAATGGGAATGATTTCTAGCACTCTAGGGTCCATACTGTGAAAGGGTGGGGTAAAGAGCAGGAGTAGACAGAGCAAAAAGTCCAACTGAGATGCAAGTTCAATGACAGCTTTGGTCAACCCTACAGAGATCTCTAGAGCTAGGAAAGCCTTCAGAGTTGTCCCAAGTTGGGCCCAGGTGGCCAGATAGTTATTTATTTATTTATTTAACAGAGAGATGGAGAGCATGAGTAGGCAGAGTGGCAGGCAGAGGGAAAGGGAGAAGCAGGCTTTCAGCTGAGCAAGGAGCCTGAAGCAGGGCTAGATTCCAGAACCCTGGGACCATGACCTGAGCCGAAGGCAGCCACTTAACTAACTGAGCCACCCAGGTGCCCCAGATCTTTATATTCTCGTTGGCCAATCATTGGATGTGGGCTGCCCTGGGAAGTGACATGATCTCAGAGAACACAGCTCTCTGCAGTTGAGGAAGGAGGAGTTGAGGGAAACTCTTTATCTCTCCTTCTATTCTGAATGATAGCCTTGCTGGGTAAAGTATTCTTAGGTGCAGATTGTTCCCATTGAGCACATTGAATTTATCATTCCACTCACTTCTGGCCTGTCAAGTTTCTGTGGAGAGTTCTGTTGCTAGCCTCACTGGTCTTCCCCTGTAAGTTAGGGACTTTTTTTGTCTTCCTGCATTGAGGATTTTTCCCTTATCTCTGTATTTTGCAAATTTAACTACCGCACGTCTTGGTGTTAGCATGCTCTTGTTGATTTTGATGGGAGTTCTCTGTGCCTCCTGGATTTGGAAGTCTGTTTTCTTCCCCAAATTAGGGAAGTTTTCAGCTATAATTTCCTCAAATAAACCTTCTGCCCCCTTTTCTCTCTTTTGTTCTTCTGCGACTCCTATGATACAAATGTAATTATGTTTCATGGAGCTACTGAGTTCCTGAAATCTACTTTTATGAGCCAAGATTTTTCTTTCTTTCTTTTTTTTATTAAAGATTATTTATTTATTTATTTATTTATTTCACAGAGGGAGAGAGATCACAAGGAGGCAGACAGGCAGACAGAGAGAGGGGGAAGCAGGCTCCCTGCTGAGCAGGAAGCCCGATGCGGGCCTTGATTCCAGGACCCTGAGATCATGACCTGAGCCGAAAGCAGAGGCTTCAACCCACTGAGTCACCCAGGTGCCCGAGCCAAGATTTTTCTTACCTTCTTTTGATTAACTTCATTCTCTTCTTTCTCTCTTTTTTTCCTTTCTTTTTCTTTCTCTTTCTTTCTTCTTCTTCTTCTTCTTTTTTTTGATTTTATTTATTTGTCAGAGAGAAAGAGAGAGCACAACCAGGGGGAGCAGCAGGCAGAAGGAGAAGCAGGCAGAGAGAGAAGCAGGCTACCCACTGAGCAAGGAGCTTGATGCAGGACTCAGTCTCAGGACTCTGGGATCATGACCTGAGCTGAAGGCAGACACTTAATCAATTGAGCTGCCCAGGCATCCCCAGCTTCATTATTTCCCACAATTTTGTCTTCTATATCACTTATTCATTCCTCTGCTTCTTCCATCTTTGTAGCCATTATATCCAGTTGGTTTTAAATCTCAGTTACTGCATTTTTCATTTCAGCCTGATTGGTTTTTAGGACTTTATCTCTGTAGTAAGAGTATTCCTGATGTGTTCTATGCTTTTTTTCAAGTCCAGTTAGTATCCTTATGATTATTGCTTTAAATTCTGAATCAGGCATATTACTTATATCTATTTTGATTAGATCCCTGGCCATGACCTTTTCTTGTTCTTTCTTTTGGGATGAATTCCTCTGTCTTGGCATTTTGTCTAGGTTTCTGTCTTCTCTGTGTTAGGAAAGCCTGATATGTTTCTCGCTCCTGAGAGTAATGGTGTTATGAAGAAGAGGTCATATGCTGTTCAGAGCCTGGTGCTTCAGACTGTATATGATGAGCCCACAGCTAACATACACAATGGTGAAAAGCTGAAAGCTTTTCCTCTAAGGTTAGGAACAGGATAAGGGTGCTCCACTCTTGCCAATTTTATTTAACATAGTATCAGAAAGCCTAGCCGAGAAATTAGACAAGAAAAAGAAATGAAAGGTATCCAAATCAGAAAGGAAGAAGTAAAACTGCCACTATTTGCAGATGACATGATTTTATACAAAGAAAACCCTAAAGACTTGATGAAAAAACTGTCAGAACTAATAAGCAAATTCAGTACAATTGTATGATACAAAATAAATATTAAAAAGTCTATCTCTATACACTAACAATGAGTTATCTATCAGAAATAAATTAAGAAAATAATCTTAATTGCATCAAAAAGAATAAAATACCTAAGAATAAATTTAACCAAGAAAATGAAAGACCCATACACTGAAAATTATAAGACATTTATGAAAGAAATGGAAAAAGACACAAATAAATAGAAGATATTCCATGCTCATGGATCGGAAGAATTAATATTGTTAAAATATCTATGTTACTCAAAGCAATCCACAGATTCAATGCAATCCCTATCAAAATTCCAATGGTATTTTCCACAGAACTAGAGCAATCTTATTATTTAAATGAAACTAGAAAAGACCTCAAATAGCCAAAACTATCCGAGAAAGAACAAAGCTGGAGGCATCATGATACCTGTTTTTTTGTTTTTAACTATTTGACAAAACTATAGCAATGAAAATTGTATGATGTTAGCATAAAAACAGACACATAGATCAATGGAACAGAATAGAGAGTCCAATTAATTTACAACAAAGGATCCCAGAATATACAATGTGGAAAGGACAGGGCAGATGGGTGGCTCAATCAGTTAAGTGTCTGCCTTGGCTCAGATCATGATCTCAGGGTCCTGGGATTGAGTCCTGCATCGGGCTCCCTGCAGCAGAGAGTCTGCTTCTCCCTCTCCCTCTGCTACCCCCCCTCAAATAAATAAATAAAATCTTAAAAAAATAACAAAGTAGAAAGGACAGTTTCTTCAATAAATGATGTTGGGAAAACTAAACATCCACATGCAAAAGAATAAACTAGACTATCTTATACCATACATAAAAATTAACTCAAAATGGACTAAAGACTTGAATGTGAGACCAGAAACCATAAAACTTTTAGAAGAAAACAAAGGCAGTAGAGTACACTTGACACTGGTCTTAGTGATGATTCTTTGGACCCGACTTTAAAAACAAAGGCAACAAAAGCAAAAGTACAATTGACTGAACTATGCAGTCATGTGGATATTTTTCAATAATACAGGACAATACTGTAAATGTATTTTCTCTTTCTTATTATGTTCTTAATATTTTCTTTTCTCTAGCTTTATTGTAAGAATACAGTATATATATACTATATGTATAAACATACAAAATAAAAATTATCAACAGTTTATGTTAGCACTA
Source organism: Ailurus styani (assembly GCA_002007465.1). Taxonomy (NCBI): domain Eukaryota; kingdom Metazoa; phylum Chordata; class Mammalia; order Carnivora; family Ailuridae; genus Ailurus; species Ailurus styani. The sequence continues at coordinate 113,708 of LNAC01000558.1, forward strand.
AGACTTCCAGTCAACAGTAGGCTATTAGTAGTTATGTTTTTTGGGGAGCCAAAAGTTATACATGGATTTTCTACTGTTAGGGTATTAGTGCCCCAACCTCCATATTGTTCAAGGGTCAGCTATGAACAAGTGTAGCTATATCAAAGTAAAAATCTTCTGCACAGCAAAAGAAACCATCAATAAAATGAAAAGGCAACCTACTGAATGGGAGAAGATACTTGCAAATAAGGAGTTAATATCCAAAATGGATAAGGAACTCATACAGCTCAATAGCAAAAAACCCTGAACAACCCCAAACAATTAAAAATTAAACAGAGGATCTGAATAGACATTTTTCTAAAGAAGACACAAAAATTACAAACATGCACATAAAAACATGCAAACTTCACCAATCATCAGGGAAATGCAAATCAAATGCACAATGAGATATTACCTTCCACCTTTTAAAATGGCTAGTATCAAAAAGATAAATAACAAGTGTTGGGGAGGATGTGGAGAAAAGGGAACCCCTGTGCACTGTTGGTGGAAATGTAAATTGATGCAGCCACCATGGAAAATAAAAAAACTAAAAGTAAAACTAGCATATGATTCAGCAATTCCACTTCTGGGTATTTATTCAAAGAAAATGAAAACACTAATTCAAAAAGATATATGCACCCCTATGATCACTGCAGCTTTATTTACAATAGCCAAGATATGGAAACAACCTAATTGTTCACTGATGAATGAATGGATAAAGATGTAGTAGATAAACAATGGAATACTACTTAACCATAGAAAGTCACATCTTGCCCTTTGAAAGATGGATAAACCTAGAGGATATTATGCTAAGTAAAATAAGTCAAACAGAGAAAGAAAAATACCATACAATCTCACATACATGTAGAATCTGAAAAACGAATGGGAAATCAAAATAAAACCCATAAATACAGAGAACAGAATGGTGATTGGCAGAGGGGACCCTGGGGGTTAGGGAGTATGTGAAATGGGTGAGGAGAGTCAAGAGATACAAGCTTCCATGTATATAATAAATAAGTCACAGGGATGTAATGTACAGTATGGTGAGTGTAGTAAATAATATTGTATTACATATTTGAAAGCCACCAGGAGAGTAAATCTTAAAAGTCCTCATCACAAGAAAAAATGTTGTGACTTTGTATTGTGATGATGGATGGCAGATAGGCTTATTGTGATGATCATTTTGTAGCGTAAACAGATACAGAATCATTCTGTTATACAGCTGAAATCAACATAATGTTATATGTCAATTGTACCTCAAAAAAAAAAAATAATAATAACCCTGACAGGCTGGTGTCTCTCCTTCTTCCTTGGTGGTCCCTTGGCTCAAGGAGCTGAAGGACACAGGTGGTAGTCAAGCTTAAACTTAAGGGGAATTTTGCTATGTCTCCTGGAAGAGGTGTTCTCCCTTTGGGAACCTTGAGTTGCAGAGCCCAGAGTTTCAAGGACAGGAAGCACAAATTTCCCATGTGGGTCACTGGATGTGATTATTAGTGATGCCACCAGGCCATGTATTCTTCCTTTGGGAGCACAGCCCCATATAAGGATTCCTAGACTGTGGCGCCCGGATGGTTCAGTCAGTTAAGCATCCGGGTCTTGATTTCAGCTTAGGTCTTGATCTCAGGGTTGTAAGTTCAAGCCCTGTGTTGGGCTCCATGCTGAGTATGGAGCCTACTAGAAAGAAAGAACAAGAAGGAAGGAGGGAAGGAAGGAAGGAAAGAAGGAAGGAAGGAAGGAAGGAAGGAAGGAAGGAAGGAAGGAAAGAGGAAGGAAGGAAGGAAGGAAGGAAGGAAGGAAGGAAGGAAGGAAGGAAGGAAGGAAGGAAAGAAAGGAAGGAAAGAAAGAAAGAAAGAAAGAAAGAAAGAGTTCCCAGGCCATGTATTCTTCCTTTGGGGGCACAGCCCCATATAAGGGTTTCTATTAAAAATGGGTACTCCCGGGGCACCTGGGTGGCTCAGTGGGTTAAAGCGTCTGCCTTCGGCTCAGGTCATGATCTCAGGGTCCTGGGATCGAGCTCTGCGTGGGGCTCTCTGCTCAGCAGGGAGCCTGCTTCCCCCCCTCTCTCTCTGCCTGACTCTCTGCCTACTTGTGATCTCTCTCTCTCTGTCAAATAAATAAATAAAATCTTAAAAAAAAAAAAGAATGGGTACTGCTTTGGGGGCATCCCATCACCTGAAATTATTACCACCAAGCTTTGGTATCCAATTTGCCATTCATCCCAGGCCCTGTTCCCAGCCCATTGTAATCATTAGGCCGGGTTCCCTCTAATCCTGTCAGGTGACCTGAGTAATTTCCTCACTTGTGTGCACTGTTAGCACTCTGCTGAATGCTTGAGGAAGACCCTCCGCTGTGTTCCAAGAGTTCCCTTCCTGTACAGCTCTGTGTCCTGCAAACTCTAACGTCCTTGGTCTCTCCAGATTCTCAGACCTGTCTTTCCAATTTAGGACGTCTGTGGGGTTTCACCTGGTCCCCCACCTTGCACGATGTCTCAGAGACTATCCCAAGGCCTTACCTGGGGCAGTCATAGGGCTCACCCATTTCCTGTCTCAGGGATCACTCCTTTCCTACCTGAGGTCTACTGTCTTAAAAATAATTTTTCATGTCTTTTGTTCAGTGTTTGTTGTTTTAGAAGGGACAGAGTTTTGCATAACTCTCAGTGTATGTGGAATTTAACTGGGGTTCTGTAAACCTAAAGTTTCCCTCCAGTTTCTCCATCCTTCCTTTCCCTTTGGGGCAATGTCAGTCTGGAATTTCCTGGCCTGCAAAACAAAGACTCACAGGTTAAAGTAATAGCAGAACAATAAAAAACAAAACCAAATATTGCTTAGCAACATCGCCTCTCATCCTTACAAAACGATGACTCATACAATTTCTTTCAGCTTGATTAAGTTTTATTCTTACTGAGAAGAGACACAGAAGATTCTGTTGGTTTCTACACCCTATTTATTCTTGGTTTTATTTTGTGGGGGAAACTGCACGACCACACCTGTGAGAAACAAAATCATCCAATTTCAGGAACTTCAAAAGTACCTAAGGAGAGTCCATTGGGCCCCCTGAAGCTCTCTCCGCTCAGTGAGTAAGATCCATATCTTCTTGCTTTACTATGAAGAGAGTTTTGTTTTTGTTTGTGTGTCTGGGTCTCTAAGGCCCAGCATCAGTCTCTGTAGTGTTGCAGGCACTTTCCCACATGCCTCACTGGTACAGGAGAGAGAAGAGCTGGCCTGGCTCCTGGCGGGGGCCCCCATAAATCCTGTTCCCTGTGGGCACCACAGAGAAAACAGAGGCTAGTAGAACTCTGAGCATTTGGGCCCCTTACAGCACCTCTGGCTGTTCATAACCTGATCTGTGCTGTTGAACGGACATAGAAGTGAAAGTCCCAGCTTCTTTAAATTAACACTGCAGGAGAATGGGTGCTTTAAGTGGCTTCATTGAGGTTCACTGAAGATTCATTTTGGTTGATCTCCAAATAGATAAGGGCAAAAACTCAACATTCAGCTCAAACTGGGGCAGAAGCCAATGATCACTATCATAGCAAGAGCTTATGGGAGATAAGACTGAATCTGATATTTTACTAAAAATTGAAAATTTTAAACTTCCAAAGTGAAAAACATGCATTTATTGTATATAGCCTCAAACACAGCCATATTAAAATTCTTGGCAGTTGGTAAAACAAGAATATAGAGTTTGCAGAGTTACAATTTTGCAAAACAATTTAGTTTTTGATAATTTGCTTAGATACATCCCAAGTTATGTTAAGCATAAGCGCACATTTTCAAATCTGATACTCTCGATGTACAATGTGGCGGTACACAGTTAAGCTGACGGACGCATATGCTTTAGTAGGAGGCATCAACTGGATGGTTGCTGAAGTGCTGAATTTCCCCATGGTGTTTCCATCTGGCCCTTTGATGATACCCACAAAATGCTTAAGGGTACTGAAGTTTAGGAGATAAAGGCCAGAGTGTATTTACTTCGCTGCTGAATCAAACTCAGGCATAACACAATAATGCTTGAAACCTTCTTTAAATTACCATTTCGAGATCTGCACCAACACAGGCTGTTCTTACTTTGGGAACAGAAAAGAGAAAAACAATTGTTGAGTATATTTCTTTTTCTTTGTAGTGTTCCATTGAAGAAAAATACTAAATTAGTTTGCCTTCTCTCCTGAATGATGGCAATTTCAGGAAATCCTGGAACAGTTTCCAATTCAGTGAATCCAGGTGATTTTTTTTTATTGTGTTGGGAGTTGGCTTAGGCCATGCATAGTGGAAACTGAATGGATCTATATGGAAAACACCTGTGTGTACTCTGATCTAGGTCTTATATATACTCATATACTAATATATATTAATATTAATGTATAGGAATTATACATTATTAATATCAATATACCATATATTAATAATTAAGTATTAATAATATATCAACACATGATATATTAATATGTCAATATTAATAATATATAATTTCTATATATTAATATCAATATATATTCATATATATGTATATAATATATATAAGGATTCCCACAGAGCCCCAAATGACTAGTGTATTAGTTTGCATGAGCTGCCCTTACTAAGTACCACAGACCAGGTGGCTTCAACAACAGAAGCTTATTGTCTCACAATTCTGGAGGCTGGAAGTCCAAAATCAGGGTTGGTTTCCCTTGTGGCCTTTCTCCTTGACATGTAAATGGCCATGTTCTCCCTGTGTCTTCAGTTGGTCTTTCCTCTGTGTGTGTGTGTCTGTGTCCTAATCTCCTCTTATAAAGGTACCAGTCTTTAGATTAGGGCCTACTCCAATGACCTCATTTCATTTTAATTACACCTCTCCAAATACAGTCTCATTCTGAAGTAATGGGGTTGGGACTTCAACATGTGGATTTTGGGATTTTGGGATTCAACATGTGGACATGGGATTTTGGGAAGACACTATTCAGCCCACAACAGCTAGGTTCTGACCCAAGCTAAAGGTCAAGGGTGTGCTTGGAAAGTTCATGACCACTCCGTGTCAGAATCAATTTTCCTGAGAAGGCACACTTTTGTTTGTTTGTTTGTTTGTTGTCAGATGAGACAAATTATTTTTGGATGTGTTTAACCAAACTAAATGTTTTCAGTGATAAATACAGAAATTGAGAAGGTTGCTAAGCTGGTCCCATTTCAACATCCATCTAAGCAGATGGCACATGCATCATACCCATCTCCTTCCTGGACTTTACATAAACACAGTCTCTTAAGATGAACTTTATAAAATATTTCTTCTAGTTGGATGTCTGTCTAGGAAAAAATTGTGTGATGATAAAAAATTGTGTGTGATAAAGATGAGTGTCAAGCTGAGCTAAATGTCTGATAGGAAAAAGAAGGTAGAATTCCAGAAGTCAGCTTAATTCTAGAACTGAAAAAAATGTCACCTCTTTCTTCATATGTGAATTCATCTTTCAGAGAGTTATCTGATACTTTTCCAATAAAGGCAAATGGAACATCACCTTCCCCCCACCCCAAAAAAATACATTATATGGATCTCCTACAAATTAGTTCATCAGTATCAATATTATGAACCATGGCTGTTTTGTATCCTGCTCTCCGTGTATTTAAAATCTGAATATCAAAATTACTGTCAATAGAACTGAGCAGAGAAATACAAGTTGAACTTGGAGCCTCTTGAAGAAGGGAAATAAGGAAGTGCTCACTGAATAAATAAGAAGTAAGGAAAAAGGAAGAGAGATGGAGGGAGAGAGAGAAACAGAAATGGAGGGGTGGGGAGAAAAAGAAAAAAAGAAAGAAGGAAGGGAGGAAGGGAAGAAGGATGGGGTAATGTCAAAGGGACACAGAAGTCAACGGAAAGAACTCCCAATGGCCAAAGCTAGAAAATTTTGACCAAAAGAAATGATAATAGTAATGGATTATAGCCTAAAGAATAAAATAACTATCCATTAATCCATAACATAAATGATTGAAGAAATAAATGGGGGAGAAGGGAAAAACCTCCTTTAAAGAGAATAATACCAGATTATATATGTGGATTCTCCCCTCTCCAGGAGTGGAGCTTAATTCCCTTATATTCTTGAGTGTGAGCTTAGTGACTCGCTTCCAAAAAATAGAGTATGGAAAAGGAAAAATTAGTAACTTGATAGGAGAGAAACCTGTCAGGCATGACCTTAGTTAAATGACAAGGTTAATACCACCAGTGATAAATTATGTTGATGTGTATTCTTTGACATGAAATGATGAGAACGGCCCTTTAACTCAGTGGCATTCTTGCCAAACCCATAACCCCGGGCTAATAATGAGAGAACACCAGAAAAACCCAGCTTGAGGGACTTGTACAATAAACCTGAACTTTCAAGGTCATGAAAAACTGTCACAGACCAGAGAAGACTAAAGAGATACGTGATGTGATGACCACTGAGTGTTATATGCAACTGGGGAATCATTGAAATCTACATCTGAAACTAATATTGTACTAATATATGTTGGCTAATTGAATTTAAATTAAAAAAAATAAATTGAATTGCCTTGAAAAAAAAGACTCATGGTGACTAAATTCAAATCAGAATCCTTGATCAGATCCTGAGACAGGGGAGGGAACTTGATGGAAAAACTACTGAAATTCACATAGTGTCTGTAGTTCAATGAATAGTATTGTACTAGTGTTAATTTCTTAGTTTTGACAAATGTACCATGGTTATGTAAGATGTTAATGTTAGGGGAACCCGGATGAAGGGTATATAAAAACTCCAAACTATCTTTGCAACTTTTCTGTAAAGCGAAAATTCATTTCAAAATAAAAATTTAATTAAAAAATCACACATGGAAAGATCTTCAACATCAGTAATCATCAGGGAAATGCAAATCAGAACCACAATGATATATCACCTCACACCTGTCAGAACTGCTAGTATCAAAAAGACAAGAAATAAAAAGTGCTGACAAGAATGTGAAGAAAAGAGAAAACTCATGCACTATTGGCAGGGATGTAAATTGGTCCAGCCACTGTGGAAGACAGTATGGAGGTTTCTCAAAAATTTCGAAATAGATCACCATAGAATCCAGCAATTCCACTTCTGGGTATCCATCCAAAGAAAATGGAAACACTAACTTGAAAAAATATTTGTACTCCCATGTTCTTCACTGTAGCTTTATTTACAGTAGCCCAGATATGGAAACAACCTAAGTGTCCATCAGTGGATGAAAGGATAAAGTAGATGTGGTACACACACACACACACACACACACACACACACACACACACACACACACAGAGTCTGAATTGTTATTCAACTGTAAAAAGGAATGAAATCTTGCCATTTGCTACAATATGGATGGACCATAAGGGTATTATGCTAAGTGAAATAAATCAGACAGAGAAAGACAAATACCATATGATCTCACTTACTTGTGGAATTAAAAAGCAAAACAAAATATAGCAAAACAACAAGCCCATAGTCATGGAGAACAAATTAGTGGTTGCCAGAAGTGAGGGGTGGAGGCTGGGAGAAATAGGTGAAGGGAATCCAAGGGTACAAACTCGCAGTTTGAAAATAAGTGTCGTGAGGATGTAACGTACAGCAGGGAAACTAGAGTTATCAATTCTGTATTGCATATTTGAAAGTTGCTAGAGCAAATATTAAAGGTTCTTATCATAAGAAAAAACGTATGTGTATTGTATTATATGGTGACAGATGTTAATGACATTGTGATTATTTGCAATAAATACAAGTATTGAGTCATTTTATGTTGGATCCCTAAAAGTACTATATGTTATACCTCAATTTTAAAACAATCTAGGGAAGGATTAAAAAATGATAATCATTTTTCTAATGAACTCAGTGAGAATCCTAGTGTTTTCACTGGTGAGGATACTGTGAGTTGATAGATAGTCTCTGGTTCTGAGTTAATCTCTGGTTCAAACCTTCAGACTAAAGTCTATAACTAAAACTTGCTTAGGGTCATCTAACGTCTGAGGTACATTTTCAAAACGACACTAAGTATGTCCAAATATCTCCATCTGAGGGCAGTAAGTTTGAGAATGCAGGGGGCTGAAGCATCCGGATGGTCTGTGTCTGAGGGGGCACCGGCATTAACATCTCCAGAGGCAGGGACCGCCCCAGAACGCAAACAAGGCCGCTCCACCGCCATGCTGGGAAGTGGGGAGTCTCTGCCAGGACTTCAGGATAAATGTCCACGCCGGTCCCCCCAGCCTCAAGACCAAGCACGTGGAGCTTGGATATACAAAGGGATATCAGTCATATTTTTTGTTATTGAGAGTTTCGAATTCAAATTCTGAAAGTATAACACTCTAGTGCAGGAATAATAACACCGCAAGATGTACCCCACCAACGGCCACGAGAAATCCGAAAAACAAGGTACTCCGGGAGCCCCCTGGGCCCGCGCCACCTGCCGAGCCCTGCAGGACCCTGCAAAGGGCCCACACCTGGGCCTCAGGGGAGAGGTAGCCCGCGAGACGCCGGTAGGCCGGAGAGCCAGGCCCCGTCGGCTGGGCATTGCAGCAACCCACCCAGGAAAAGCAAATTATGTCATGGAAAATTCTAAAATATATGACAGCCATTTCCACTCAGTGTACTCTGTTACGATAACTCCATGCGCTCAGGGAATGAAACTCGGGCTCTTTAAGAACAACAGGTCACAGGCCTTCCTTGTGAAGCCCTTTACCACTTTAGGGCTTAAAGTAGGGCCTCCCGGCTGACTGCTGACGTTAAGTGAAGCCTCCCGGGAAGGAGCCGGTCGTTGCTCGGGGGCTCCGTGAGGAGACGGCCCTGGCAGGGGCCCAGGTGAGCGCCCAAAGCCACGGTCCCTGTCGGGGCAGGGCAGCCCGTCCATCCTGCACAGCTCCACGTGTGGGCTGTACACCTGTCGAAATGCTGTTTCCTCCAGGCCCGCTCCCCGGAACTCTGCAGACACAGCTCTCAGGAAGCCCTGTTCTGGAACAGAGGTATTTCTTAAAACAAGACGTGTGTTCAGGGTTCCTGGGGGGTGGGAGGGGAGGGATAGGGTGGATGGGTTATGGACATTGGGGAGGGTTTGTGCTATGGTGAGTGCTGTGAAAGGTGTAAGCCTGTTGATTCACAGACCTGTACCCCTGGGGCAAATAATAAAAAAAAAAATTAAAGAAAAAGTCAAATAGAGAAAGACCCTTATCATATGGTTTCACTCATATGTGGAATATAGAAAACAGTGCATTGGATCCTAGGGGAAGGAGGGAAAATGGATGGGAAATCATGAAGGAGGGAGGAAAACCATGAGGGACACTTAACTCTAGGAAACAAACTGAGGGGGGCTGGAGAGGAGGTGGGTGGGGAATGGGGTAAATGGGGGCTGGGCCTTAGGGAGGGCACCTGATGTGATGAGCACTGAGTGTTACATGCAACTGATAAATCATTGAACACTAAAAAAAAAACCAAACCAACCCCACCCCCCAAAAAAACAACAAGATGTGTGTTCTCCTAAGTGTCTGTACCACCAGCCCTGAGGCCGAGGGCATAGCAGAAAATGGTTTAGTGTTTTAATTAGCATGTTTTCTAGAAGTAACTGGGTACCAAGGGGTCCTAGCCTGGGGCAACCTAAAAAGCCCCTCATCTTTACCTGCAGGCAGCATGCTCCAGGAAGCATTTTTACACACCTTTTATTTTAAAATTTCAGCTTCTCTAGATCACAAGCTATAGGGAATTGTCTTCTTAAAGTACTCATATGAAATCTGTTGTTTTGAATTTGATGAGTAAACTTAAAATGTGTTTTGGGCACCCCGTTTTTCTCTATCCTGTTCTTTTTTTTTTTTCCTTAAGATTTTATTTGTTTGTTTATTTGAAAGAGAGTGAGGGAGAGTGAAAGAAAAAAGCAGACTTCCCTGAGTGGAGAGCCCCACGTGTGTCTCAATCCCAGGACCCTGGAATCCTGACCGGAGCCGAAGGCAGACCCTTAAACCTATAGGCATGGCTTCTTAAGACTAGGCCTGATTTTTTTTTTTCTTTTTCTTTTTTTTTTTTTTTTCTGGTGGCAGTACAGTTCTAAAGTATTGTCATTTCAACATGTAACCAGTATAAAAACTTGCTAAGATGTTTTAGCTTTTTTTTTCCTTAGTGAGTCTTTGAAATCTGGTGTTTATTTCACACTTCCGGTACATCTAAAAGGATTTTGACTAGCCACCTCTCTGGTGTTCGCCACTTGTATGAGACCACAGAGTTCTAGATAAAATTCTCGAATGTGCCTTATTTGCTTCCTCACCCTCTAGCCTGTCTTTCAACTTAATGGGACTCACCTGGCCACTGTGAGCAGTGGAGTGGGTGGTGGCATTCCTTACCTGATTTTCCTGCACTGCTGAGTCCCTCTGAGTAATTAAGGAACCTGGGTGTACTAGTGAAGCTCTTAGGGTTTAAATTCTTGGTTCAGCTTTTCCAACCCAAGTTTGTGTGCTCTTTCCTCGTCTCTATTCTCAAACCAAGGGTTGTCACCGATGCTCAACTCTTCTTCATCATCCTTGCTGAATGCAGCAAATAAAGACTGACCCACACTAGCACTGTGACTTGTTCAACCATTCTCCTTAGGACTAGAGGCTCAAGTGGGCACTCAGTCAACCTTCCAAGTTATTCCAGTTTCACCAGTGGTTTAACCAAATGTTGGTATGGCCTATGAAATCTGTTTTCTTGCAGCTTGCCTCTCAGTTGCCAAGCTCAATTGCCAAACACATTGTGGTTTTAGTATAGCAGTGCCCCACTTCAAAGTAGGAAGTTTTGGTAAGGGTTAATACTAGCTGCCCTAACAATCCCCTCCCCACTCCCTGAAATTTCCAGAGTTTAACATGATTGAAGTTTATTTCTTGCTCGTGTAAGAATCCGGCTGGTGGGAAGGAGGGTCCTCTGTTTTGTGGATCCAAGATCCCCTAGGGCTTTATAATGCTCTGCCTTCAGCCAGTGTGGGGTGGGAGAGGGAAAAGAGTATAGGGAAATTATGGGTACTTCAAAGCCTTAGCTTGAAATTGCGCACATTGCTCACATTTCATTGATTAAAATGTCCTCTCCTGGCCACATAAACAGCAAGGGAAGCTGGATGGGGTAATCTTGGTGCCCAGGAAGGAAAGGGAGCATGGATTTTGTTGAGTGGCTGCCATCCTTACCATAGTGTTTATATGAGTGAGATTGGCTTTTAACTTTCCTTTTCATACATTTCTTGTCTGGTGTTTGACATTCAAGGTTAGGTTATGCAGTCCTAAAATTATAGATTGGGAGTAGTATTTCTTTTTCTTGGAAGCATTTGGGTAAGACTGAAATTCACCCATTTTTTAAATGAGTGGTAGATTTTTCCACCCAAGCTGTCTGACTGCTTCTTTGTAGAAGGATTTTTAACTATTGATTCAGTTAAGCAGTTTTGCAATGAGGTTTTCTATTCTTATCAATTTTGGTAGACTCCACTTTTTAAAGAAATTAATCCATTTCAGTGAATTTTTCAAACTGAATAAATATGCTCACAACATACGTTCCATATCTTTTATTTCCACAGCATTGGGAGGTGTTTCCTTTTTCATTTCTAGTATTATTTATCTACTTCAGAATGGAGATGAGGATGTTCTCCAGCAAAACAAGGCTGTAAACCAAGAAGGGGGAAAACGTGGAATTGGTGGACTCCAACCCTAATGGGCAGGGCAGGAATGTTCTGGGGCATAACTGTGTGGTGGACTTTGAAAGTCTCAACCCACAAAGGAAAAGTGGACTGGGGGTCCACTTCAAGAAAAAGAAAAGAAAGAAAAGAAAAACAAATGGAGAGTATAACTGAAAGCTTGGAGGGGATCATTCAAGAAAACGAAATGAGCAACTGTAAGGGATAAAACTGCACCAGAAACATGTAAGCCAACATAAAACATGACAAAATTATAAGGAATTAATGGGGTGTAAAAATAGAGAATCTTATTTTTCCTCGATGCTAGAGATACTGTCTTTCAAATGGTCTGATGTCATAAAATTGAATCCACAGAGGAATCGATGTAATTCTGTCATACTGTGCAGGCCAGCATGGGAAAATATTTGCATAACCATAGTAATAAGTTGCTTTTATGGATTTCAACTTTTAGAGTGCACGTAGTGTACAACTGTCCTTCCACAGTTGAAGGACAGAAGTAAAGTTTAATAAGCCTTGAAAAATATTCTGAAAAGCGAAAGCCATAACTATCATCATAATAGGTCTTTGTCCATATGTCCCATTATTTCTTTAGGATTAAATCCTCGGGGGCTGGGTGGCTGCAAATATGTGGGCACACTTAGAATTAATAAAGTGTTAAATCACCCTCCAGAAAAGCGTTACCAGTTTATGCCCTCCAGTGTGTCTCCCTGCTCCTATCTGATTCAGTTCTAGGAAATCCCCAGAGCTGCTGGCTTGTTTATGGAACCCTTCTGTTTTCCAGCCCTGCTACAGATAGATCACCTTCTGTTACTAGTTATTGGAGTATTTCCAAAAGGATTTTTGCATTAGGCGAGTAGTAGAGAGTGTGTCTTCAAATAACCATCTTGAAAGTGGGAGGCCCCTGCCAGCTTTTTAAAATGTAAATTGTTTTTTTCTTCCCGATTATACAAGTAATGCATGCTCATTTTAGAAACAGTGTGAAGCGAAGGGAGGAACACCTGAGCTTTTTGAAAAGGCCTAGAGATATGAGCACACTGGCCAGAGCAGTCTGTTCTGTGGACAGTGGGTGAGGAGCCTTTTTGGTATCTCATCTGCCAGGACTGGGGAAATGGGAAGGAAACCACCTCTTTCTCTCTCTTGTTGGCCAAAAATTTTGAGAAGCCAAGATGGTCCAGTTTTGCCTGGTAATTTTCCCAACCAAAGCAGCAAGGTTTTATTTCGGTATTTTCCTGTGATCACTGGTGCTCCTACAACTTCACTTTCCCCAACATCTTTCTTTGGCCTCGCTGTGCTCCTAAACAACTAGTACTTCAGGACCTGCTGATCATGCCCATTCTTTCATTCAGGGAGATCATTCAGCTAGTCCCCTTAGAACCTCTAATGACTTAAAAATCTATACGAGGGGTGCCTGGGTGGCTCGGTTGCTTAAGCGTCCAACTCTTGGTTTCGGCTGGGGTGATGATCTAGGGGTAGGGGGAGAGGAGGGCATCATGAAATTGAGCTCTGCATATGACTCTGCACTGGGCGGGGTGTAGGCTTCGGATTCTTTTCCTTCCCTCTCCTTCTGTCTCTCTCAAATAATAATAATAATTAATAATAATAAAATCCACATGAGACGTAATGTTACAGCAGTCTGTGCCACTCGATTGGCATCCCCATGGGGAAAAAAGGAACTCTGCAGAGCCATTTAGATCCAGGCTTGATTGGTAAAAACCAGATGTCATCAGGGTCTCGAGCACACCTTGGAAGTCTGATGGAACTTGACCGAAAATCCTTTCCGTAGCCTGGGATGTTGAGCTCCTTTATACTTCCTGTTCTTGTTTTCTTGTGGCTTGCTTCTTGTGTTCCCACTTCTCATCAGTGGCCCTGATTCACAGGCATCTGATGAATCTGGTAACTGAAGTTTCACAGGGAGGACATTTCCATGCATCACTCACCTCCCACCGCTCTCCTGTCTCCCCTCCAACTCACCCCACCCGCCTCCCCACACTCACACCTGCCGGACCACCCATATGCAGGGCCTTGAAAAGTGTGACCCCTCCAGGCCCCTAATGGTTCTCATCACACTCTCCCCAGCCCACTGAGATCCCAGGGAATTAAAATGTCTCCAACTTGTCTTGTCGCTTTGTTACCAGGAAAGAATGCTCTTATGTGATGGTTGGTTTTATATGTCCCCTTGGCTGGGCTACTGCACCCAGTTATTTAATCATTAATCTAGGTGTCGCTGTGAAGATATTTTGTAGATGTGGTTAACACCTATCAGTGGACTTGAAAGGAGACCCTCCGCATGCCTGGACCACATCTAATCAGTTGGAGGCTTTAAGACCAAAAACTGAGGACTTTCCTTTTTTTTTTTTTTTTTAAGATTTTATTTATTTATTTGACATAGAGATCACAAGTAGGCAGAGAGGCAGGCAGAGGGAGAGGGGGAAGCAGGCTCCCTGCTGAGCAGAGAGCCCGATGCGGGTCTTGATCCCAGGACCCTGAGACCATGACCTGAGCTGAAGGCAGATGTTTAACTGACTGAGCCACCCACGCGCCCCATGTCTATGATTTCTTAAGGATAAATTCTCCTGGCCACCCTCTCATGCTCCCACAATTCATACAACCAAGAGGGTCTTTTTCATAAAACAGTGAGTGATGTGCTTGGACTGTTGACTTCTCTGAGGTTCATACATTGTTAAGCTGGAAAGACCTTACAGATCTGGTCAAACCTTATCCCTTTCACATAGATGAAGGCCAAGAGAGGGAAGTAATTCCCCAACATTACACAGCCAGCTAAGCACGGATCAGGGTCCAGAGCGGAAGTTTCACCAAATCTGTGCTTTCAGATAAATTGAGTCCAGTCCCTTCAATTGGCGGATTTTCTCTCTGCAAAGCACTACACCCTGCCCAGGTGATATCCTTCAGTTTGGTGAAAGTCAACATTCAGGGTAAACCAATCTCCTCAGCATTTTGCCCCTGGGAAACCAGCCCAGTGAAAGATGAAAGAGAAAAACTCAAGCTCTCAATTTCTGGAGGACTCAACTTCCATGACGTTTTGATTAGGTGAACTATCCTGCGGGCAAGAAAGTGCTTGCTGCTAAACCAATGTGCAGAGAAATTGAACTGAGTCGTAGTAATTATTCACGGCAATAAAATGTCCTTTTTATTAGGAAAATGTTTTTACATTTTAAAAATAATAGTGCTTAAAGCTGGGCATTTTGAGGAATAGGAAGAAAACATGTTTTCTGTAGTCTTGTCATCTAAAGATGTTCATATTTTAGGTAACTTATTTCTAGTTTCTTTTTGTGTATGTTTGTAATTTCTATCATATAAAGTTATAAGAGTCTATATAGATTGTTTTCCTTACATCACATTGTAAACATTCTTGGTTATTGTATAGTCTTTCTAGGTATAATTTTAATAAGTGCATAATTAATGTGACAGTTTAGCATTCCCCTATTATTGAACACATGGTTGTTTTTATTCTCTCATGGTATGAGGTAGAGACAGGGACAGAAAAAGGTCCTCTAACGGGTGGCTATGTTGGAAATGTGGAAATAGTATCTCAAGGTTAACATGTGTCCATAGCCACAGGCTGCACTTCAGTTTAATAGACAGATAATAACTAGAAATAAGATAATCAGGATAATTCAAACCTGACAGCCTTCTTAAAATCTTGAGCACCTGTTTAAAGGAGGGATGCTTAATATACCTATTCAATCTAAGGATTTAAAAAATGATGACTCTTCCTGTACATTAAATGTTCAAGATTCCTTAGAGGCTAATAAAGCCCTTACAGTCCTGTGTTGTAAAACTGCCCTCTGCAAATGAATTGCTTAGGAAATATGTTAAAATTTAGACTCCCTGAGCTCACCTGCAGGAAGTCTGATTTTGGATTAGGATGGGACCTGGGAATATGCATCCTTATGTAGCCCACCAGATGCTTCTCACTCAGGGCAGACATTAACCCCCTCCAAGGAACCCGGATGCGTGTTAATGGAGTATCATCTGCCGGGTGGATGGGTACATGCCCTTCATGTTCAAGTCTATCCATCACGGACTATTTCTCCCATGCCTCTGCAGTTAGTAATGAATCAGATTTTTCCCCCATTTAAATATAACTTATCTTTCATTGCAGCTCACATTTTATATCAAGATTAAGTTGTGAGTGACAGCTGGTATTACTAACTACCCCTTATGTGGGAGGTATAAATTAAAAATTTTTTCTTAGTTTTAGTTTATTAAAAAAGGAGAACGAGGCCCTTGGTTTCACAAAATTAGTGATAGTCTTCTGTCGGACTCTCTTCAAGCAATGATTGTGCTTTGCCTAGACTGTCTTAGAGTGGTACAGATAGTAAATATCAGGCTTTACTCTGAGCCCCCAAGTGACATAAAGACAGAACATGTAGTTAATTGCTGCAGGGCAATGCACTGTGGTTTCCCAGTCCAAAATAAATTGGTTCATCTCTCTGAAGTCACAGAAGTGGGAGACATGAAATATAACCTGTACGTCAGGGCCTTACTAACAGATATGGCCAGTTGGGCTAAAAACAACAGCCATTAAGAAAAAATGGGCTTGGGATGCCTGGGTGGCTCAGTCGGTTAAGCATCTGCATTCAGCTCAGGTCATGATCCCAGGGTCCTGGGATCGAGTCCTGCATCAGGCTCCCTGCTTAGCAGGGAGCCTGCTTCTCCATCTGCCTGCCTCTCCTCCTGCTCATGTTCTCTCTCTCTCTCTGACAAATCAATAAATAAAATCTTAAAAAAAAAATAAAGACTCAACAAAAAGATAATGCTAGTGCTCGCTTTGGCAGCCCATATACAATAAAAGATAATGCTAAACAATGGGCAAAGGACTCGAATAGACACTTTTCCAAACGGACAAGAAATACATGAAAAAAATCTCAGTATCATTATTCATTAGGGAAATCTAGATTAAAATCACGAGATACCATTTTATATCCACTAAAATGGCTATTGTGATCATTATCACCCTCATTATAAAGGAAATGGATAAGTACTGGTGAGGATGTGGAGAAATTGTAACCCATCATTGGTGGGACCATAAAATGGTATAGCCACTGTGGAAAATTATTTGGCAGTTCCTCCAAAAGCATAGAACTGCCATAGAACCCAGCAATTCCGCTCTTCAGCATCTCCCCAAAAGAACTGAAAACAGACACTCAGACCAATATCTGTTCACCAATGTTCATGGCAGCATTATTTTACCATAGCCAAAAGATGGAAACAAGTGTCCAACAAATGAATGGGTTGACAAAAAGTGGTACGTATGTCCAACTGAATGGTACATACTGCAGTGTATGAACCTCAGAAACATTGTGCTAAGTGAAAGAAAGCAGTAAGAGAAGGCCACATATTCTAGGATTCTGTTTCTATAAAATGTCCAGAACTGGCAAATCTAGAGAGACAGAAAATAGAGTTTTCTGAGGGCTGGTGGAGGAGGGAGGGTATGGCAGGGTGATAACTAAAGGGTTCGGGGTTTCTGTTTGTGTAGATGAAAACATTCTAAAATTGTGGTGGTAGTTGTGCAACCCAGTGAGTATGCTGAAAAGCATTGAATTGTCTATTTTAAATGGATGAATTGTATTATGTAAATCATATTTCAATAAGCTGCTTTAAAAAAGAAGAAATTAGTATAAACATATTTATAGCTTACATTCCAGATTCAGAGGGATTTAAGAAAAAGCCAGGATAATTATTGATGTGGAACTCTGCTTATAATTTTAAAAGAAGCAGACTACCTTCAGAAAACAAAACAGCAAAAAGCTATGTTTTAGTGCTCAGTTTGTCGTCCAAAAAAAAAAAACAAAAAAACAAAAAACCTACCAGCTGGTATTATATTGCAGTAAATTTGCTCATTAATATTAGATCATGATCAAAACTGGAAATATTTTCTTTTGCATTTTGGCTAAAGGTACAAACTCAGGAGAATGTTTTCTGATCTCTTCCGTATACGTATGTGACCGTGAGTGCACATCTATACCTATCGGGCATATTATCTGTGTATAAGCTAAGAGGCATACGTGTACATGAAAACTCTGTTCATGTTTTAGATATTCACAGGCAGAGATCAGCAAGCTCCTGGCCAGATCCTGTTTTATTCCTTAGGGGCTGTGCTTGTTTTCCTTCCTCGGATTATGTGCAGAATGCCCTTGATTATGTGAATAAGGATGAGCAACTGATGGACCTTGCATTTGGAAACTTCCTATACCCAGCACCTAATTCCTTCTGGGTTCCAGCTCCTGTCTCCCTAAAGTCTTTCACAGTCTGGCCAATCCATCTGTTAATTCAACCAAAGAGCTGGTGATAAAAGTTTACATCCTGAGACTTAGAATGGAGCCCAGTAGAGTGGGAAAGAGTCAGAGGAAAAACACAAGGAGGAAAGCAATTTTTCAGAAATAAATTTGTACTGCATTTTGATAGTTTGGTTTAAACCATCCACACCAGAGCACACACATTCCAAAAGGTCCAGAAAGAACCTGATGTATGTGGAGAATACTCTGCCTCCTGGCCTGAAAATTTCGTGTGATCATGTGATCCTTTATCATCGAGGCATGTACTTTTCCCTACATGACCTGGAGTAGCATTCTTAAAATCTTTGCTGTCATGATTTTTTAAATAGACTTTCTTCTTTAGAGCGATTTTAGGTTCACCACAACATTGAGCAGAAAGTACAAAGTTTCCTTATACCCCTGTCCCATATACAGCGTCTCCACAACCAACGTGCCTCACCACGATGGTACCTTCGTTACAACCAGTGAGCCTCCATGGACACATCATTATCACCTAGAGTCTGTAGTTTACACTAGGGTTGACTCTTGCTGAGTTTGTATCCATCATTCCAGCATCATGCAGAATGGTCTCCCTGCCCTAAAAATCCTCTGTCCTCTACGTATTTATCCCTTTCTCTCCCCAGTCCCTGCTCTTTTTACGGTCTCCATAGTTTTTTTGTTTTGCGGGGTTTATTTTTTTTTAATTTTTTAAAATACAAGTATAATGAACATACAATGTTATATTAGCTCAGGTACATATCATATTCAATAATTCAACACATTACTCGATCCTTAAGCACAGTAAGTATAGTTATCATCTGTCAACAAAATGTTATTACAATAACATTGATTATATTCCTTAGGCTGTACTTTTCAGCTCTGTGGCTTATTTCATAACTTCATATTTCATAAGAATTTGGTACCTCTTAATCCCCTATATCTATTTCACCCATCCTCCTAGCCACTGCTCCTCCAACAGCCATTAGTGTGTTCTCTGTAAGACTTTATTTCCTTTTTTAGATTCCACATATGAAAGAAATCACATGGTATTTTCTTGCTCTGAATTATTTTACTTAACATGATACCTCTAGGTCCATCGTGTTGTTACAAATGGCAAGATCTCATTCTTTTTATTGCTGAGTAATATTCCATCATAGTATATACCACATCTTCTTTATCTGTTCATTCATTGATTAACAATTAGGTGGTTTACATATTTTGGCTATGATAAATAATGCTGCATTGAACATAGGGGCTCACATATCTTTTTGAATTAGTGTTTTCATTTTCATTGGGTAAATGCCCAGTAGTGGAATTACTGGGTCATATGGTAGATCTGTTTTTAATTTTTTGAGGAACCACCATATTGTTTTCCACCGTGGCTGCACCAATTTACATTCCTGCTAATGGTGCACGAGGGTTCCTTTTTTCCCCAAATTTTCACCAACCACCTGTTATTTTTGATTTGAGCCATTCTGCCATTATGAAACCATATTTCACTGTGGTTTTGACTTGCATTTCCCTGATGATTAGTGATGTTGAGCATCTTTTAATGTGCCTGTTGGACATCTTACATCTTTTTTGGAAATATAGATCTTCGGGTCCTCTGGCCATTTTTAATCAGATTGTTTGTTTTTCTGGAGCTGAGTTTTGTAAGTTCGTGGTATATGTTGAATATTAACTGCTTATTGAATATATCATTTGCAAATATCTTCTTCTATTAAGTAGGGTTGACTTGTTTGTTGATAGTTTCCTTCACTGTGCAAAAACTTTTTATTTTGAGGTAATTCCAGTAGTTTATTTTTGCCTTTATTTCCCTTGCCTCAGGAGATGTAGCTAGTAAAATGTTGCTAAGGCCAATGTCAAATTACTGCCTATGTTCTCTTCTAGGAGTTTTATGGTTTCATGTCTTACATTTAGGTTTTTAATCCATTTGGACTTTCTTTTTGCATATGATAGGGGAAAAGTGGTTCAGTTTCATTATTTTATGTTACTGTCCAGTGTTCCCAGCACCACTTATTGAAGAGATGGTCTTTTTGCCCTTGTATATTCTTGCTTCCTTTGTCATAGATTAATTGACCAAAAATGCATGGGTTTATTTCTGGGTTCTCTATTCTGTTCTAGTGATCTTCGTGTGTATATTTATGTTGGTACCATACTGTTTTGATTACTACATTTTTGTAGTATACCTTAAAATCTGGGATTATAATACCTCTAGCTTTGTTCTTTCTCAAGATTGCTTTGACTGGTCAGGGTCTTTTGTGGTTCCATACAGTTTTAGTATTATTTCTTCTAGTTCAGTGAGAAATGCTGTGGGGGGCACCTGGGTGGCTCAGTGGGTTAAGCCTCTGCCTTCAGCTCAGGTCATGATCTCAGGGTCCTGGGATCGAGCCCCACATTGGGATCTCCACTCAGCGGGGAGCCTGCTTCCTCCTCTCTCTCTGCCTGCCTCTCTGCCTACTTGTGATCTCTCTCTCTCTCTCTGTCAAATAAATAAATAAAATGTTTTTTTAAAACGCTGTGGGTATTTTGATAGGGAACGCATCAAATCTGTAGATTGCTTTGGTAGTGTGGACATTTTAACAATATTTTTCCAATCCATGAGTATGGAATATCTTTGTGTCATTTTCAATTTCTTTCATCAATGTTTTATAGTTTCCAGAGTTCAGGTCTTTCACCTCTTAGGTTAAGTTTATTTCTAGATATTTTATTATTTTTGGTACAACTGTAAATGGAATTTTCTTAATTTCTCTTTGTTGCTTCATTATTAGTGTATAGAAATGCAACAGACTTCTGTACAATGGCTTTTGTATCCTGCACCTTTACTGAATTCATTTATCAGTTCTAGTAATTTTTTGGGTGAAGTCTTTAGGGTTTTCTCTATATAGTATCATGTTAATCTGCAAATAGTGGAAGTTTTACTTATTATCAATTTGGATGCCTTTTATTTCTTTGTATTTTCTGGTTGCAGTGCCTAGGACTTCCAGTACTATGTTGAATAAAAGTTGTGAGAGTGGATATCCTTGTCTTGTTCCTGACCTTAGGGGAAAATTTCTCAGGTTTTCACAATTGAGTGGGTTTTTCATATATAGTCTTTATTATGTTGAGGTGTGTTTGCTTGAAACCTATTTTGTTAAGGGTTTTTATCATGAATGGATGCTGTACTTTGTCAAATGCTTTTTCTGTACCTATGAAATGATTGCATGGTTTTTATCCTTTCTCCTGTTGATACAATGTATCATATAGGTTTATTTGCAAGTATCAAACCACCCTTGGATCCTGGAAATAAATCCCACTTGATTGTAATGAATTATTTTTTTAAAATGTATTGTCAGATTTGTTTGCTGGCATTTTATTGAGGTTTTTTGCATCCTTGTTCATCAGAGATACTGGCCTGTATTTCTCTCTCTCTCTCTCTCTCTCTCTCTCTCTCTCTCTCTTTTGGTGTCTTTATCTGGTTTGGGTATCAGGGTAATGCTGGCCTCAAAGAATGAATTTGGGTTTTCCTTGCTCTTCAATTTTTGGAACAGTTGGGGAAAAACAGGTATTAACTCTTCTTAAATGTTTGGTAGAATTCACCTGTGAAACCATCTGGCTCTGGACTTTTGTTTGGGAGTTTTTGAATTACTGATTCCATTTCATTGCCAATAATTGGTCTATTCAAGTTTTCTGTTTCTTCCTGTATCAGTTTTGGTAGGTTGTTTCTAGGAATTTGTCCATTTCTTCTTAGGTTGTCCAATTTGTTGGCATATAATTTTTTTTTAAGATTTTATTTTATTTATTTGACAGAGAGATCACAAGTAGGCTGAGAGGCAGGCAGAGAGAGAGAAGGAAGCAGGGTCTCTGTGGAGCAGAGAGCCCGATGTGGGGCTCGATCCCAGGACCCTGAGATCATGACCTGAGCCGGAGGCAGAGGTTTTAACCCACTGACCACCCAGGCGCTCTTTTTTTTTTTTTTATAATATTCTATTACAATCTTTTGTATCCTGTGGTGTTGGTTCTCTTTCATTTATGATTTTGTTCTCTCTCCCCCTACTTCTCTTCCCCCCTCTTTTTTTAACAAGGTAAATAATTTATTAATAGTTAACTATGTAAGTAATTCTCATTATCATAAGCTCTAGGAATTCTTCTGTTTTGACCTGAAGAAAAATGAAGTGCTGTTAAACTTAGGATGGAAAGCATCTGGTCACTTCAAGGCAGATTTGCAAAAAAGTGAGCCTAAAAGCCTCCTATATTTGTGATGTGCCTGGAGGAAATCGGCAGGGGATTTAACCTTGCTTATCATGGGTACTGTGCCAAGATGTGTACAGGATACCTATAAACCACACTTTTTTTTTTTTTATGAGTTTGGGTAGAGGTTTATCAATTCAGTTTACCTTTTCAAAGAACCAGTGCCTGGTTTCATTCATCTGTTCTATTGCCTTTTTAGTTTCTATATTATTTATTTATTTATTTTCTTTTAAAAGATTTTATTTATTTATTTGACAGAGCACAAGTAGGCAGAGAGGTAGGCAGAGAGAAAGGGGGAAGCAGGCTCCCTGCTCAGCAGGGAGCCTGATGCGGGGCTCCATCCCAGGACCCTGAGATCATGACCTGAGCTGAAGGCAGAGGCTTTAACCCACTGAGCCACCCAGGTGCCCCAGTATAATTTATTTCCACTCTAATCTTCATCATTTCCTTTCTTCTGCTGGATTTGGGTTTTGTTTGTTCTTTTTCTAGCTTCTTTAGGTATAAGGTCAGGTTGTTTGAGATTTTTCCTGCTTCTTGAGTTATGCCTGTATTGTCATAAACTTCCTTCTTAGAACCGCTTTTGCTGCATCCCAAATGTTTTGGACCGTTGCATTTTCATTTCCATTTATTTCCATACTTTTTGAATTTTTCTTTGCTTTCTTGGTTGACCCATTCATTGTTTAGTAGTATGTTATTTAACCTCCATGTATTTATGCTCTTTCCAGATTTTTTTTCTTGTGGTTTATTTCTAGTTTCGTAGCATTGTGGTCAGAAAAGATGCATGGTATAGCTTCAGTCTTTTTGGATTTATTGAGACTCGTTTTGAGCCCTAATATGTAATTTATTCTGGAGAATGTTCCACGTGCACTTAAAGAATGTATATTCTGCTATTTTAGGATAGAATGTTCTGAATACATCTGTTAAATTCATCTGGTCCAGTGTGTTATTCAAAGCCATTGTTTTCTTGTTGATTTTTCTGGTTGGACAATTTGTCCATTGATGTAAATGGGCTGTTAAAGTCCCCTACTGTTATTGTATTACTGTGGATTAGTCCTTTATGTTTGTTATTGACTGTTTTATGTATTTGGGTGCTCCCATGTTGGAGGCATAAATATTTACAATTGTTATATCTTCTTGTGGATTGCCCCCTTTATTATTATATAGTGTCCTTCTTTGTTTGTTGTTATAGTCTTTGTTTTAAAGTCTATTTTGTTGGGCACCTGGGTGGCTCAGTGGGTTAAAGCCTCTGCCTTCAGCTCAGGTCATGATCTCAGGGTCCTGGGATTGAGTCCTGCATCAGGCTTTCTGCTCCGCGGAGAGCCTGCTTCTCCCTCTCCCCTCTTCCTGCTGCTCTGCCTACTTGTGCTTTCTCTCTGTCAAATAAATTAAAAAATCTTAAAAAAATCCAAACACATTTATTGTAAGGTTGGTTTAGTGGTGGTAAAGTCTTTTAACTTCTGTTTGTTGGGAGAACTTCTCTCTCCTTCTATTCTGAATGATAAACTTTCTGTGCAGAGTGTTCTTTGGCTGCAGGATTTTCCCTTTCAGCACTTTGAATATATCACGCCACTTTCTTCTGGCCTGCAAAGGTTCTACTGAAAAATCAGCTGATAGCCTTATGGGGTTTCTATTGCAGGCAATTATTTTCTTTTCTCTTGCAGCTTTTAAAATTTTCTCTTTACCATTAGATTTTGTCATTTTAATTATTATACATCTTTGTGTGGACCTCCTTGGGTTAATCTTGTTAGGGATTCTCTGTGCTCCCTGAATCTGGATGTCTGTTTCCTTCCTCAGGTTAGGCAAGTATTCACCTATTATTTTTTCAAATGTTTTTTGCCTCCCCCCTACCCCCTTCTCTGTCTGGAATCCCTGTAATGTGAATGTTATTACACTTGATAATGTCACTAAGTTCCCTTAATCTATTTTCATTTTTTATTCTTTTCTTTTCTTTTTGCTGTTCAGTTTGGTTGCTTTCCATTACCCTGTCTTCCAGACCACTGATACCTTCTTTTGCATACTCTAATCTGCTGTTGATTCCCTCTAGTATATTTCAGATATTGGTTCTTCATCTCTGACTGATTCTTTTTTATATTTTGTTTGTTGATTGTTTCACTGAGATCCTTCACTCTTTTTTCAAGTCCAGTGAGTGTCTTTATGATCATTACTTTGATTTCATTATTGGGCATATCGCTTACCTCTGTTTTATTCAGTTCTTTTGTTGTGATTTTGTCCTGTTCTTTCATTTGGGGCTTACTCTTCTCTCCATTTTGTCTCACTTTCTGGGTTTGTTTTTATGTGCTAGGGAGGTCAGCTACATCTCCTGGCCTTGAAGCAGTGGGCTTGTATAGAAGAGTTCCTATGGTGCCCTGTAGCACCATGTCTCCTTGTCACCAGAACCAGACACTTCAGAGTGGGCTGCATGTGCCTTAATGTTGTGGCTGAGCTGTGTTTGTCTTTAGTCCTGTCAGCTGCAATGACCTGCTTTGCCTATTGTGGGCATACTGGACAGAGTTTTGTCCCCATGCTGTTGAGGGGCCTGTCTCAGGCCAACAGGGGCTTATGAGTGAGCAGGCTAGCACTCAAACTTGTTGTTTGCACGTGGTCTCTCTACCACAACAGGAGTCACACTGATCACCAGGGTGCTTTCCTTGCACAGCCAGCTAAAGGCTTGGCTGCTGCAACTGGTGTATGGGGTTATCTCCCCTTTTCTCTAGGGCAGGAATTACTCTGGAGTCGTGCTGGTCCCTGATGGGGCTGCTTGCAGGGTGTGGCTGGGAGAAATCACTTTGGAGGGATGCTGTCAAGGCAGGTGAGTTACATGGGACAGGTACACAGGGGGATATGAGGGACAGGCACGTGATGCTAGCAAGATAGACGGGGAGTTTTAGCACTGGCTTGCACAAGAGTCTGGCTATCTAGGCCGGGGGAGGGGAAAATAGTGTCCACCAGCACTTTTGTTCTTGGAGAAGTCTGCCCCTCCAGAACACATTCTGAGATTAGTAGATAAGTCTTCTTTGCCTTTACCCAAGGTACTTTTCAAACTGCTGCTTCTATGCTGTATTTTGACCAGGTTATTTATTATTGCTGGCTCTTTAAAGGTGGAGACTGTTTCTTATTACCCTCCAGCTCTTTTGGAATTAAGCAAGCCCCACTCGTTTTCAAAGCTGGATGTTACGGAGATTTGTCTTCCCAGTGTTGGTGTCTGGCAAGTGGTGTGGGATCTGATCCTTCTTCATGCTTGTGGTGTCCCACTCCTTTGTGATTGGTCCTCCAGGGGTTTGGTTCCCAACTGCATCTCCATCCCTTCTACCCTTTTTACTGTGCCTCTTATCTATGATTAATTGTGGAAGGTCTCTTCTGCCAGTCTTCGGATCATTTTCAGGCCTCATTACACCAATGTAGCTGTTATCTCCGTCCACGGGACTAGGTGAACTCAGGATCCTCCTACTCGGTCATCTTCCCAGTACTGCTTACTGTCTTCATACTTTTGCTTTTCCAGAATGTCATGTAGCTGAAGTCCTACATTATGTAGTCTTTCAGGTTGGCTTCTTTCACTTAGCGATATGCATTTAAGATTCTTCCATGTCTTTTCATTTATTTGTAGTGCTGAATAATAATCTGTTTGGTTGTACCACAGCTTATTTATCTATTCACCTGCTGAAGGGCATCTTGTTTGCTTCCAATTTCTGGCAATTATGAATAAAACTACTGTAAATATCCATGTGTGGGTTTTTGTTTGGACATAAGTTTTCAACTCTGGCAAAATACTAAGGACAGTTATTTCTGGATCATATGGTAAGAAAATGTTTAGTTTTAGTTTTTTTTTTTTTTAAGATTTTATTTATTTGATAGAGACACAGCAAGAGAGGGAACACAAGCGGGGGAAGTGGGAGAAGGAGAGGCAGGCTTCCTTCAGAGGAGGAAGCCTGATGTGGGGCTTAATCCCAGGACTCTGGGATCATGACCTGAGCTGAAGGCAGATGCTTAATGACTGAACCATCCAGGCACCACAGAAAATGTTTAGTTTTATAAAGAACTATCAAATTGTCTTCCAAAATGGTGTACCATTGTCGTGGACCAGCATGAGAAGTCCCAGGAAAGACCAAGAGAGAACAGTAGGGAGTTAAGAAAAAACAAGAGACAGAAAGCTGGGATTGGGAGGTCTCCATGGGCTGATGACCCAGTGAAGCTCCCACATGCATAAGAGACTTTATTTTATAGTTCAATAACACAGGGCTCAGTCATACAACCCTGAAATCATGACCTGAGCCAAAACGAGAGTCAGTCACTTAATGACTGTGCTACCTAAGGACCCCTAATGTAATCTCTTTACAAAAATTCTTTTTTAGCTTTTGTTGCCCTTGGTCTGAGGAGACTGATCCAAAATAATGCTGTTAAAATGATATCAAAGAGCTTTACTGCCTATACTTTCTTCTAGGAGTTTTATGGTTTGAAGTGTTACATTCAAGTTTTTAACCCGTTTTGAATTTATTTTTGTACATGGTGCAAGATAATGGTCCAGTTTCATTCTTTTGCATGTAGCTGTCCAGTTTTCCCAACACCATTTATTGAAAACACTGTCTTTTCCATGTTGTATATTCTTGCCACCTTTGTCATGGATTTATTTCTAGGCTCTCTAGTCTCTTCTATTGATCTATGTGTCTATTTATATTTTAAATATTTATTTATTGAGAGAGCACAAATATGGGGGAACAGAGGGAGAGCACATCTCAAGCAGATTTCACACTGAGTGTGGAGCCCAATGTGGGGCTTGATCCCATGACCCTAAGATCACGACCTGAGCCGCAACCAAGAATCAGTTAACCAACTACACCACCTGGGCACCCCTATCTATGTGTCTGTGTACCAGTACCATGTTATTTTGATCACTATAGTTTTGTAGTATAGTTTAAAGTCTTGGAATGTTATACCTGTAGCTACGTTCTTCTTTCTCAAGACTGCTTGGGCTATTCAGGGTCTTTTGTGGTTTCATACAAATTTTAGGATTGTCAATTCTGTGAAAAATACCACTGGTATTTTGGTAGGGATTGCACTGAATCTGTAGATTGCTTTATGTAGTATGGACATTTTAACAATATAAATTTTTCCAACCCGTGAGTATGGAATATCTTTGCGTTTGTGTCTTCTTCAATTTCTTTCACCTGTGTCATAACATTTTCAGAATATAGGTCCTTGTTGGGCGCCTGGGTGGCTCAGTGGGTTAAAGCCTCTGCCTTCGGCTCAGGTTGTGATCTCAGGGTCCTGGGATCAAGGCCCATATCGGGCTCCCTGCTCGGCAAGGAGCCTGCTTCTCCCTCTCTCTCTGCCTGCCTCTGCCTACTTGTGATCTCTCTCTCTGTCAAATAAATAAATAAAATCTTCAAAAAAAAATAAATAAAAAATAAGCTTTAAAAAAAAAAAGAATATAGGTCCTATTTAAATTTATTCCTAGGTGTTTTATCTTTTTTGGTGTGATTTTAAACTGATAAGAACAGATACTACACTTGATCTTAGCCAAAATGCTGAGAAGCGATTTCAGTGTGATTTTAAATGGGGTTGTTTTCTTTTCCTTCTGATAGTTTGCTCTAAGTGTATGGACACACAACAAATTTATGTAGGCTAATTTTGTATTGTGGGATTGATTGAATTCATTTATTAGTTCTAAACTTTTTTGGGTGGAGCCTTTAGCATTTTCTATATATAGTATCAGGTTATCTGCAAATACTGACAATTTTACTTTTTCCCATCAATTCGCATATGTTTCTTTTTCTTGCCTAATTGCGATGGGTATGACTTCCAATACAATATTGAATAAATGTGGTGAAATGGGCATTCTTGCCTTGTTCCTGATATTAGAAGAATGGCTTTCAGCTTTTTAGCATTATGATGTTAGCTTTGGGTTTGTCATATATGCTCTTTGTCATATTGAGGTATATTCCCCATGTCCACTTTGTTGAGAGTTTTTATCATAAATTGATGGTGAATTTTGTCAAATACCTTTTTTGCATCTACTGGGATGAGGCTATGATTTTTATCCTTTATTTTGTGAGTGTAGTGTATCACGTTGATTGATTTGTGGATGTTGAACAGTCCTTTCAATGTGTTGTTGAATTTGATTTACTAATATTTTGTTGAGGACTTTTGTATCTATGTTGATCAAGGATACTGGCCTGTAATCCTTCCCCATCTTTTTTTCTGTAGTGTCCTTGTCTGATTTTGTATCACATAATTCTGGCCTCATAAAATGAATGGGAAGCATTTCTTCCTCTTCAATGTTTTTTGGAACAATGTAAGAAGTAGTTGAGTCACTCTCCTTTACATGTTTGGCAGAATTCACTTGTGAAGCTGTTTGGTCCTGGACTTCTGTTTTTTGAGAGTTTTAAATTACTGATTCAGTTTCACTACTTGTAATTTGTTCAGTTTTTCTATTTCTTCATGATTTATTCTTAGAAGATTATGTGTTTCTAGGAATTTATCCATTCTAAGTTTTCTAATTTGTTGATATATAATTGTTCATAGTAGTGTCTTATGATCCCTTGTATCTCTGTGGTGTCTGTTGTAACATCTTTCATTTATTTGGCTCTCTCAATTCCTTAATGAATCTGCCTAGAGGTTTATCCATTTTGTTTCTCTTTTTTTTTATTTTTTATTTATTTATTTATTTATTTATTTGACAGAGAGAGATCACAAGTAGGCAGAGAGGCAGGAACCAGGCTCCTCACCAAGTAGAGAGCCGGATGCAGGACTCGATCCCAGGACCCTGAGATCATGACCTGAGCCGAAGGCAGAGGCTTTAACCCACTGAGCCACCCAGGCACCCTTGTTTCTCTTTTCAAGAAACCAGTTTTTAGTTTCACTGATCTTTTCTATTGTTTAGTCTCTATTTCATTTATTTTTGTTCTAGTCTTTATTTCCTTCCATCTACTACCTTTGCACTGTGTTTATTACTTGTTTGTAATTCCTCTAGATGTAAGGTTAAATTGTTTATTTGGAATATTTCTTGCTTCTTGAGGTGGGCCTGAATTTCCCTCTTAGAACTGCTTTTGTTGTGTCCTACAGTTTTTGGAAAGTTGTGTTTCCATTTTCATGGCATTCTCCCGGCATTTTATGACTTCCTCCTTGATTTCTTCATTGACCTATTGGTTCTTTAGTAGCATGTTGTTTAGTTTCCTTATGTTTGTGTTTTTCCCCAGGTTTCTTCTTGTAATTTATTTATAGTTTAATATTGTGATTGGAAAGGATGCTTTATATGATTTCAGTCATCTCGAATTTACTGAAATTTGTTTTGTGGACTAACATGTTATCTATTCTGGAGAATGTTCTGTGTGCACTTGAAAAGAATGTATATTCTGCACTTTGGGGATGAAATGTTTTAGAGGTATCCATTACATTTATCTGTCTAATGTGTCATTTAAGACCAATATTGCCTTATTGATTTCCTCTCTGGGTGATTTATCCGTAAGTGGGATATTAAGTTCTCCTACTGTGCTACTCCTATTACTGCCAATTTCTCCTTTTATGTCTGTTAATATTTGCTTCTTATATTTAGGTGATCCTACATTAAGTGCATAAATATTTATGTAAGTTATATCCTCTTCTCATGTTGACTATTTTTATAGAATTTTCTTCGTTTATTATAGTCTTTGTTTTAGTTTTGTTATTAGATGAGTGTTGTTATTCCACCATTCCAGCTTTCTTTCCATTCACATGAAATATCTTTTTCTATTCCTTCACTTTCAAGTTTGTGCGTATCTTTGGATCTGAAGTGCTTCTCTTGTAGGCAGCATGTAGATGGGTCTTTTTTTTTTTTTTTAATCCATTGAGCCACACTGGGTCTTTGGATTGGAATGTTTAGTCCATTTACATTTAAAGTAATTCTTGAAAGATATGCGCTTTCATTTATTAATTGTTCTTGGGTTGTTTTTGTAGTTTCCTGTTCCTTTCTTTTTCTCTTGGTCTTTTCACTTGTGGTTTGCTGATTTTCTTTAGTGTTATGTTTAGATTCCTTTCTGTGTGTGTGTGTGTGTGTGTGTGTGTGTGTGTGTGTGTGTGTGTGTTTTGTAGATTTTGGTTTGTGATTACCATGAGATTCATCTATATGTGCGAGAATGTGTGTGTGTGTGTGTGTGTGTGTGTATTTCAGTTTATTTTCAGCTAATAGTCATTTAATTTTAGGATGCACTTGAATGCATCCTAATAACATTACATTTTTACTCCTCCCATGTTTTATATTTTTGACATCCTATTTTACACTTTTTATTTTGTGTATCCCTTAACTACTAGTGATAGTTGATTTTACTATTTTTGTCTTTTAACTTTTATGCTAGCTTTTTAAGTAGCTGTTCCACTGCCTTTACTATATATTTGCTTTATTGGTGATTTTTTTTTTCTTTCAAATATTTTCATATTTCTAGTTACGGCCTTATCTTTTCTTTAAAGGCCTTAACATTTCTCCTAATGCCAGTTTAGTGGTGATGATCTCCTTTAGCCTTTGGTTGTCCAGGAAACTCTTTATCTCTCTTTCAGTTTTGAATGATAATCTTGATAGGTAGAGATGTCTTGGTTGTAAGTTTTTACCTTTCAGTGCTTTAAATATATCCTGCCACTCCCTGCTGGAGATTCAGCTGGTAATCTTATGGTTTTTCCCATGTAAGAGAATTTTTACTCTTGCTGCTTTTAAGATTCTATTTCTCTTCTTAAAAATTAAAGTGTAGTTAACACACAGTGTTACTAGTTTCAGGTTTGCAGCATTGGGATTCAATACTTATATAGGTCATTAAGTGATCACCATGGTAAATCTAGCTACCATGTGTCACCAAACTTGTTATGTATTAACTGTATTCCCTATGCTGGGCATGTATTTCCATGTCTCAATTATTTTAAAACTGGAGTTCATACCTTTTGAATAACCTTTCCCTATTTTGCCCATCTCCCACCTCCTCCCCTCTGGCTACCACCAGATTTTTCTTTGTATCTAGGAGTCTCTTCCTGTTTTTGTTCATTTGTTTTAGATTCCACATATAAGTGAAATCACATGGTATCTGTCTTTCTCTGACATATTTCACTTTGCATAATACCCTCTAGGTCCATCTACGTTGTCAAAAATAGCAAGATTTTATTTTTTTTAATGGCTGAATAATATTCCATTGTACATGTGTACATACACACACACACACACACACACACACACACACACACACACAGGTCTACCGCATCTTCTTTATTAATCCATTTTGGTTGTTTCCACATCTTGGCTATTGTAAATAATGGTGCAATGAACATAGGGTGCATATGTCTTTTCAAATGAATGTTTTCATTTTTTTCAGATAAATACCCAGAGGTAAAATTACTGGATTGTATCATAGTTCTCTTTTAATATTGTGAAGAATCTCCATAGTGGGTGTACCAATTTACATTTCTGCCAGCAGTGTGTATGTAAGGTTTCCCTTTTCTCCACATCCTTACCAACCCTTCTTGTTTCTTGTGTTTTTTATTTTAGCCATTCTGGGGTGTGAAGTGATATTTCACCATGGTTTTGATTTGCATTTCCCTGATTATTAGTGATATTGAGCATCTTTTCATGTGTCCATTGACCATTTGTATGTCTTCTTTGGAGAAAGGTTTACTCAGGTTCTCAGTCCATTTTTGAATTACATTGTTAAGATTTTCTTTTTAAATTTTGCTATTTTAATTTCAATATGTCTTGGGTTGGATCTCTAGATTCATCTTGTTCGGCACTCTTTACACTTCCTTGACCTGGATGTCTGTTTTCTTCTCCAGATTAGTAAGTTTTCAGCTATTATTTCTTCAAATACATTTTCTGTCTGTCTCTCTCTGTCTTCTCCTGGGATCCCTAAAATGCAAAAGTCATTATGCTTGATGTTGTCCTAAAAGTCCCTTAAATTATCCTCATTTGAAAATTGTTTTTCTGTTCTGATTGGGTAATATCCACTATTCTCTTGACCAGATGACTGATCTGTTCTTTATCATCTAATCTGCTATTAATTCTCTCTAGTGTATTTTTCATTTCGGTTATTGTATACTTCAGCTCTGATTGCTTCTTTCTTATATTTTGCCTTTGTTGAAGTTTCTATTTCTTATATTTAACTCTGTTGCAGTTCTCACTTTATTCCTCCATTCTTCTCTTGAGTTTGGTAAGCATCTTTATGACTATTTGAACTGTTTGTCAAGTAAACTACTTATCCCCATTTTAATAGAGATTCCCCCCCACTCCCAGGGTTTTATTTTGTTTTTTCATTTAGAATCTATTCTTCTGTCTCCTCATTTTGTTTGACTTTCTGTGTTCTATACATTAGGCAGAACAGCTATTTCTCCCAGTCTTGAAGGAATGACGTTATGTAGAAGTATCACCTTTATGATTGCATGTGCCCGATGGCCTTGGCAGGTCAGCTGCAGGTGGAGCAGACATAGGCTGGGGGTCATGAGGTGCTCTACATTAAGGTTGCCTTGGTGGGATGGCTGGAACTGGAACAGGTGTATATGCCAAGGAGATCCTGGGCTGGGGCCTTCTTAGCTGGACAGCTGGATCAGGAGCAGGCCAGGTTTGTCTCAGGGCATATCATGCTAGGGCTGGCCGTGGGATGGCTGGAGTTGG
This sequence comes from Ailurus styani, assembly GCA_002007465.1. NCBI lineage: Eukaryota > Metazoa > Chordata > Mammalia > Carnivora > Ailuridae > Ailurus > Ailurus styani. Next base: position 146,479 of record LNAC01000558.1, read on the forward strand.
AGCAGGTACAGGGTAGGGGGATCCTGGACATGCTCCATTGATACTGCCCTGGTGGGATAGCTGGATCAGGCACAGGCTGGGAGTGGGTGCATGCTGTGCTAGGGCTGCCTTGGGGGGAAGGCTGGAGCTCATGGAAACCAAGGGACTGGGGGTTGTTGGGGTATCCCTAGCTGGCTATTGTGCATGGACACTGCTTCCTCATGAGCTGTCTGGTGGAGGGGGAAATATAAAAAATGGTGCTCACCAGCATGTCTAATCTGGAGAGAATAGTGTTATCCATTTAGTGGAGACTCTTGTCTTGTGAATTCACCCCCTTAGTTGTGTCTTTTGCAAATATTTTCTCCCAGTCTGTGGCTTTATCTTCTTGTCCTCTTGTTAGTGTCTTTCTCATAGCAGAAGTTTTTAATTTCAGTGAATTCCAGCTTATCAATTTTTTCTTTCATGGATAGTGTCTTTGGTGTCCTATCTACCCAAGGTCATCTGGGTTTTCTCCTGGTATCTTCTAGGATTTTTGTAGTTTTGCATTTTACATTTAGGTCTCTGATACATTTTGATTTGATTTGTGGGAAGGATATAAATTCTGTGTCTAGATTAATTTTTTGTGTATGCAGATTGCTGGGTAATTTTAATTTTTTTATTTTATTTTTTAAAAATATTTTATTTATTTGACACACAGAGATCACAAGTAGGCAGAGAGGCAGGCAGGAGGAGGGGGGAAGCAGGCTCCCTACTGAGCAGAGAGCCTGATGCGGGCCTCGATCCCAGGACCCTGATCATGACCTGAGCTGAAGGCAGAGGCTTTAACCCACTGAGCCACCCAGGCACCCAGATTGCTGGGTAATTTTTAGAAAAAAAAATTGGTTTTAAAGGAATGTTTTTTTGCTCTTCAGTGTGGGCCTTTTCAAAGTTATATTATTCAAATAATTCTTAAACAGTTTTCAAACACAGAGAAACATTTTTTCAGAGTCTCAGTCAGGGGCATGAACTTCTTCCTTATCATTTAGAAACAGCGTGGGCATCAGCCAAGCACAGATCAGTTCTCTCGTTGATATGATTTTCTTTTCTTTTTCCACCTGGTTAGTAGCCAGGCAAGGCAGGGCATTTATCAGTGATGACCAGTTTTAGGTAAACAATGAGGGGGGGAAAGGTTACTGCCGATTTTTGTTTAGCCAGCAGTGGCAGCTGTTGTATGGGGCCAAAAGCACAGAAGCAGATCCTAAATTGTCTCTGAAGGGAAAACACAAAGCCGAAGCTACTGAGCAGGGCAGGAGGGGGCATTGGTGATTCAGCGCTTTATGGCTCCTTCTCTGTGAGTCATCACAGAAGCAATTTTCTCAAAGGAATGGTGAGGAGTATTTGAGGAATGGGCCTGGTAAGCCAAGCCAAGCCCAGTTCTGCAAAGTGAACAAATGACATTGAAGGTGGGTCAAGCTGGTGTTCCTTTTCCTCAAGGGGTCAGGCTGGAGGAATGAAATCTCAGCAGAAGGTAGTGTGGGGCCTCTCCAACTGTGCACTGTCATGGCCCATCAATGTCGTGGTAGATGGGATGGTAATCAGCAGCAAGCAATGGAAATCACCTTTCTACATCAGTCCTGCTTTTCTTATGTCTCTGATTCTTTCCTGGGTTTATCTTTCATCTTTCCCCTCTCCTGCCCCTTTCTTCCATTCCTTTCACTCAGCTTCCTCCCTTGACTGAGAGTGGAGTCTTCATTGAGCCCCCAACTCAAATTAGATTGAATATCTGCTCTGAGCCCAGACACTGGACCAGCTCTGAGCAGAGGTAAAGAAATGTACAGTAGCTCCCCTTAATGTGGAGAACAAAGGCAAAGGGAAATGTAGATAAAATTAAATTTCCTTACATCTTGCAGTCCATTGACAAATACTTGAAACAGGCGGAGTATGACATTCCTCCAGGAACTCCCAACTGTCTTAACGTTTTGCTAGAGGCAAAAAAAAAAACCCAAAGCAACAACAACAACAAAAAACCCCACTTAGCTTGACAATAACCAGGCCTCCAGGATCCTGTTAAGTCTTCTTTAACATATGAAAATCCTTTTGGAAATTTCCTTTGTTGCTACCCTCCCACCCATCTTAAAGGTGTATAACCAATTGCTCCTCACAATCCCGGGGCAGCCCGTCCCTGTGCTTAATAAAACCACCTTTTTCTTTTGCACCAAAAATATCTCAAGAATTCTTTCTTGACCATTCACTCCTGGGCCCCGCCTCACATCACATCACTCCCTTATCCATGGGTGAATAAGACCCCCAGTGGATGCCTGAAACTGCAGATAGTACTGAACCCTATATATACTATTTTTTCCTAATGTGTACACACCTATGATAAAGCTTAATTTATGAATTGGCACAGTAGGAGCTTAACAAAAATTATAAGAACACACTGTAATAACTATGTGACTCTCAAAATATCGTTCTGTACTCACCCTTGTGATGATGTGAGATAATAAAATGCCTACATGAGGAGATGAAGTAAGGTGAATGACTGGCATTGTGATGTAGTGTTAGGTAACTATTGACCTTCTGACAATACATGGAAAGGCAAATCCTCTGTTTTTGGAGCATGGTTGATTGGGGGTACCTGAAACCACAGAATGTAAAACTGCAGATAATGGACGACTACTCTAGAACACACAGTACCTTTTGCAGAGAGCTTGGAGTGGGGGAGATGCATGACATACCAATGTCACCATTTGACATCAGGATCTTTTCTTAAAATTATGGTAAAAATGGTAAAATGGAAAACAATATAATATTAGATTTCTGGGGAAAATGGCAGAGTAGAAGGACTCTAAGCTCACTTGCCCCATGGATACAAAGCTCTCACATCAATGTAAATAACCCAGGAAATGACCCAAAGACTGGTAGACTTCCTGAATTTGGGGAAGGAAATAGAAATTTGGATCCAGGAGGCAGAGTTCCCCTAACAAAATCAACCCAAAGAGGTCCATACCAAGACACATAGTAATTAAAATGGCAGAACATGGTGATAACTTTAAAAGCACCAAGAGAAAATAAAACCGTTACATACAAGGGAAACCTCACAGGCTATCACCTGATTTTTTTAGCAGAAACTTTGCAGGCCAGAAGAGCATGGCATGATATATTCAAAGTGCTGAAGGGGAAAAATCTGCAGCTGAGAATACTTTATGCACCAATGTTATTCAGAATAGGAGAGAGAAAGAATTTTCCAAACAAAAGTTAAAGAAGTTTATCACCACCAAACCAGTCCTATAAGAAATGTTAAAGGGGCTCTTTGAGAAAGAAAGACCATAAGTAGTGTTGGGCTGGCAGGAAATGGAAGCTATACAAAATGAAAGTCTGTCCAAGATGGCGGACCTTCCCGCCAAAATTCGTCCAAGATGGCTGATGCCTAGCCCCTCCCCTGCTTTACCCAATAAAAGCCCCCGTCACTCTGCCTTGAGAGCGACTTCCCGACTCCCTTCTCTCAGAGTTGCCGAACCTTGCCCGAGGGTGCTTGCAATAAAGCTCTGCCTTTGGACTACAATTTGCCTTATTCCTGTTCGCGACCAGAGAAACCTTACAAGTAGGAGTAAGAAAAGTGGGAAGCACAAAAGCAGTAAAATATATCTATAAAAATCAGTCAAGGGAGTCACAAAATAAAAGGTTGTAAAGTATAACCCCATATACCAAAACATGGGGAGGAGAGGAGTAAAGAATGGGTTCAAACTTAAGTGACCATCAAGGTAATATAGACTGCTATATGCACAGGATTTTATATACAAACAATGGTAACCACAAATCAAAAACCAGTAACAGATCTGCAGAAAGAGAGAAAGGAATTCAAGTATATCACTAAAGAAAGCCAAACTATGGTGAGAGAAGAGAGCAAGGGAAGGGTGCCTGGGTGGCTCAGTGGGTTAAGCCTCTGCCTTTGGCTCAGGTCATGATCTCAGGGTCCTGGGATCGAGCCCCGCATCGGGCTCTCTGCTTGGCAGGGAGCCTGCTTCCCTCCTCTCCCTCTGCCTGCTTCTCTGCCTACTTGTGATCTCTCTCTGTCAAATAAATAAATAAAATCTTAAAAAAAAAAAAAGCAAGGGAAGAAAGGAACAGAGAAGAGCCATAAAAACAAACACAAAATGACAGTAAATACCTATTAATAATTGCTTTGAATTTAAATGGATTAAATGCTTCAATCAAAAGACACAGATTAACGGAATGGACTAAAAAAAATGACCCCAGTATATGCTGTCTGAAATGAGTCTCCTACAGCCCTGAAGACACATGGAGACTGAACATGAGGGGATGGAGAAACCTCTATCATGCAGATGGATGTGAAGAGAAAGCTGGGGTAGCAATACATATAGCAGACAAATTTTGGGCCTGTGGTTTTCTTTTTAATGTTAAAAAATGGTCAAGGCAGGGCGCCTGGGTGGCTCAGTGGGTTAAAGCCTCTGCTTACGGCTCAGGTCATGATCTCAGGGTCCTGGGATCGAGGCCCGCATGGCTCAGTGGGTTAAAGCCTCTGCTTACGGCTCCCCTTCTCTCTCTGCCTGCCTCTCTGCCTCCTGTGATCTCTCTCCCTCTGTGAAATAAATAAATAAAATTAAAAAAAAATGGTCAGGGCAATGAAATGTAGATGAATGCTAGAGAAAGTTTGAGGGAAGAACTCCGAAACTGGCTACATATGCAGGATTGGGGGGGTGGGGAGAGTCAAGGAAAAGAGTAAAGTCTGCGGTGACCACAGACTAGTCTGGGGAGTTGGGACAGTATTGAAGCCATTAACAGAAATAGAAGTCAGGCAGGGCAGCACTTTTATGGGGGTTTGGATGGAGTCAAGTTTAATTTCAGATGACTTTGAGCTAACAGTGGGCCATTACAGTAGAAATGTCAAGTGTGCAATTGGAAATGGGTGACTGGAGCTCATGAAGAGGGGACACGATTGTCACTAATAGAGTCACATGGCACCTTAGACCAGAGTGGACACGTTGTCTGTGTGGAAAGGGGATGGGAGGAGGCCGAGGGGAGGGCAGTGGGGATGTTCAGTCATAAAATGTATAATGTCATATAAGCTCAAGGAAAGTGCAAAGGATCATCGTAATCCTGGGCGAAGAGCCCCAGGAGGAAAGGCCGCTCGGAGTTCAAAGTAGGAGATCAATGTTGACATTTGAAAGCCTGGAAAACTTTTTCATAAACGCATTTGGAGTAAAGTCTCCCTGGCTTACCATGTTAAAAGCAAGCTACAAAATGCACAGCAGCTTTGGTTAATTTTGTGTTCGGGAAGACAGCACAGCAACATTTTGATGGAGCATAATACCCTGGGGCTTCTTTCTAGTGTCTCCCTAATTCGGCAGCAGAACACAATGACCGCCATTCTTGCCATTTTTTTTTAAGTTTTTATTTATTTGACAGAGAGCGTACAAGCAGGGGTAATGGCAGGCAGAGGGGAGTTCCAGACATATCCCAAGAGCACACATCCTTCCCTCATCTCTCTCCTTATTCCTGTTTTTCTCCCTTTTCCTGGAGAGGCTCTCAGAACCTTCTAGGTTTCCCTAGAGGGAGATACCATGCCCATGTAGGAGGGTGCACATCGCTAGAATTCAGAGGGTCCTTTTGAAGCTTTATTCAGGTGAGGGGCAACCCTCTACTTCTTTTTTTTTTTTTTAAGATTTTATTTATTTATTTCACAGAGGGAGAGAGATCACAAGGAGGCAGAGAGGCAGGAAGAGAGAGAGGGGGAAGCAGGCTCCCCGCTGAGCAGGGAGCCTGATGCGGGCCTCCATCCCAGGACCCTGAGATCACGACCTGAGCCGAAAGCAGAGGCTTTAACCCACTGAGCCACCCAGGCGCCCCCTCTACTTCTTTTCTTTGAGAAGAAAAGAACTTTCTTTTCTCACTTTAAAAAATCTTAAAAAAAAAAAAAAAATCTCATTCTCCAGTCTGACTTCCTACATCCTTATCTGGATGGGAGAGTCAAGATCAGTGTAAACAACTCCAACCGTGTGAGTGGAGTATCTCATTTGGATAGCTCCCTTCTCGGGAACTCTGGCTGTAGCTTCCTTTTTTTTTTTTTTTTAACCACCATTGCCTTTACATGGTTCCACTCGTCTTCTTCCCTGCCCCTCCATGTTATCTCAGATCCATGGTTTCCCTGTTTTAGCTGTAAGAGCAGGTAAGCAATGCACTGTAACACCCAGTTCCAGATCTGTCCCCTCCTCTAGCTGTGAGGAAGGGGCCTCTCACTCTTGCTCTATCTTAATCTGTCTTGCTCTCTCACTCTCCCTACCTCTTCCTGTTGCAGGTTCCTTCCGGGTGTGGGTGGGGAGGACAGGGACCGTAGAGGAGGAGGGGTAAAGCATTCTATGACAGGAGGTGCCGCAACAAGGCCACCAGGCAACTCTAAATGCACGATGTGCATTTCTGGGTTTTGGGAAGACTTTTGCAAGGACCTCTGTGCCACACTCCTACTTGCTATCTGGCAGATTATCTCCTACCCTGATCTCCTGACCCCATCCGTATCTGTAGTTTCTGTTATGGTCTGAATGTTTGTGTCCCTCCAAAATTCATAGTTTGGAATTCTAACCCTTACTGTGATTGGTGTCTGGAGGTGGGGCCTCTAGGGTGATTAGGTCATGGGGGTGGAGCCCTCATGAATGAGAATAGTGCCCCTATAAAAGAGACCCCAGAGAGAACCCTTGCCCCTCTGTTAAAGATGGCCATCTGTGAATCAGGATGGGGGCTCTCATCAGACGCCAAATTTGCTGGTGCCTTGATCTTGGACTTCCCAGCTTCCAAAACAGTCTCCTCCCACCGAGTCCCTTTACTGCTGTAGACACTCCTCTTGGGAAGACTCTAACTTCAAAATGTCTCAAGCAGTCTGTGTTCCCTAGTCCGTGGCTTCATGAGGACATGGCATCCTTGCATGGGCCCTCACTGCTGTCCGCTCTTCTCTGCTGTCCTGGCTGTCCCAGTTGGCTCCCACTCGAGACTTCTTCAGACAGAGGCAGGCACCAGGCTTCATGCTCACATGTATCCAGTTTCTCCCCAGACCCTCTCTCACCATGTATGCCCTGGTGGCAGCAAAGAGATTGGCCCACAGATTTCTATAGCTGGAGGGAGACATGAGGCTCCCCTTTCTCAGGGCCAACCTTGCCTTGTAGTTCTCTTGGAGACTGTTCAGTTGGCTTGCGGGAGGTCCCTGCCCCCCTCTCTTCCCATGAATTCCCTTCCAATAATTCTCCTTTCCGGTTTCAGTCTCCTCTTTTTAGGCTGGGGTGTCCAGGTAGGTTGGTTCTATAGTTCATTAAACCCCTCTGGTTTGTTGAATCTCTGCTTTCTGTAGTAGTAGAGGTCTTCATCACTGTCCTCCTCAGCTTGGGGACTTTGGCCAAAATTCTGCGACAATTGGAAGAATATCCTCACATCTCTCTTGAAGCACATACTTAACAATAGTTTTGGTGGTTGGTCTTTTTCTTAAATCACTCATTTATGTTAATCTCTTGGACCCTGCAGGCATTTGAAATTATCACCCCTGCTCTGTATGTTTACTTTTTCTTTTTAATTTTATTTAATTTATTTGAGAGAGAGAGAGATCACAAGTAGGCAGAGAGGCAGGCAGAGAGAGAGGAGGAAGCAGACTCCCCCTGAGCAGGGAGCCCAATGCGGGCCTCAATCCCAGGACCCTGAGATCATGACCTGAGCCGAAGGCAGAGGCTTTAACCCACTGAGCCACCCAGGTGCCCAATTTTTACTTATTTTAAAGAGATTGTTTGATCTTGCTCTGACAAAGATGAATTTGTCTCCTGTTGCTATTGTGTTTTGTCAATTTTCCCTTGCAGGTATGGCTTTCTGTGCTTTCGTAAGAAAAGTTATCTGAAACTTGGAAAGAGGCAAAAGAGATTGCTAGGTGTTCTTTCAGTGCAATGCTGGGCTTGACTCTATTTGCGAGGTATTTTCTAAGTCTGATAGGGGAGAAGTTAACTTGTAGATGGGTGTCAGGTAGAAATGGAAATAAGTTCTATGCAGAGGAGCAGATAACCCCAAAGTTTACAGCTTATGGCCCTGTTGAACATGAACTAGTTTTGCATTTAACCTGTAACTTATTAAATTAACTGTATTTACAGATCTAGCTTCTCAGATGGTCTTTTGATTAGTTTTACATTTTTCAGGTTCTCTCATTAATTAGTTAAATAAAATCTTTGGCACGTGTTCTTCGGATTTTTAGTTTTTTGAAAAGTATACTTTCGGGGCACCTGGGTGGCTCAGTTGGTTAAGTGACTGCCTTTGGCTCAGGTCATGATCCCGGAGTCCCAGGATTGAGTCCCGCATCGGGCTCCTAGCTCCACGGGGAGTCTGCCTCTCCCTCTGACCTTCTCTCTCATGCTCTCTCTCACTCTCTCTCTCTCTCTCAAATAAATAAATAAAATCTTTAAAAAATAAAAAAAAAAAAGGAAATTATACTTTAACCATTTATTTATTTGGTACTCTTCTGTGGTACATAATAATTGATGTCAGTTATGACCTCATCGTGAAACATCCACTCTTTCGTGATAAAGTTTTCTTTTATGTGTTTAATACTTTTGTCTCAAATTCAGCTTTGTCTGATGTTAACATGATCCTGCTTCTGCTTTTGGTTGATGTTTAATAGATCATAAGTTAAATACAACAGGTTAGACACTTGTTAATTCCCGTTTTTCTGAGCATTTGATTTTAAAAATCTCCTAGTCAACATTTACTTGGGTTTTATTATTTGACCTAATGTGAGTTTGTTCCATTTACATGTTAAAAATTAAAGTATGTGTTTGGTCTTAATGCTGTTATCTTTTTGTTTTGTTTTACTTTCAATACTTCCTTGCAATTTTCCTTTGTTACTTTTTAAACAATTCTATTTTCTAAGTAAAATCAAGTAAAATAAAATAGTGCAGAAAAGTCTATATGCATCTCAGGTCTTCTGGCCTCCTCTTCAGTCTTGCTTTCCAGAGGCTTATGGTCTTTGCTGTACCCTTCTCTCCTGCCATTTTCCCTGCACATTGGAAGTTTATAGATTATTTTTAGTTCTTCTGTTAATGACCATTATAACTTTGACCTTTGTTTCTTGATTTGTCAAGGTAAAAAAATGAAGTTGAATCTACTGATTCTTGTTATTAAATATGAGGAAATAAGTGTACTCATTTATATCTTCCTTCCCTTTATATATTCTACTTCCTAATTTTTCTTCATAGTAGACTATCTCTCCAAGTCCATTATGATTATATTACAATTCTTTTACATTGTATAGCTTTTTAAATCCATTTTAATAACTGGGAATGTATTATATTTAGGGTATATAAAATATACACTGAGAATCTGGTGCACATTCTGGCCTCAGGCTGTAAAGAGGGTGCAGTTGCTGTGGAGAGTTGAAGGTGATGCTCCTCAACATGACTGTGTCTTTTTTTTTTTTTTTTAAGGATTTTATTTTTAAGCAATCTCTGCACCTTATGTAGGCCTCAGACTCACAAACCTGAGATCAAGAGTTGCATACCTACTGAGCCAGCCAGGCACCCCAACATGACTGTGTCTTGAGTCACCCCACTTCAGTCTGGATTTGTTCCTCTCTCTACTGTGTACAACCATCTTTCTGGGACCTTTGCTTCACCATCATGTGGAGGATTTTCATCTCTGTTCCTATATGTTGGATATTCTTTAACACGTCTCTAAGGGCATCTTTCTGGGGTTTACTCCTTTGCTTTCGTGGAGCACATCCTCAGTAGCTTCTTGAGAAAGAGTCTATGGGAAGTAAACTTTACGACGCCTTAAATATCTGAAAATGTCTTTGTACCGTCCTTACGTTTAATTGATAATCTGGCTGGAAATAGAATTTGGAAATCTTTCCCTTCAGAAAGTTGAAGGCATTACTTCCTTTCTGTCTTGCTTCAGTGTCACTGCTGAGAAGTCCAAAGCCATTCTGATTTTTGATCCTTTGTATGTATAACTTGTTCTTTTTTTTTTTTTTTTAAAGATTTTATTTTTATGACACACAGAGATTACAGGCAGGCAGAGAGACAGGCAGAGAGAGGAGGAAGCAGGTTCCCTGCTGAGCAGAGAGCCAGATGGGGCCCTCGATCTTAGGACCCTGAGATCATGACCTGAGCCGAAGGCAGAGGCATTAACCCACTGAGCCACCCAGGCGCCCTGTATAACTTGTTCTGTTAGCCCCATCTAAACCTGTTGGGTTTTCTTGTGCTCTCCACTATTTTGAAATTTCAGTTCTGTACTTTGGTATGTTTCTGTTTTCAAACCATCATGTTTGAAAATCATAATTCCACTTCAGTCTGAAAATTCATGTCCTTCAGATATGGAAAAATGTTTTGAATGCTTTTGTTAGAGTCTCTTTTCTCTTTTTCTCTCTGTTCCATCATTTTGCAGCTCCTATTCATTTGTTGGCCCTCGTGAATTGGTTCTCCAGTTTTCTGAGCTTTTCATTTTAGCTCCATACTTTTCTTTCTTAGTGTTTTTCTTTACCTCTGTGAATATGTACTCTTATCTCTTTGAGGCTTTGATTTTTGAGTGTTTTCTCCAACTCACTTTCTTCTGTGGTTTTGTTTTGTTTTGGTTCGGTTTCTTACTTCCATGATAGAGGTTTTCCTCAGAAATCAAATAGTTCTTGGTTGTCTGCTCATGACTAAGAGAGGAAGAGAAACTAAAAGTTGATAGGACGCTCTGTGTGTACAGTGAGTGTCTTAATTTGCTTGGCTTGCTCTAACAGACTGAGTGGCTTAAATAACAAAGTTATTTTCTCATAGTTCTGGAGGCTGGGAAATCAAAGATCAAGGTTCTGGCAGAGCTTGGCTCCTCAGGAGAACTCTCTGGCTTACAGATGGCTCACAAATCTCACTGTGTTCTCAACATGGTTGGGAGAGAGCAAGTTCTCTCTCTCTTCTGCCCCGTCCCTGTTTTATTGATATGTAATCGACATACAGCACTATAAAGTTTAAGGTGTGTAGTGTAGTGACTTGGTTTGCATATGCGGTGGAATGATTACCGCAATAAAACTTAGTTAATGTCTATCATCTCATATAGATACAAAAACAAAAGAAAGAAAAAAATCTGTTTTTCCTTGTGTGAGAACTCTTGGGATTTACTCTAACAACTTTCATGTGTACTGTCATACAGCAATGTTAGCTCTAGCCATCATGTTGTACATTATATCCCTAATACTTATTTATTTTGCACCTTTTGAGTGGTTTTAGCCAATTACTCCTTCCATCTCCTGCTTTGGGTAATCATAAATCTGATCTCTTTTTCTATGCGTTTGGTTTTTTCTTTCCTTTCAGATTCACATATGAGATTATATAGTACTTGGCTTTTCTGACTTATTTCACTTAGGATAATGCCCTTAAGGTCCATTCACATTGTCACAAATGGCAGGATTTTCCTTCTTTATTATGGCTGAATAATATTGCATTGCGTGCCGTTTTAGTTTGATATAGTCCCACTTGTTTATCTTTTATTTAGTCACTTGTGTTTTAGGTGTCCTATCTCAAAAATCATTGCCTAGACCCATGTCATGGAGCTATTCCTTATCTTTTCCTGTAGGAGTTTTATGGCTTCATATTTGTTTTTAATCCATTTCAAGTTACTTTTTGTGAGTAGCGTAAGATAAGGGTCTATTTTCATTCTTTTACAAATGAACATCCAATTTTTCCAGCACCATTGAAGAGACTGTCTTTCTCCATTGAGTGTTCTTGACATCCTTGTCAAATATTACTTGACTATATGGTTTATTTCTGGACTCATAATTCTGTTCATTTGTCAATGTGTCTGTTTTTATGCCAGAACCATACAATTTTGATGACTAAAAGTTTATAATATTGCTCGAAATCAGAAAGTGTGATGCCTCCCACTTTGTTCTTCTTTCTCAGGATTGACTTGGGTATTTGGGGTCTTTTGTGGTGCCACATAAATTTTAGGATGGTTTTTTCTACTTCTATAAAAAATGCCATTGGAATCTTTTTTTTTTTTAAAGATTTTATCAGAGAGAGAGAGAGCACAAGCAGGGGGAGTGGCAGGAAGAGGGAGAAGCAGGTTCCCCCTGAGCAGGGAGCCTGATGTGGAACTCAATCCCAGGACCCCGGGATCATGATCTGAGCCACCCAGGTGTCCCTGGAATCTTGATAAGGATTGCATTTAATCTATATGTGGCTTTGGATAATATGGACATTTTAACAATATTAATTCTTCTGATACATGAACATGAAATACCTTTCCATTTGTTTGTGTCTTCTTTGATTTCTTTCATTAGTTTCTTCTAGTTTTCAATCTGCAGATCTTTCACTTACTTGGTGAAATTTATTCCAAAGTATTTTATTGCTTTTGATGGTATTGTAAATGGAGTGGTTTTCTTTATTTCTTTTTCTGATGGTGTATATAGAAATGCTAATGATTTTTGTGTATGTTAATTTTGTATCCTGCAACTTTACTGAATTCATTGATCTAACAGTTTTTTGGAGTCTTTTGGATTTTCTATATATATAATCATGTCATCTTCAAATAGAGATGATTTTACTTCTTTCCAATTCTGTTGCCTTTTATTTTTTTCATATCTGATTCACCATTGAATATGTATTTCCATATTTACCATTGAATATGTTAGCTGTGGAATTGTCACATATGGCCTTGTTGGGGTATGTTCCTTTTATACCTAATTTGTTGGATTTTTATTATGAATACGAATTTATCATGAATGAATACGGAATTTTGTCAAATGATTTTTCTGCATATATAGAAATGATCATACCATTTTTTTCATTTTATTGTTATGTATCACATTGGTTAAATTGTGTGTGTTGTGCCATTCTTGCATCCCAGGATAAATCCTACTCGATCATGGTGAATAATCCCCTTAATGTGCTGCTAAATTTGGTTTGCTTTAATATTTTATGGAAGTTTTAACATTTATATTCATCAGGGATATAGGCCTGTAGTTATCTTATAGTATCCTTTTCTGACTTTTGTCTTGGGTAATGCTGGACTCATAAAGTGAATTTTGGAGTGTTCTTTTTTCTTCAGTTTTTTGGAAAAGTTTGAGAAGGATTGGTGTTGAGTTTCTTTAAATGTTTGGTAACATTCACTAATGAAGCCATTTGGTCTTGGGATTTTCATGTTTGGGAAATTTTTGATGGATTACTGATTCAATCTTCTTAGTAGTAGTTGATCTGTACAGATTTTCTATTTCTTCCCATTTGCTCTTGGTAGGTTATATGTATCTAAGAATTTTTCCATTTCTTCTATGTTGTCCAGTTTGTTGGCATACAGTTTTTCATGGTAGCCTTGATGATGCTTTGTATTTTGTGGTATCAGTTGTATGTCTTCTTTTTCACTTACAATTTTATTTGGGACCTCTCTTTTTTTCCTTGGTTAGTTTACCTAAAAGTTTGTCAATTTTGTTTATCTTTTCAAGGAACCAACCAACTTTATCTTTCAAGGAACCAAGTTTTGTCAATTTTCTTATTGTTTTCCTGTTCTCTATTTCATGTATTTCTGCTCTTTATTGTTTCTTTTGTTCTGCAAATTTGAGGCTCAGTTTGTTTTTCTTTTTCTAATTCCTTAAGGTAGAGATTTAAGTTGTTTTGAGAATTTTCTCATTTTTTAAACTTTTTATTCTAATTCCAGCTAGTTAACATACAGTATTATATTTGTTTCAGGTGTACAACATGGTGATACAACAATTCCATACATCACCAGGTGCTCAGCACTGACAAGTGCACTACTTAATCCTATCATCTACTTAACCCATGACCCCACCCTCCTCCTTTCTGGTATCCATCAGTTTGTTTTCTGTAATTAAAGTGTCTGTTTCCGGCTTTGTCTCTCTCTCTCTCTCTGTCTCTCTCTCTCTCTCTCTCTTTTTTTCCCTTCCTTTATTCATTTGTTTTGTTTCTTAACTTCCACATGTGAGTGAAATCATATGGTATTTATCTTTCTCTGCTAGACTTATTTTGCTTACCATTATACTTTTTAGCTCCATCCATGTCATTGGAAATGGCAAGATTTCACCCCTTTTTATGGCTGAATAGTGTTCTATTGTATAGTATATAACTATATCCTTTCATCAATTGACAAAGGCTGTTTCCATATCTTAGCTATTGTAAATAATGCTGCTATAAACATCAGAGTGCATGTATCCCTTTGAATCAGTATTTTTGTATTCTTTGGGTAAATACCCAGTTGTGTAATTATTGGATTGTAGGGGAATTCTATTTTTCTCTTCTTGAGGAAACTCCATTCTCTCTTCCCCAGTGGCTGCACCACAGTTTGCATTTGTCAAGTGCTTTTTCTTCATCTATTTAAATGATTACATGTTTCTTATCCTTTTTGTTATGGATGTGATGTATCACGTTGGTTGATTTGCAAATATTGAACCACCTTGAAATCTGAGAATAAATCCCACTTGATCACGGTGAATGATGTTTTTAATTTATTGTTGGATTTGGTTTGCCAAAATGTCGTTGAGGTTTTGCATATATATTCATCAGAAATACTGGCATACTGTTCTCTTTTTCTCTGGTTTTGGTATTAGGGTAATGCTGGCCTCATGGAATGAATTTGGAAGTTTCCCTTACTTTCCTATTTTTTGGAATAGTAGGATAAGACTAGGTATTAACTTTTCTTTATTTTTTTTTATTTATTTTATTTTTTTTAAGATTTTATTTATTCATTTGACACACAGAGAGAGATTACAAGTAGGCAGAGAGGCAGGCAGAGAGACAAGGAGAGAGGAGGAAGCAGGCTCCCTGCTGAGCAGAGAGCCCGATGTGGGCCTCGATCCCAGGACCCTGGGATCATGACCTGAGNTCTTACTTTCCTATTTTTTGGAATAGTAGGATAAGACTAGGTATTAACTTTTCTTTAAATGTTTGATAGAATTCACTATGAAGCCATCTGGTCCTGGACTTTTGTTTTTTGGGGAGTATTTTGATTACTGATTTAATTTCTTTGCTGGTTATCAGTCTACTCACACCTTCTATTTCTTCCTTTTTCAATTTTGGTAGGTCACACATTTCTAGGAATTTATCCATTACTTCTAGGCTGTCCAATTTGTTGGCATATAGGTTTTCCACAATATTTCTTATAAATCGTATTTCTGTGGTGTTGGTTATTCTCTCTAATTTATGATTTTATTTGAGCCCTCTTTTTTTCTTGATAAGTCCATTTAAAGGTTTCTCAATTTTATTATTTTTTTTTTTCAAAGAACCAGCTTCTGGTTTCATTGTTCTATTGGTTTTGTTTTGTTTTAGTTTCTATATCATTTATTTCTGCTGTAATCTTTATTATTTCCTTCCTTCTGCTGGTTTTGTTTTGTTTTTTCTAGCTCCTTCAGGTGTAAGGTTAGGTTATCTGAGATTTTTCTTGCTTCTTGAGGTAGGCCTGTATTGTTGTAAACTTCCCTCTTAGAACCACTTTTGCTGCAACCCAAAGATTTTGGACTATTGCGTTTTCATTTTCATTTGTTTCCATGTACTTTTTAGTTTTTTTATTTACTTATTGACCTATTTGTTGTTTAGTAGCATGCCATTTAACCTTCATGTATTCGTGGTCTTTCCAGATTTTTTCTTGTGGTTGATTTCTAGTTTCATGATGTTGTGGTCAGAAACAGTGCATGACATGACTTCTGTCATCTTGAGTTTGTTGAGGCTTGTCTTGTGGCCTAATACAAGATTTATTCTGAACAATGTTCCGTGTGCCCCTAAAAATAATGTGTATTCTATTTTAGGATAGAATGTTCTGAATATATCTGTTAAATCCATCTGGTCCTGTTTGTCCTTCAAAGCCATTGTTTTCTTGTTTGATTTTCTGTTTGGATGATTCGTCCACTGATGTAAGTGGGGGTTTAAAGTACCTTACTATCATTGTATTATTATTGATTAGCTCCTTTATGTTTATATTCATTGTTTTATATATTTGGTTGTTCCTTTGTTGGGTGCATAAATAATTACAAATGTTACATCTTCTCGTTAGATTATCCCTTTTATTGTTATATAGTGTTCTTGTCTCTTGTTATAATCTTTGTTTTAATGTCTATTTTGTCCAATATAAATATTGCTCTGCAGACTTTTTTTTTTTTTTAAGATTTTATTTATTTATTTGACAGAGACACAGTGAGAGAGGAACACAAGCAGAGGGAGTGGGAGAGGGAGAAGCAGGCTTCCCACTGAGTAGGGAGCCCGATGTGGGGCTCGATCCCAGGACCCTGGGATCATGACCTGAGCTGAAGGCAGACGCTTAATGACTGAGCCACCCAGGTGCCCCTGCAGACTTTTTTTTGACACCCATTTGTATGATAGATGTTTCTTAATCCCCTCACTTTAAATTTCCAGGTATCTTTAGGTATAAAATGAGTCTCTTGTAGGCAGTATATAGGTGGGTCTTGTTTTTTTGTTTATTTTTTTTATTGATTCTGTCACCCCATGTCTTTTGATTGGAGCAGTTAGTCCATTTACATTCAGTCATTATTTATAGATATGTATTTATTGCCATTTTATTCCTTGTTTTGTGGTTGTTTCTGAAGTTTTTCTCTGATCCTTTCTTGTCTTTCTTTCATGGTTTGCTGGTTTTCTTTAGTGATATATTTGGATTCCTTTCTCTTTATTCTTTGCATATTAGTGGGTTTTGATTTGTTGTTACCATTAGGTTTGTATACAACATCTTCCTCATATAGCAGTCTGTAATAACTTAATGGTTATGTAAGTTTCAACCCATTCTTTACTCCTTTCCCTCATATTTTGGGTTTATGGTATCATTTTTTACCTCCTTTTATTTTGTAGATTACTTGACTATGGATAACTCAATTTTTTTTACAAAAATATTCATTATTATTGCTTTTGTGTTTCCTATTTTCATGCTGTCACTTTTGTTCTTTCCTTTCCACTCAAAGGGTCCCCTCTAGTATTTCTTGCAGGGCTGGTTTTGTGGTTACAAACTCCTTTAGTTCTTGTCTGTCTGGGAAACTCTTTATCTCCCCTTCTATTCTGAATGATAACCTTGCTAGATAGAGTAATCTTTTTTTTTTTAAAAGGTTTTATTTATTTATTTGACAGAGAGATCACAAGTAGGCAGAGAGGCAGGCAGAAAGAGAGGGAGAAGCAGGCTCCCCGCTGAGCAGAGAGCCCGATGTGGGCCTTGATCCCAGGACCCTGAGATCATGACCTGAGCTGAAGGCAGAAGCTTTAACCCACTGAGCCACCCAGGCACCCCTAGATAGAGTAATCTTGACAGCAGATTTTTCCCATTCAGCAGTTTGAATATATCATGCCATTCTCTTCTGGCTTGGAAAGTTTCTGCTGAAAAACCTGCCAATAATCTTATGGGGTTTCTCATGTATTTTACTGTCTTCTGTTGTCTGGTTGCTTTTAATGTTTTTTCTTTATCACTATATTTTGCCACTTGAATTACAATGTGTCTTGGTGTGACTCTACTTTTGATTTTGTTGGGGGTTCTCTGTGCTCCCTGGATCTGTATATACATTTTCTTACCTAGATTAGGGAAGTTTTCAGCTAGTATCTTTTCAAATAATTTTTCTGCCCCCTTTGTCTTTCTTCTGGGACTCCTATAATAATGTATTATGTTTGATAGAGTCACTGAGTTCCCTATTCCAGTTTTGCATAATTCTTTCTCTCTTTTGTTCAGTTTGATTATTTTTCCATTACTCTATCTCCTAGGTCATTAATTTTTTCCTCTGTTTCTGTTAGTCTGCTGTTAATTGCATCAGGCATATGTCTAAGGTAGTTTATTGCACTCTTCATCTCAGATTGGTTTTCTTTTATCTCTGTGTTAAGGATCTCACGATGTCTTCCACTCTTTTCTCAAGTCGACTGAGTATCCTTATGGTCATTGCTTTATTTATTTATTTATTTTTAAAGATTTTATTTATTTATTTCACAGAGGGAGAGAGATCNTGATGTCTTCCACTCTTTTCTCAAGTCGACTGAGTATCCTTATGGTCATTGCTTTAAATACTCCATCAGGCATGTTACTTATGACTGTTTTGCTGAGCTATCTGGCTACGGCCTTGTGTTCATTTGGAATAAATTTCTTTGTCTTCTTATTTTCTCTAAGTCTGTGTGCCTGTTTTCTCTGTAGTAGGAAAGTCAGCTCTGTCTCTTCTTTTTTTTTTTTTTAAGTTTTTTTTTTAAAGATTTTATTTATTTATTTGACACACAGAGAGAGATTACAAGTAGGCAGAGAGGCAGGCAGAGAGAGAGAGAGGAGGAAGCAGGCTCCCTGCTGAGCAGAGAGCCCGACGCGGGCCTCGATCCCAGGACGCTGAGATCATGACCTGAGCCGAAAGCAGAGGCTTTAACCCACTGAGCCACCCAGGTGCCCTCTGTCTCTTATTCTTGAGGGTAATGGCCTTATGAAGAAGAGGTCCACTACAGTGCCCTACAGTTTAGTGTCCCCTTATTCCCAGGGCCTGACACTTCTGGGAGTGTCTTCAGTGTGTGCCATATGTGCTCTACTGTTGTGTTCTGGTCATTCTATCCTTCAGACCAGAGGTCTGTAGAGGCTGTCTTTGTTGGGGGGC
Source organism: Ailurus styani (assembly GCA_002007465.1). Classification (NCBI taxonomy): domain Eukaryota; kingdom Metazoa; phylum Chordata; class Mammalia; order Carnivora; family Ailuridae; genus Ailurus; species Ailurus styani. The sequence goes on from LNAC01000558.1 coordinate 165,017, forward strand.
AGTGTTTTGTCCCTGGCCTCATTGTGGTATGTTTTAACTAGGTCTCTGGTCTAGGTAACTAGGTGCTCTGGTCTGCTTGTGAAATGAGACCTGTTACCACCACTACCAGAACTGAGGATCCCCAAAACTCCTGGGTCAGGAGAAATGGTGTTGGCTGGGGTTTGGGCTGGTCTTCTAGGGTGGAGCCCAGACTGAGGCAAGTGTGACTGGGAATGGGAATTCCACTGGAATGCAGTGGGGGTAGGGCTTGGTGTAACCAAATTAGGTAGCAAGTGTGGGCACTGTGCTGGTTCCCGAAGGTGGCCCTGTGCTTATGCTGAGGGACAAAGTGGGAGGGGAAATGACTCTGGCCAGTTCCTTTGTTCCCAGAGGAATTTCTCCATGAACGGTGGCCTCTCTGGGATGCACTCTGAGATGAACAAATAACTCCCACTGTGTGCCCCAGGGGACCTTCAGATTGATGTTTCCATGCTGTATGTCCAGGGGCTGTTTGCCTGCCTTCTCTCCAAGAGAAGCCCTAATGCTCTCCTGGCTCTATCCAAGCCATGTCTGCTGACCTTTAAAACTCCAGGCTTTAAGCCCTGTTGGTTGCAAGTACTCCATGAAATTCAGCCCCTCTTGCTTTTCAAGCCAATTGCTGTGGGATTCATTTTCCTTGTATGTTAGTCTGACTCTCACCCTTCTCTATGACTATGGCTCCTTCCCTACTGCAGCAGCTATAATCCATTTCTCTCCCAAACTGCATCTCCATTCTTCCTACCTTCTTCAATGTAGTCTCTTCTCTGTCTTTAGCTGTGGACTTTGTTCTGCCAGTCTTCAGGTTGGTATTTGGGGTGACTTGATGATTATCTAGTTGTATTTGTGGAATGAGGCAAGCCTAGGGTCCCCCTACCCTGCTGCCACCTTCCTCTCCACACTAGCAGTGGGCTATGACTCAGCTTGCCTGCCTGGGCAAAGCAGAGGAACACTCCAAGCCTGGCAAGACTTTTTGTTTGTGGTCTCGACTCAAGCCAACCTGCTCCCTGAGATCCCTGGCCGAATGGTGCCACTGGCTTTGCTCTGCAGATCAGCTCTGCCTTCCATTCTCTTGGCTCAGCTTCGGCATGTGGGACTTTGCAGCTCCCAGGAGTTCCTGGTCAGACTTTCTGGGCAGGAGGGGCCAGGAGCTACACTCAGCAATGGATTAGGCTGTAACTAGGCTTCCCTGTCTGGGTGAAGGCAGACCAGGCTCCAAGTCCAGGGAAACTCTTCGTTTGAGGACCCAGATTTGGTAGACCTAGATCGTGCCAAGTTCTCTGGTCAGACTGTGCCATTATGGCTCTGCAAATGAACAAAGCAGCTGCAGCTGTTGGTACTACTACTAGGGTGCTGCAAATATGGACTGGGTCAGGATCCTAGTGCTAGTTGCTGTGAGTACCTCCCCCTTCTCCATCACAAACTGATTCTTAGTGGTTGAACCCCTCACATTCCCCTGGAATCCCCGCAGGGCTCCCAAGAAGCCACCCACATTGCTGGAGGAGCTGGATGTCCACCGTCGGCTTTCTTATCTCACGGGAGGTACCATAGGCTCAGGGCAGACCTTTTGGTGCAGTGCTGTGCCAGTCAGGGTTGGGGCAGTATGGTCCACATGGGCCACTCCCCTCACCCTTCCAGTGCAGTCTGTCTTGGTCTCTTGTGATTCAGGGGGATGCTTCAGCCTCATCCCCATGTTCTAGAATTCTCAGTGGGTGTCACCACTCAGATGGTGATCACCATCTTGTTGATGTCACTCTCCCCTGTTTTCTCCTTATAAGGTCACTAATATTATTGGGTCAAGGCTCCACCCTTGTGACCTCACTTTGCCTTAATTGCCTCCTTAAAAGGCTTTACCTCCAAATATAGTTACACTGGGGTTCGAGGCTTCAATATATGAATTTTGGGGGGACACAAACATTCAGTCCATGGCTCTGGGGCTTACTGATTTGCCATCTGGGTAGTTTTTTGAGGAACTCCAAAATGACAGTCTCTTTTAGGTCTTTTCTCTAGGGCTGGTTAGTGTCTCTGGAAGAGCCTTTCGATTTCTGGCCTGCAGGGAAAAGTTTCAGCTGCCAGCATTCTGAAAATTGAGTTGGGGAAGATGACTGGAACTTTTAGTACTATTTGGTATGCATGAGTTCCCTTAATCATCCTTGTTTTCAGTTATATTACTCCAACCTTCAACTTTGTGTAAGGTTCTCTCATTCAAAGATCCTCTATTTGACCCTTTTCAGAAAATAAACGTCCAGGCTATTGCTGAGGTGGGAACAGAGCATCTGCTGAATGGAGGGAGCTGGTATAGGGACCCAAGGACTCACCTGCTATCTGATGACTCCCATCATCAGTCCTCCTTATTTTGACCTCTTCCTTTCCTATCCAGTGTTTGCTGCTGTCCTTGTGGCTTTTGGCTTCTGTGGTATGAGCTGTATTGGCTGTGAACTTTCTTCATTGCTCAGTTTCAACTGCTAAGTGAGTTACTACTATCTATCTGCTCTGTAGCTTCCAAAATCTTATCACTCTTGTCTCTTCTGCTCTTCCTGTGGTATGGATTTTTAAAAATCCCCTTCAGTCTGTGTTGTGAGCTTGGGTGGGAGCCAAACGAGGTCTGTGTGCTCAATCCTCCGTTTTAACCCAGAAGCATCCATTCTTTTCTGTAGCAGTAGGTTTCAGAGTTAGTTTCAGTTCTCTAATTAAATAGATTGATTACTTACTGTCGGTTCTTTCTTTCCATATTGCCCCTAGTCCCAAGTTCTTTATTTGGATGTACCTTTTGGCTGCATTTCTCCATCAAGTTGCTTTTTAAGGAAGAGTTTACTGGCAGTTGTGCCAAGAGGGAGCTTAAGGTAGGTGGGGTGAAGGCAGATAGTGTCTGCTAGGTAAACGTAGCTTTAAAAAAAAATCCTTTACTAACCCAATTGCCAACCTGAAGTGTCCCCCCCACCCCTGCCTTTTTTAAAGATTTATTTATTTGAGAGAGAGAGAGAGAAAGAATGGGTGATGGAGGAGGGGCAGAGAGGGAGAGAGAGAGAATCTCAAGCAGATTCCCTACCAAGCATGGGGCCTGATGCTGGCCTCAGACTCATGACCCCGAGATCACAACATGAGCTGAAAGAAGAGTCGGACACTCAACTGACTGAGCCAGCCAGGCGCCCCTGAAACCCTTTGTTTTAGAACTTCTAGAGCTACCACTGCTCCTAGGTTTTAGAGTCCTTAGATCTTTGCCAGTTTGTGAATGCCAGTCTGTTGCCTTTATGTTCAGCTTTTCACTTCCTAGTTTTGTGGCCTTGGTTAACTAACTTCAGTGTTTGGGACCCTGGTTTCTATTTGTCAGATGGAGGCCATGATTCCTCAGAAGGTTGTTGGGAGAGGCAATACCAGGACTCTCTGTTCAACAGGGACTACTTCCCCTTTCTCTGCCCTCCCCCCGCTTTCCCAGCCTTCCTTTCCCTTTCCTCGGGTGGACATAAACTGTCCTCTGCCTGCTGCCCCAGCACCCCAAATACGTAGTGGTCTGAGACCCCAGTTCTTGGAAAGCTTGACAACAGGTGGAAACAAGCCTTGATCCCAGGCAGCTCAAAGCCAGGCTGGCTTTTCTTAGAGGTTCAGGCGCTGAGCCCTTCTCCACCTGCCCCGGCTGGGACAGCAAGACGATGACACTTCCTGCGCTGAGAGCTGTTAACCTCACAGATGAGATCAGCCCCGAGACAAGAGGATAACCTTCACCGCAGGGCTTTAGCTGGCAAGGGACTCTGACTCAAAACAGTAACTTCCATCAGGGGAGGAAAGATAAGGTACGGTCACCTCTAATCTCCATGAGAGGATGTTCCCGCTCCAGTGCCTTTCCGTGAACCAGTTGCTTGACATTTCTCATCCTGGGACTTGTTCACAATCGAGTGTGCTGCTGCTTTCTGAATGAGAAAGGGCGAGTGCTGGGCAGGTTTGCTCCCTCCCCCGCTCCTGTCAGGTGGGTCATGAATGAGGGACTGAGGGCCTCGGGGGTAGACAGGGAAGAAGCCTGCCGTGGATGAATGAATGCTTGCAGACAAAAGGCGTAAAGAAGCAAATCTTAATGTTGAACCCACTTACGCGTGCCGCCCCCATGCTTCATTCAGGATTCTAGCTCTTGTGACAATGAGAATGTAAGAGAACATAAGATAGGAAAGACTTGCTTAAACAAACTGTGGCATCTGCTGACAACAGAATATTAGTTATAGGTATATTAATTATAGGTAGTCATTAAAAAGGATTCAGTGGATCTATGTGTAGAGACACGGGAGGATGTTTACCTTTGTCACGTTACAAAGTGACGTGCACAGCGTGAACATTCTACGTGGCACTGATCATCTGGGTGCGGGAGATGAGGGTGGAGGATGTCCCCTGGTTACCAGGCTGTCTCTGACGGGGTCTCAGGGCACTTTGGGCTTTTCTGTTTCAGTTAGTTACAACGGGCATATATAATTTTTAGAGCCACAAGCTATGTTCATTTAAAGAAAAAGCAGATTCTTTGCATTCTTTCTTGAGGACCTCATTCACTTGCACTCTGTGCAGTTTCCACAACTGGGATGATGACAGGATTTTCCTCACAGGTTGCTATGAGGATGAAATGATAGGAAAGCACAGACTCGTTGCTCAGCTGAACCTGCTGGCCCAAACAGCTTTAAACAGAAGTGGAGTGAAATTTTTTCCCCCCTTACGACAGGAACCATGGGGAGGGGGGAGAGGGGGGTGAGAAAGGCTGAGTCGCTGACCTGTGTTCGGATCCTCAGTCCACTGAGCCGCAGGCCTGGGCTGCCACGCTAGGCGGTGAGGGCACTTTCATATTCCCACGCGTGTGACCCAGACGCTGTGGGCCGGGCACCGGCTGGGGCCGCGCAGTGTGGCGGCCTTGCCTGGGACTCGAGGCCCAGAGGCGCACACACCGGCTGGTGGTGTCCTTTGTCACGTGGGGGGGTCAGGCTTTCCTCTTTGGGCGAGGACTGCCTCGTCAAGCACGGGGAGCGCCCGAGGCGGAGCCCGGCACCACGGGGCTCAGCAGATGCTAGCTCCTTCCCTTGGACGGGTTTCCCAGGTGGACGAGAAGGGTATTCTAGGCTTGTGAAGGGACAGAAGTACAGTAATGGTGCATGTTTGGACATAAAAAAGCAGCCAGTTTATTACTTTTAACGGGCGTGAATTTGTCAATGTTAAAATCAGTTTCTTTGAAGAGTCTCTAAACTTGGTTTCTGAAACTGCCTGCCCAGAATGAAACGGAAGTGTTATTGCTGGCACACGCAACTCTAACGCACAGAAGTGTGGCACTGCCCTGCTCCCCATGCTGAAAGGCAGCTGGACTCCCTCGGAGGGTCTCCCTGAGTGGACACAGGCCCCAGCGCACACAGGGGAGACTGGCAGTCCATACCGATACTGGACAATGTCCGGGGAAGCCCTCAGAATTAGTGATACTTTATTTTTTTTAAAAGATTTTATTTACTTAGAGCATGAGAGAGAGAGAGCATCAGCAGAGGGGAGAGGGAGAGGGGGAAGCAGGCTCCTGCTGAGCAGGGAACCTGATGAGGGGCTCGATCCCAGGACCCAGAGATCATGACCTGAGCCACCCAGGTGCCCCTGTAGTGATATTTTGAAATGCTTTTTGCTGTTCCAGGTCTCAGCTAGTCTCTTGTCTCTCAAAACATGGATCTGACAATTTGCAACCCTAGACTTAGATGAATGAGACAGAAGGACCAACTAGGGGATGGGAGAAAAGGCTTCAGAGCACCAGAGGTATTATTTCTCTGACCGGCTGCTTGCAAAATTTAGAGATTTGTAGCAGAAAGCCACATTCTATTGTCAACAGATAAGAAAGTCCCTTTTTAAAGTGGGCCAAATATGGCACTTTGCTAGATGTAGTAACAGTACTTGCAGTGTTTTATGTTGAGCAGACTGTGTACTAAGAGCCTCACATACATGAGCTCATTTAATCTGCACAACTACTGCAGGAGGGAGTTACTATCATCTTCAGGAACTTGCTGAGAAGCAGAGTTAGTTTACATGCCCAAGGTCACACTTCTGTCAAGAAGCCCCTTCACTAGAGTAACAACTGTTTATAGATACGAGAGTGTCATGGTTATGCATGGTCTCTCCAGTGTGACCACATCTGTTCCTTGCACTTGCCCTAGGAGCTGGGTGTTTATCTTGCATCAGGAGGGGAATTGTAGGGGTGCCTGGGTGGCTCAGTCGGTTTAGTGACTGAGTCTTGATTTCGGCTCAGGTTGTGATCTCTGGGTCATGAGATCAAGCCCCACACTGGGCTCTGTGCTTGGCACAGAGTCTGCTTAAAACTTGTTCTCTCTCACCCCTTCCTACCCCCAGCACTGTCTCTCTCTCTCTCTCAAATAAGTAAATAAATCTTTAAATGCAGCTCAAAAGGTGAAGGGGGCACTCCCGGAGCCTCAGGGTTTTCAGAACCAAGGTCTTGAGCTCTTTCTTAAACTCAGGGGTTGGTGAGTTCTTTATGAACACATTGTTATTTTTGACCCGATGATCTCTAGAACAGGTGCACATACACCTTTGGAAATAGAAATTTACAGTCTGAAGCTATTTTCATAGAATAGGTTTTACTTCTTAAGTTGTACTTTTCGGTTATTCCTTTGGGTCAGTAGAAATCTTTCCATTAAAGGGACCGGATCCATTCCCAACTTTAAGAAACCCTATCTTTACCTATTTTTAAAATCTATTCTCTATTCAGATTTCAGTCTGTTTTTGATACAGCTTAATAAAGACAAACAAAAGCCAACTCTTCAGGTGAGTTAACAAGGTGAACTAAACGCTGAGCTATCTGGCTAGGCCTGAGGTGGTTGCTAAGGTTTGTTCAGTAGAGCTCGGAAACCCAAGTGTTAAGCTTCCGAGCTGAGGCTGGCAGGTCCCACCCAACTGACCCTTCTCAGGGAGCGGCCCACGGACCGGGACCGGGACCGAGGGGCACATGTCTTTGTGATGCAGCGCCTCACACGCCAGGAAAAGTCCTGGGCAGTCAGAGGCGCAGCTGGAGCTTCTCGGGGCAGGAGAGGCTGCAGGCGTTCTGCCTGCTCTCCCTCTCTCCCACGGAGCTTTACAAGTTCTGCAGCTTTTACATATGCTTAGGAGACTCACTCCAAACAAGGCTGAGGATGAGCTAGAAAGAAAGAGGGATTTTCCTGAGCCTGAGACAAAAGGCCTGCTGGGACACTGGCTGATAGCCACTGGAAATGGGCACGTGCCTAGGCAACTTTGTCTTAAAATCTTGCTCTAAGTTATTAAGCCTTTTTACAATTTTACAAGGGACCAGTATGGACGTTACACGTGTGGATCCCTTCAGGGCAGCAGGTCACGGAGGGTAGCACCCGGAGGCCCAGAAACTCCCGAGGAAGCCGCGGCCGCACTGCAGGCAGAGGCGAGGCTGGGCAGCGCGCTCCCCATTCCCTCAGCCCCTCCCGTGCGCTGACAGCCAGTGCTGTGCACGCAGTGCCTTTAATGGCTTCATCGTTCAGGGAAAAACACGCACAACCGAGAAGTAGCTAAAGTACACCGCACGCCCCCGAGAACGCCGCGTGGCCGCCGAATGAAAGGGCCCGCGGCACCCAGGAGGAGTCGGCGGCCTCACAGATTCCAGCAAATGTCACTACATGTGTAACAGGCCAAGGAGAAACACCTTACATGATTCTTCTCTGCAGGCTGAAGATTTTATTTTTCGAACCTTTCAGGGGAATCAATTCCATTTACTGAACCTTTGTAAAATGCTGCAGAAGCTGGGGGAAGAGGGAGGGCAAAGCCATGCTCTGAAGAACTGGCCCTCTCCAGGCAGAGTCTCCTTCGCACATCACCTCGAAGTTACAAAGAGGCGGTTCTGGAGTATGAACCTTTGAAAAAGCCAATCTTTTCCCTATTTTTAGATTTGGGGTCGTTTCCCACTTTTTTGCTTTCAAAGGAGTTGAACTCTTACCGTTTTTCAGTGAAAGCAAACCAAAACCCATCTTAAAGAATCGCAGTGCAGGAAATGGCTTCTGTGGAAGTGGGTCTGGACTCCGGGCCACACCCGCCAGGCAGGGGCAGGTCAGACTGCTCAGGACAGGCAACAGGGAAGCCCAACGCTTCTCTGGGGAGAAGTGCCGCCCTCGCTGCTTTGTAGGGGTTGAGTGTGTGGGGAGTACAGACAAGAAAAACTGTGAAATAAAGGATGTCTGAAATGGCCCATTGTAGACGGTAGACTCCCAGGTGAGGAAGGCTGGTTTCAAGGTGGAAACACCAACCGACAACTTCGGTTCCTCTCTCCCCAGCACACTGTTATTTCAAACATCACAGGAATCAGAGTGATTTCCATTAAAACAAAAGCTCATTTTCTTGTGCTGGAATGTATATAAAAGGCCAGAGATCAAAGTCTAATCGTTTTCCTATGTTCCAATCTTTTTGTCCCTACAGTACATAAATAACCTAAGTTTATTTCTCAGATGACAATAGCTAGTTTTATTTCATGAATGATGGTGTCCAAATGAGTTAATTTGCTTTCGTCACTGTGCGTGAGTCAAAGTGGGTCAATTGCAGGCTTCATGCAGACTTTAGAAACGGGATACGTGACTTGAGAAGATGCAGGGGAGGAGGAGCGGGAGCTCTGAGCACCAGAAGCTCAGTGAGCTTGGTCAGCAGACATCCGGCCTGGCCCTGAGAGCAGTTTCCAGTCTCTGCAGCTCTAGGATGAGGGTGAGACAGGCTGGGTCCATTGTTTAGCTCAGCCTCTCTGCCGAGTATTCAAAATATCCTGAATTTTTATCTTCTGCCGGGGAGGAGACTGCATCAAGGCGGGCTGGTGTAGCCGTTACTTTAGTGTCTTTACCATGTATGGCCCCTGTAATCTGTAGCCCATCTTTCGGTAATAATTCCTGGTGCCGACCCCTGTGAAACAGCAGAAAACCAAAGTTAAGTCTCTACAAAGCATAACTTTAGTAAAACCCTCAAAAGCCAGCAAACGCTCCCCTCACAGCGCCCCGCTCCCACTCCCATTCACAGACCAAATTCTAGTTCAGACTCAATCTCACCTTAACAAGTTTGGAACATTTTTATTATTTTGAATTCAAGCTACGTTAAAATACGGAAACTGTATTTTAGACCCTTGCGTACTGCAATCCTCAGGAGAGGAGGTCGATCTGTGTGTGAGATGTCCACACTCCCAACGGAGCCGAACAGCAGCACCGTTTCCGGGAAGCTGCGAGAGGAGGCGTGGGAAGTGGGGGTCTCCACAGAGCGCCAAGGGGGCTTTAGTGTCAGTGCCGCACTCCCGCAGCGTGAGCGACAATTTCAGCAAAATATTGGTCATGTTAAATCAATGCTAGTCAATTTCCACTTTATTAAAGTTTTGTTTGTCTTGACTGGCATATTTACTTTCACGTATGAGCAGGGTAAGTACGAGGGGTTTATACCAGTTTTAAGTTTGCACGCATTTAAACAATGTAGCTGATCCAAGTCAGTATGAAAGCTCCATGAACTTACTTTCTTCAGAGAAACACTATCCTAAGTGATGTGCCTAAAGTGAAAACAGTATTACCGGTAAGAAGCTGAGCTCCTAAGAGGACATAGAGGGTGGCGTCTCAGGTGGTATCGATAGCAGTGGTTAAGAGGATGGACTTTGGATCAGTTTGTTTTGCGTTTGAAACCGGGACCCGTCACTGTATAGGTCTGGCCTGGGCCAGTTACTTAACTTCCCTGATTATTTGATCGTCTGTAATACCATACTTAGGTTTTAAGGATGTCGAGTATTAAACGAGACAGTCTATGAGATGTGATTAGTTCAGAGTCTGAAAAAGGTTGATTCCCCAGAAATACTGGCTGCTGCTGTTACTCTTTTAAAGCTTTTTATGACCTGGTACCTGCTTACATTTCTAGCTTCATCTCTTGCTACAACTCTCTCCCTGAATGGTATGCTTCAGCCTTGGTGAACTTAAAATTTTTCCGGGCTCTCTGCATGTCTGGCTCTTTCTCTAGCTTCCAGGTCTCTGCTCATGCTGTTCCCCCTAGGCAATTAACTGAACCCGAGGAGAGGGGTGGTGGAAACTTCCATTTATAGGTCAGAAGCACGGGTAACAAGCTGGACTTGCAATGGGGATCTGAAGTAAAGACCTTCTCGTGGGCCTGAGCCCTTAACCTGTGGGATCTGATGCTAACTCCAGGGAGACAGTGTCGGAATGGACTTAAATTACAAGACACCCAGCTGGTATTGCAGAATTGCTTGATGTGTGGAAAACTGCTGCGTCTGGTGTCAGTAGTGTTAAGTATTCACAGAGCACCGTGTGCAATGTGAATGAAGACAGTAGTGTGCTGCTTTACGGTGCTTTGCCCCCCCACAGCTCTGCCCACCGTGGACTGTGTGCTGCTTGCCTCCCTGTGTGGTGGAAGTTCTATTTATCTTGTTCGTCACTTTGTATTCCTAGTGCTGAGGATTTTGCCTGGTATCGAATAATTGTTAGCCTAGTTCTAGCCTAGTTCTTTAGCCCAAACATCTGCTATTTAGGAATAGGCCTTCCCACCATGTTTTGTTTCCCATCCCCTTCAAAATTTTTCAAGTCTTTAGAAAGCGGAACTGAAGCTGGCACGACAGAGGTCACAAAACTGTCCGGTGAGAACAGGTGACTGGAGACTTTCCCTTAAAGGTCGAGGATTACTGATACTCCATCTCACACAACTGCACCTTGTCTCTGTGTTCTAATCATTACTTCTGTTCAACACTGTGGCTTGGGGTAGAGCAAGGAGAAAACAAAAACACAGTGCAGGTCAGGTGGCAGCTCGGACCCCCAGAATACAGCTGAAAGCCCCCAGAGGGGCACAACCTGTCCTAAAGTTCTCTATCCGTAAACATATCCTATAACCTGGCAATTATACTCCTGAGTAAAAAGAGAAATAAATGCTTACATCCAACAAAAGACATTTGTAATATCCAAACAGGAAACAGCCCAAATATCTATCAATATAATGGATAAATTGTATTTTCACACAATAGACTACTACACAGCAATGAAAAAAGGAACTTTAGCTTATGCGTAAGACCTAACGTGTATGAAAGAAACCACATATAAAAGGTTAACACAAGTTCACCCAGAGGTAAAACGAATTTTATGGTCCTAGAAGTCAGAGTCCTGGTTACATTTGGAAGATGATAATGGACTGAAAGAGGGAAGGAGAAAGTCTTCTGGAGTGCTGAAAGTGTTCTAAATCTAGTAGTTACATGGGAACATAATTTACATGTAAAAATCAAGTGTTGTTCTTAACATGTACTTTTTGCATGTAATAATCTCAAAAAAAAAAAGCCCAGAGAGACACTCCGTTTAATAGACATTTCAATGTATTCTGAGCTCAATTTATCCAAAGAATTAAGTGAAATAAAGCAGAAGGAATAGGATGAGTGGCCCACTTCACACTGAACCCCCAACTTGGACTAACCACCAGGAGACCCTTGCACATACATGTGCTATCCACGAAGAAGCTAGAAATCATAGCCCCTCTTTCTATGCTAGCTGCATCCCTTACTTACTGTCCTGTTGTTTTGGTAATCATGCTGTGCTTTATTTTACTTGCATGTCTAGCTCCCCTCCTAGAATGTAAGCTCTTTAAAGTCAATGACTTCCATCATCAGGGTCTAGTAAGCGTCTGGCATATCATGAACATGCGATAAACACTTGCAGATATAATGTCCGGTATTCACAGTTATTATGTGGTATACACACAAATGTGCTCCTGCGGGAAGTCTTTAAAAAAAAGAAAAAAAATGGCCTCTGTGTTGTTAGGTGCCAAGCAGTGGGAATGACTCAATATAAAAGGCATTAAGCGCAGGACTTCATCAAGTTACAAATTTTCTACCTTGTTAACTTAAAGATTTAGAGGCAGCTTTTCAATTTATACTATTATAACTAATAAATCTGCCCCCCAATTTTCTTAGAAATCTGGCTTTTTATATTTTCTAATTTTACAAAGCAGATGCCATTTTCCATGGACTTAATCCATTATGGAGAATTTCAGATATACAAAAGATGATAGTGTATCAAAACTCCACAGACCCATTACCCAGCTTCTTCAACAATGATCAGTTCATCCACCAGACTGCTAATGCTTCCAGCTTTCTACTCAGGGGAAGTCACAAATACATGTTTCCTTCTGGTTCGGCTCAGCTTGGTCACTGGAGACATGTTTTAATTGACTTCTTTCAAATAAAGATGATGGTATCTTCTTTACCATCAATTTCCGGAGACATGCTACAACCTGTATCTGTCCACCACAACCAGCTGCAGAGGCGAGACAGAAGCCGCTCCCGAGACAGGACTAGCCAGGCCTTGGATAACTGCAGAAGTTCACTCAGCTTGAGTGTGTCCCGATTTCGTAAGCATGCTGCTGAAAAGAACAGTTTCACAGGGGCACAACGAAGCCCCCCTCAGCCGTGATTCCCACTGAGGTCTCTCTGCCTTTATACAGGGCATGGGCCCTTGAAACCATTACCAGCTTGAGAAGACGCATTCAGGCTTTGTGATTTTTTTGAAAGAAAGATATATTTTCAAGCTCCTATCCTTGTTTTCAGTAACATCCAGTAGCATACTTCTGGATGCTCTTGGAAGTTTTAAGAATTTGGGGGAAAGAAGTCTGACCTCCAGTGGGTATTAACCAGCTGAGCAAAAATATTCCCCATTTGCATTTCTATGTCCCTCTTGTTTTTTGAAATATCCGCCCCCCCCACTCCCTGCTGTTACTAGCATCTGCAGAACAGACTGGCAAAAGCATGAGTGCTCTTAGGCAGCCTGAGGGAGAACACCCCATCACCCAGGCTGGGTGCAGGTCACACGCTGCTCCCATCCCCACTCTGTGCTGAGCAGGGCTCTACACAGTCCTGTCACAGTAACTTTCCTCTCGTTACTTGGCCAACAGCAAGCAATTACGTGCCCCAGCTGACGTCAGCCAGCCTCCCAGACTGACGTGGGCAGGCTGTGTCACAGGCCTCAGCGTTAACGCCGCCCCTGCCCTTGAGGAGAGATGGAATGGGCTGTACCTGTGAGTTCTCGAGTCTGCAAAGCCCTGGGCTGGGGAATGAGCAGGACTTGCACTGACACGCTGCAGCCCTTAGGGTGCCCTATGGCCAGTTGTTAGCGCAGTCAGGACCGGGAGAGGTGGGAGTGGGCCAAATGCCTGCTTCCTTTCATTCTCCAAGTTCTGTAACCCACAACCAGAAGTCACCTATATCGTGGGAGCCTTTCTCCTACTCTCAGAGCTGGATAAATGTTCTGTCTTCACGTTGTGAGCTCTGATGATGATAAGGTGAAAGAAGAGTATCTTGAAATGTGCTGCAGTGGTACTCTGTGATTTGGTTCAGCGACCAGCCTCAATAGTTACCCTCCTGGCCTCCACCTGTGTCCCAGGACCTACACCTCTTTGGGCAGGAGAACATAACCTGGTTACTTGTGTGCAGGAACTTTACATAGAACGCAGCCCCAGGACCAAGGTAAAGACCTGGGAGGCCGTGCACTCCGACGGGGGTGGCAGGAGACAGCCGGCCAGCACCAGGTGGCAGGCCTCTGCTCCCGTTCCCAGCTATGATCTCCGGCTGGCTGCCCCAAGGCTGGCTGCTGTGGGCTGCCCACCTCCTGGGAACCAGCTACCTCGCGGAAACCGGGGGCTGAGGTGTTTCTCTGATCCTTTTTCTGTACCAAATGCCTTCAGGCCTCAAGCCCCTCACAGTGGGTGAAACTGCCTCTGCTTTCTGACCCCCTCTCCTTTCTTTGAAAGATGCACACCATTTAGCTTAAGTTTTGAGGAAAGAAAGGCAATCACATAGAGTGTACCTACGTGCCACCACCTCAGCCACTGCTACAGGAGCAGCTTAATTATGGGTTGTTCAATGATCTTTCGTAAAAGTGAGGGAATAAAAATCACAAAACCTTAAGATTAACGAAAGAGGAAACTGGAACAAACCTGTTACTTAAATTCCACTCTGATTCTATTTTAGAAAACAAAGGGGGTTGAAGAAGTAAGCAAAAGGAGTAAACGAGTCAATGTGGTGCCTGAATTGGGTACAAAACTCTCTGCTTCTCCGTATTACCGTAGCCCTTTTTTTTTTTTTTAAAGATTTTATTTATTTATTTGACACAGAAAGAGATCAGATCACAAGTAGGCAGAGAGAGAGGAGGAAGCAGGCTCCCCACTGAGCAGGGAACCCAATGCAGGCCTCGATCCCAGGACCCTGAGATCATGACCTGAGCTGAAGGCAGAGGCTTTAACCCACTGAGCCACCCAGGCGCCCGCCCTTTCCTTCTAAAAGGATAAATCCTCCACCAAAGTAGAGGCTGAGAAACTAAAAACACATCTTCCCCTCAAGAGAGAAAATAAGATGAACTTAAACCCCACCTAACTCCATTTCAAAACAAAGGAAGCAACAACTTTATGGCTGAGTACAAAGTATAAAGCGAGAGGAAGAAGAACTTTCTTGAGCACTTAGAAACGCCAGGCATTGCATCTAGATACCCTGACATGCCAGTTTAAACACCTAACAAAGGGGCACCTGGATGGCTCAGGTCACGATCTTAGGGTCCTGGGGTCGAGCCTCACATCAGGCTCTGTGCTCAGCACAGAATCTGCTTGGGATTCTCTCCCTCTCCTTCTACTTCTCCCCCGCTTGCCAGCATACTCTTGCTCTAAAATAAATAAAATCTTAAAAACAACAAAAAAAACCCTAACAAGATTGGAATTACTATCTTATGAGGAAATTGAGTTCCAGAAAGGGTACTAACAAAAGGTCACGGAGTTAGGAAACAGAACTGTAATTCAGACCCAGGTCTCTTGTCTCCACAGCTCACAGTATTTCTGCTAAGCTACAGCACTGGCGGCCCTGGGTGTTGGGGGTAGTGCCCCAGCTCCCCCTACCCCCCACCCCCCACCCTGGCTTTAAACATCAAGTCTGCTCTAGTAGCAGCTCAGAATGGACAACCAACTGCCTTGTCTTCATCACCTTACCTCTCATATCTGTGTCTAGTTTGTCAGTAACATTTTTCATAAATCCCTAGATGAAATAAACACGGTGACCTTATTTCCATTTCACTAATAGGGCTCAGTACGAAAAGTTACATAAAACGATCTGATAACACAGGCAATAACAAAAACTTTGTAAGCAGATACAGCTTACAAGTGTGAGACCGACTGTTACTTTTCAGTAACAACTTGATAAATTGTGGTCATCCTTTCTAAAATGAAGAAAAATACCATATGGAGTTTGGAGGGAGAAAGCAAAGATGGAATGATGATGGAAACCAGATTCCAGAGGAAGGGCAGTCAAGTCAGGAGGAATATGAAACTTACAGAAAACAAGGTGATTTCAGGCTGGACTGTGGCACACTAAAAGATTAAGATCAACTTGCCAGCCACAAACAATCTAAAAATATAGACAAATTCAAAATGCTTCCACTACAAAAACAAAACACCAAAGGTCTAATCGTCATTATCAGGCAGAGAATAAGGAGAAAAGGTGAGTTTTAAGAAGTGAGTAGACTTTTCTGCCTTGGTGGTGTCTGCCAATCCAGGAAAGGCAGCGGAGCTCTACAGAGACCAGATGGAGACAAGTGGGAGTGGGCAGGAGTCATGTGGCCACCAGAAGCAGAGACCTGGCTAGAATACTGCTCATCTCACTCCTCTCCATCAAAGTGTGCTCTGCACTGTGGGAGTAACTGAAAGCCAGAGTTGCTTCTAAGACTCAAGAAAATGAAGGAACAGACGGGGGTCTGAATCCAGAGCCTGGTAAAGGCACAGACTCCAGAGTAACAATCCCCTTTTTGGATTATCTCTGAAGTGGAGAGAGGGAATGCTAGGGAGGGAGTCATTCAAACGACCTGGATAAACCTCAAGCCTTGTTCTTGGACAAAGCTAACATCATCTAGGTTTTGCAGTAGTCTTGAAAGCAAATTCTCTCTTAAATGCTCAGCAAATAAAAAATGATATATACTTTGAAACAAGACAACAGGGTAACAAGAGACTGTAGATACTCCAGATCTGAGGTCATCTGATGCAGGCTGTAGAAGAACTATGCTTCCTATAGTTCACTGAGATAGAAGCTGAATTTAAGACTATTTAAAAGCAACAAAAAACTAAAACATGATAGAATGCCTGAAAAAGATACTAGAAATCAGAGGACTGAAAATGAGGACTAAGGCATCAGTGAGTTTAGCAGTAGGTTATACTGAATTAGAAGAAACTATCAACAATGACACATGGAGAAACAAAGCAATGGGGATAGGGAAAGAGGGTATGAGACACAATGGATAGAGTGAGTAGGTCTAACATATGTCTAACTGCAGTCCAGGAAGCGGGGAGAGAATGGGATAGAGTCAACATGAGAAAGAGGCTGAAAATTACTCAGTAAAAAAAAAAAATCAACTCCCCAATGAAAGAAGCACTGAAAACCCATACTCAGAAACACCATAGTAAAACTAGAGAAAACACACTCTAAAGTCAGACAATATTAAAAAACAAAAACATAAAGGCAGCCAGAGGGATATCCTGCAGACAGACCTCAGAGTTCTCAACTGCATCATTAAAAGCCAAAGACAGTGGAGACTCAAGGTGCTGAAAGCAAAAAAAACCCCAAAAAACAAAAACTAAGCCGAATTCTTTACTTAGTGGAAACTGCATTCAAGAATGAAATAAGATAATGACATGTCATATAATCAAAACTTAAATAATTAGCTACCACCAGATCACTAAAGTAAATTCTTTAGGCATAAAGCAAATAATACTTGCAAATCACCTGATTACCCATAAATAATGAAACATAAATGATATATCCACATCATGGGATCCTATATATCAATGAAAATAAAGAACAAAGAAATATAACAGTAAATCCAAATTACACAAATTTTTGGATTTGTTTAACTTTGGATTTGTATAATGTAATAATTACATTATTAGTAACAATAATGTCCTTATGGATTTTTGAAAAAGTATCACACATGGAGAAACTTCAGAAAATATCTAAGTGACCAATAAACATATGAAAAGGGAGTCAACTACATCAGTCATCAGGAAATATAAATTAAAACTACAGAAAATACCACCACATACATACTGAACAACTAAAACTCATATATTCCTAGTGGGAGTGAAAATTGGTAGCAGCATAGTAAACCACTTTGTAGATTCTTACAAACACATGTAACTCCCTATAATCCAACAAACCACTCCTAGGTGCATTGTCCATAAAAATGTGTGCACATGGGCCCCAAGATACATATATAAGAATATTCATGAGCCCAAACTGGAAGCTATACAAATATCCAGGAAGAATCAAACAGAGATATTTGCATAATGGAATCCCACATATCAATGAAAATGAGTGAAAATGAATATAGCCACACACAACGTGACTCCGTCTCATAATGTTGCACACAAGCAGCCAGAACAACAAATTCACTAAAATGATTCCATTTATCTAAAACTAACAACAAACCTAAACTAGTTAAGGGATTTATAATTAGGTAGTGGAGTATAACGAGACTACGTGGGAGAAAGTACCAAAAAAGCTGTGTTGCTGCTGGAAGGAAGAAGGCAAGGAGGTGGGAGGAGAGGATGATGGGAGGGGTCAAGAGGACGTACTTCTTGGATGCCAGATATGTACTTGACCTAAGTAAGGATGACACAGGTATCGGTTAAACAATTCATTGTTTAGCAGTTAACAAACTTTCCTACTTGTTACAGTTTACTGTCAACTTTTAGAAATGACAGAGAAGATTTAGTAATTTTAACTATGTGAATGCTTGTTTAAATAAGGAAATATATTCTTTATACATGTGGAATATCAAACTTGGGTTTAGTGATTCCAAATGGACAAAGGAAGAACATGAAATTACTAATGTGATTTAATACAGGAAAAAAAGAGCTTAATATCATGTAATTATTGAGTATGTACTAGGAGCTAGAAATTAAAAGGTTTTATCTCCTAGAATTCTTCAAGGAAAGAAAAACTCTGACCTAATAATTTATGCGCTTTCATGTCTGAAGCAGGAAAATGAATTTGAAATCTGGAGGAGCATTCCAGTTCTTTGATACTACCTCAGTTAAGACACAAGGCTGTCCCCTTCATTGCAAGTCATGTGTTGGACTGAGTTAAAATTCAGCCCACATCACATTCCTAGAGCCAAACATGAAAAGAGAAAATATGCTAAATCTAGCTTTTGAAACGTAAATCTGATTTTTCCAAGTAGGTGCAAAAGACTGAGATGATGATTCATGATCATTTTTTAAAAAATCTGAAATATAAGGAAACTTTCAATTACTTTTGGATTCATTAATCAACGATATTAAGTGCTTGATATGTGCCTAGCAGCATTAATACAAGGCAAATGTATTCATTGATTTTATTCATTTGCTCTTGAAATGAGACTTAATTACATCTCATTGATCTCTTAGTTGGATGGCAACATTTCACTCTTCAACAATGCACACATATGAGAGTTGGGGAAAGGTTTTTATTCTGAACCTTTGAAAATGAACCAATTAGTTCAATGACCTTAAGTCTTTGAGAGAGGTTTTTTTTTTCTGTTCTAAAAAAAAATCTTACGAAGTTACCCACATATAATCTTAACTCTTCAAAGCAGTTGATTATTGCAACTCATTAATACAGCACATTAGTACCTTATTCTCCATCATCTTGGAAGATACAGAGAATATCTGAGTACAGCTGTAAGATCTAACCTGCTACCTGGCAGCTTAGAAGTTCCTCTACCCATTCTGAAATGGCTACACTAAGATAATAAGACAATTAAAGAATAAAAGTAGGCAACTTATAAAGCAGGTATAGAGAATAGAAATGAAATCTACTATGTTAACTTAAGAGTAGGCTGATGGTGGTGGGTTATCCTATACCTCTTAGAAAGGTGGGGTTTTTTTCCTTCATAGGGTGTTTGATATAGAAGCGCCTGCAATCTTCTAATTCAAAAATGGAGTGACTCTGTTCATATCAATCAGTGCAGAATATTTGTATGTCACAGATCATTCTCGCTACGTTGCTCACGTCCCAAATCATTAGCATGTCTCTACAGAAGTTAAAGACTGTGCCATCTGTAACCTGGTAGGAAGTGGGACCTCTTCTGTTGACAGTCTTTTAAAAAACAGACTTTAAAAGAGCAAATGGTGGAGTAGGAAACTCCAGAGATTAGTCCCTCCACTGAAACAACTACTAAACTGGAAAAAAAAAATAGAACTAACTATTTTGGGACACTAGAACTTAGTAAGACACTTATAGCATCCGGCGGGGGGGGGGGGAGGGAGGTGCTTGATGAAGGGGCTGCTGAAGTTTGACAGGAGGGCAGCAGATGTAAAGCACCTACTCTCTCCCATTTGTAAGTGGCTGGCTGCAGCCATGGTGGGCAATAAGCCCTTGTTCTCTAAAAATGTGGGGCTGTCTATTTTGTTTGGTTTGGAGGCTTCTGGGGGGACTAGTGTCTTTGTTTTGGCCCCTCGTTGCTGTGGCTTCCCTGGGGTGTTTATTGTAAGATCTGAAGAGACGTACACCACCCTCCCCCCCTTTTAAAGATCCAGACATTTAAGAAAATCCCTGTCGGGTCACAAGCTGATTGCTGAGGAGAGAAAAGAAACTTCAGTGGCCACATGCAACGAAGAATCAACTATACAAAAACAGTTTGGAAAAGTCACTATACAAATGGAGGACTGCAGCCCTTAAAAGCAAGCCCTGCTGAGGGGGAGAGTCTGACTTTTATAATATTCAAACGTGCAGTTCTCGACAATAGAAAACCCAGGAAAAAAAGAATTTGACAGAAGCTATGGTTAACGAAGCCTGGACACTGGCATTGCTAGGCAAAATCAACTGTATTAAATATGGTCAGAAGCTAAAGGAAACCACGGACAAAGAACTAATGGAGCACAAACAACAAAAGCAAAAATAAGGGAGACTGCACAAAAAAGCTTCTGTACAGCAAAATAAATAATTAACAAAATGAAACAACCTACAAAATGGGAAAAAATATATGCAATTCATATACTGGATAAGGAGTTAATATCCATAATACTTAACAGAACTCATACAACTCAGTAACAAAAAACAATCTGATTACAAATGGGCAGAGGAACTAAACTGATATTTTTCCAAAGAAAATATCCACATGGCCAACAGTTACATGAAAAGGTGTTCAACATCACTATTCATCAGGGAAATACAAATCAAAATCACAATATGACCTCACACCTATGAGTATGGCCACCAGCAAGAAGACAAAAGAACAAGTGTTGGCAAGAATGTGGAGAAAAGGGAACCCTTGTGCATGTTGGCAGGAATGTAAATTGGTGCTGCCGTTCTGGAAAACACTATGGAGGTTCCTCAGAAAATTAAAAATAGAATTACCAAAAAAAAAAAAAAGGAATTACCATATGATCCAATAATTCTTCTCCTGGGTATATATATCCAAAAATTATGAGAACAAGGTATCGAAGAGATACAGACACTCCATGTTCACTGCAGCATTATTCACTCTAGCCAAAACATGGAAACAACGCATGTGTCTGTCAATGGGTGAATAGATTAAGAAACTGTGGTATATGGTATACAGTACATGCAATAGAGTATTATTCAGCCATAAGAAAGAAATTTTGCCATTTGCAACATGGATGGACCTTGAGGACATTATGCTAGATGATATAAGACAAAGAGAAATAGTGTATGATATCACTTACATGTAGAAACTAAAAAAAGCCAAATTCATAAAAACAGCAGAATGGTAGTTGCCAGGGGCTTGGGAGGGGAGGGGAATAGGAGAGATACTGTATAAGGGTGCAAACTTGCAACTTGTAGATAAATATTTCTTGGAGATCTAATGCACAACATAGTGATTACAAACAGCAATATTATAAACATCAAACTTGCTAAGAGACTAGATCTTAATTCCTGCCACAAAAAAGAAATGATAATTATGTAATGTGTTAGAGGTGTTAATAATGCTATAATGTGAATCATATTACAATATATAAATTTATCAAATCAACAGGTTGTATGCCTTAAATTTATACAATGTTATATGTCAAATATATTTCAATTAAAAAAAAGAACTAAAGGAAATCAGAACATTGTATGAAGAAGGAATGTCAATAAAGAAAAATTATAAAAAGAAACCAAACAGAAATATTGAAGCTCAAAAGTATGATACCAAAACCTTTTTAAATTTACTAGAGGAGTTCAATTGCAGATTTGAGCAGACAGAAAATAAAGTCAGTGAACTTAAAGATAATGTGACTGAATTTATCAGCGAGAAAAAAGAATGAGGAACCCACGAGACCTGTGAGACACCATGAAGCATACCAACATACACGTCATAGAAGTCTCGGAGGGAGATGAGACCAATAAATTGTAGGAAAAAAATGTTGAAGAAAATAATGGTCAGAATTTCCCAAATTTGATGGAAGACATGAAACTATACTTCTAAGAAGCTCAACAAGTTTCAAGCAGGATAAACTCAAAAAGATCCATAGCAAGGCACACTGTAGCCAAATCATCAAAAGCCAAAGAATCTTGAAAGCAGGGGAGGAGTAACTCATCAAATACAAGGGATCCTCAATAATATCAACAGCTAATCTCAGAAACTATGGAGGGTCAGAAGGCATGGGCTGACACATTTAAAGTGCTGAAAGCCTTTTATCTTGATGAGGCCCCAAAAGTTCATTTTCGCTTTTGTTTCCTTTGTCTTTGGAGACGTGTCTTGAAAGAAGTTGCTGTGGCTGATGTTGAAGAGGTTACTGCCTATGTTCTCCTCTAGGATTTTGATAGATTCCTGCCTCACATTGAGGTCTTTCATCCATTTCGAGTTTATCTTTGTGTACGCTGTGAGAGAATGGTCAAGTTTCATTCTTCTGTATATAGCTGTCCAATTTCCCCAGCACCATTTATTGAAGAGACTGTCTTTTTTCCACTGGATATTTTTTCCTGCTTTGTCAGAGATTATTTGGCCACAGAGTGGAGGGTCCATATCTGGTCCATACCCTCCAGATATGGACCCTCCACTCTATTCCACTGGTCTATGTGTCTGTTTTCGTGCCAGTACCATGCTGTCTTGGTGAACACAACTCTGTAGTAAAGCTTCAAGAAGAAAGAGAAGGTCTACATAGTCCTATAACAAGTCAGGGGATTGAATCAGTAATCAAAAGCCTCCAAAGAAAAACCAAAGACTAGATGGCTTTACTGATGATTTCTATGAAATGTTTACAGAATTAACACCAATCCTCAAACATTTCCAAAAAAGCCAAAAAGGAGGGACACTTCCTAACTCAGCATATGTGGCTAGCAATACCTTGATAATGAAGCCAGACAAAGACAGTACAAAGAAAACTACAGACCTCTAAACTTTATGAATGTACGTGGAAGAAAACACTTGCAAATCACTGATCTTATAACAGTATCCAGAAAATATGAAGAATCCCTAAAATTCAACAGAAAGACAACCCAATTAAGTAATAAGCAAAGCACATGAATAGATGTTTTTCTAAAGAAGATACACAAATGACAAGCACAAAAAAGACGTTCAGTCATTAAGGAAATTAAAGTTAAAACCCCAATAAAGGGCGCCTGGGTGGCTCAGTGGGTTAAAGCCTCTGCTTTCGGCTCAGGTCATGATCTCAGCGTCCTGAGATCGAGGCCCGCATCAGGCTCTCTGCTCAGCAGGGAGCCTGCTTCCTCCTCTCCCTGTCTCTCTGCCTACCTCTCTGCCTACTTGTAATCTCTCTCTCTGTGTCAAATAAATAAATAAAATCTTAAAAAAAAAAAACCAATAAAGCATCACTCCACACCTAGTAGGCTGGTTATTTAAAAAAAAAAAAAAAAAGGAAAACAACAAGTGTTGGCAAGGGTGTGAAAAATCAGAACTCTCATGCATTTCTGATAGGAATGTAAAATGAATGATGTAGCCATTGTAGAAAAGTTTGGCAATTCCTGAAGAAGTTAAAAAGAATTACTGTTTGATCCAGCAACTCTACTTCTTCTTCTTTTTTTTAAAGACTTATTTATTTGAGATAGAGAGAGGGAGAGAGAGAGAGAGAGCATACATGGGCAGGGGGGAAGAGGGGTTGGGGCAGAGGGAGAGGGAGAAACAGGCTCTCCACTGGGCAGGGAGCCCAATGCAGGGTTCAATCCCAGGACCCTGGGATCACGACCCAAGCCCAAGGTCGACACTTAACTGACTGAGCCACCGGGCACCCCCCAGCAACTCTACTTCTGAATATTTACAAAAAGGAACTGAAAGCAGGGACTCGAGTAGATATTTGTACACCAATGTCATAGTACCATTATTCAAGAGAGCCAAAAGTGGAAACAACCCAAACTACATGTATATATATGAATATATGTACACACACACATACACCATACACGCATGGAATATTATTCAGTCTTAATAAAGGAAGCAAAATCCTTTAATGTATACAGTATGGATGAACCCTGAAGACAGTATGCTAAATGAAATAAGCCAGAGACAAAAGGCCACATACCGTATGAAACTAGAGACAGAAAGTAGATTAGAGGTTACTAGGGGCTGGGGAGATGGGAAATTGAGAGTATTACTTAATAAGTACAGAGTTTCTGTCTGGGGTGATGAAAATGTTTTGGAAATAGGGGTGATGGTTGTACAACATTGTGACTGTAACTAATGCCACTAAACTGTATACTTAAAAATGGGTATAATGGCAAATTTTATGTCATTTATAATTTACTACCTCTGCAAATTTAAAAAAATGATTTTAAGGTTAACTATTTTCAGGTGTTTGTGGGGGGAAGGTTTGTAGATAAGAGTGGGATATCTCTAAAGAGAAACCATGTACCCTCAGCCCAAAGGTAGTCTTCTGTATTCCATAATCTAGAAGAAAGATATAAAAGGCCAATATAGATCTGAAGGATCAGATAGGATTTAGATAAGCTTGTAAAGGGAAATACAGACATGTCCTCATGGAAGAGAGATGACAGACAAAAGGTCAGATGCAGGGACTACTTGTGAGAAGGGCCTGCCAAAATCTGCTTAGGACAGTGTTAGGTATAATTGTGCTGCCATGACTGGTTCTTTGAAAATCTGATACTGGGTTTGGGATAAGAATCCTTGAACCTACGCAGGCTCAAAGAGAGTCCATCCTGGGAGAAGACCCTGTAGAAAGGGACTGTATGCCAGTTAATCTCAAGTTAATGAATACATATTTAACTTAGTAAGCAAAAACAGCTGTCACCAGATCCTCTCTTTAAAAGTGGATGTATTCCCTCTCCCTTTATATCTGGGCTGGCCCAATGACGCTGGTAAGCAAGAGTGGGGCCTAAGTCGCATTGTGACAGGCAGTCTCTAAGATGACTCCCAGAGGTCACCGTCTACTGGTATTCAGTCTTGCACAATCCTTCCCCTTGAGGGTGGGCTGGGTTTGACTCTCTTCTACGACTAGGCACAAGGACTATGGCTTCCATCTCGAGGGGCTCTGTCTCTGTGATCACTCTGGGGTGGGGCGGGGGGAAGCAAGCTGACACGTGATGAGCAGCCCTACAGAGAGGCCTATGTGGCATGGTGAGGAACTGTGGCCCTAAGACCAACAGCCTGTGAGGAACTGAAGGCTGACAAAACTACACAGTAAAATTGGCAGTGGATCGTTCAACCCCAACTGAATCCTGAAATGATTACATCCCCAGCTGATACAGTAACTGCAGCTTTGTGAGATACTGTGGGCCAGAGGTCCCCAGCTAAGTCACTTCTAGATTTCTGACCTACAGAAACTGTGTGTAACTGCTTGTTGTTTTCAGCCACTAAGTTTTGTGGTTATTTATTACACAGAAACAGATATGAACATAAGATGTTCTGGGACTTGTAAGCCCAAGTCTTTGTTCCCTTTCTCTTAGAGCCCAGCCTTTCATGCTATGGGACATGCAAGTCATCTGGAGAAGAACCAAGGTGCTCATGTTGATAGTCTCCGCTGAGTACCTTCTACTGGCTAGAAGTGAGACTCTAGACAAGCCAACCTAGTCAGCTGACAGCCATTTAAGCCACAGCCAGTAAGGCTCTAGACATCATGAAACAGCAATGAGCCATCCTTTCTATGCCCTGCTGAATTTCTGAGCCACAGAATCACTAAGAAAATGAAATGCTTGTTCTATTAAGCCACCAAATTTTGGTGTGGTGTGTTACACAACAAGAAGTAACCAAAATAATCACTAATTAGTAGGATTTGCAGTAAGAGGTAACAGAGCACACAGGGTCTAGATCTGGGGCTTCTGGACTGGTATACCAAACATCAGTGATTTATTCATAAATAGTGGAAAAACTGGACAACTGGATGCTCGGAGAGGGAGGAGATAGAGGGGGAGGGGCATAAGGAAACAATGTATCTCATGACCACGATCTAAACCCCTAAATCTACCAGTTAATGTCTTGGAAATGTGAGCTATTAGTTAAAGACAACAGTTTAAGCCAGGCTGGCCAAAGAATAAAAAATTCCCTGTGTTATATCCTGTTGGAATGAGAAATGCTTAAACTAAAAGACTCCATAAAAGCAGCACCTCAATTGCTAAGGAAGGCAGCAAATGTTTTCCAGCATTATTTAGTGATCTGCTCACCCAAAAGGCAAGAATCTGCCAAATCCTTGCCTCTAACACATCTGAAAGAGGAAAGTTTTATCAAATGGATTATAGCAATGTCAAATATTTACAGAAAAGAACTGTACTAATCATATGAAAGTTACACTGATAAGGAGTTAACATGGTAACAAACTAAAAACAGACTTTGTGACAGACAGCAGATGATGAGCAGTCTAGACTAGACTACTTTGGAGAAGGCTTCCTTCCTCAGAAAAAAGCCTGTGAAGTGTCTAACTTTACAGTAAAGGCAGTCATTTCGATCCAAGCTCCCAGACCTCTCGGGAATATTATTAGGGGCCATGTGACGTAACACTATTCCTCTTCCAAGCAGACGCACACAGTTGTAATTCCCAATATCCAAAAACTAGGAGGAGTAAGAATAGGGAGAAAAAGCATACAAATGTGTGTCAACATTAGCAAGGCTGTCCTCTGGGACGCTCATGTGCACATTTCTGAGACGCAAGGAGACTTGTTAGCAAGGACCTAGGAAAAGCAATAATAGCACTTGCCAGAAGTTATTCCTCAAGGGCCAACAAACTACTACCAACCCGGATCACTAGCTTTGGCCTAGGAAATCTCGCCATAAATTCAGTTGCTGACAAGATCCAAACAGTGGAAACTCACTAGTGGCTTATTCAGGAATACCTGAAAAACATGCCTTAATTAATATAGTCCTGAGATACTAAAAGAGGGATGAGTATAATGCACTTGATATGCAAAGTACTACAATCTGGTACCTGATTCATCTACAAATGAATAAATGTCAAGTCAGGGAATAATGAGTCCTGAGAGGAGCCACAGTCCAGTGGCAATACAGACACCAATTAGCAAACATTAAGCTAATTTCTTATCCAGCAAAGTAGTATATCATCAATGCTAGTTAATAATGATGCTAAAATTAAGAAAATCCTGGTAGCACAGCAATATTTTATGTTCTATCTATTGTCTTTAAAAAGAAACATATTAGCCACCACCATGATAAAATCCTGTGGGAACATGAAATAAAAAAGAAGCACGTATAATTGTTAGAATACCGAAGTGGGAGAAATAGAGGAATATACAGAACCCTAACAATGTGCATTTAATTAGGGGATAATTCATTAAAAGAGAAATTATGAAAGGGATGCGACAGAATAAAGAGCGAACCATCTCTTCCCTTCCTTACTGAGAAGTGCTAGGCACACGCGCACGTGCGGCACAGACCCGTTTGCCTTTGGCAGGCTTCCTTTGCCCGTGAGCAAACAGATAAGCCAAAATGAGGAAAAGCTTTTCTAGGCATTTTGGTAAGGATATGAGTCCATTACCAGACAGAACTGTTACAAATGCATGTTTCTTTTCACCTAGATTATCGTGCAAAGAATAAAGCTACCTTCACTTTAAATTAAAGGGAGATGGGTTGCCGCCTGGAAAACAGGTGAAGTTTCTGGGGTCCAATAAGTAAATCTAAGCTATTTGTAGTTTAATGAAACCAAACAACTGTTATTTTCTGCCCATATATCATTAAACACTGGCCCTGGGGTACGAGACCATTAATTTCGGTCCTAGGAAACCATATTGGGTTATATAAGGCACAGGCATGTTGATGTTGTTTCAATGGTAGGAATTGTAGATGTAGTTTTAGAATCATATTCTGAGCATCAGGATTTAGAATGATCTCATCTCCACAGGACTCATTTACTCACTCTATATTTAAGGTTTAAGGTTTATTTATCCTCTATATTTATCTTCTCCCCTTCCCTCTACTGTGCCTGTTTAATGGGTTTAAGCAAAATGGCTAACAGTCTCTGACTTCAGTGATTTCTGTCATCAACCATTCGGGCATTTTCCTCATTTCTCACCACCACTGTGTGATCTATCAGCCTTGTACAATTCTTGGCCAATGGCCATATTAATTTTCTACTTGAAAGAACACAAACAGAATACTGCTTATGATGAAGGTACTAGGGGGAGCTTGGGGAATAGCTGTTCGTCTTGATGCATAGCAATTAGCCTGGCAAACAGAAACAGTAGCATGATTGGATCTGATACCTAGCCAAAATTGCCAAAAGGAAAAAAAAATCATTCTGTTGGGGGTATTAAGTGGCTTTTTAAATAGTAGCTATCAACAGTTATATTTGCCCTTTTGGAAATGGTACGGGCAGTATAACATTAGAGATCTCCAGTTTCCATGGTGATTATTAGTGATGGCATTTCAAATGTTGTAGTTAGATTCTACAGTATAATCACTTGCACTTTACACTATAAGACAGGGAAGAGAAAAAACTCCATCTTAACATATTAGAAAGAATGTTTATCATCTACATAAACATCACAGCTTTTAAGTAGATAAAATTTGTTAATCTTAAACAGATGTATGTTGACAGAAGCTACATGAGTAAGTTGGGGAGAGATACTAAAGCACTTGGATGTAATGGGGACTAATTAATTGCTTAGATATTTAGCAGTAATTAACTGCCTACACATTATTTTGTAAATTGGTTGTTCTTATCCTATTGACTTACCCATTTTTGTATGTAGAAAAACATGATCTTCCTATTCTGAGGCAATTAATCATGAATTGAGATGTAATGTAAGTAAAGAGAAAAATTTATTTTCTTTGGCAGTTAAGGATAATCCGTGGGGTGAAGACTGAGTTAGCTGTGCAGCCTAATAGCAACATCCCTCAAATACAGGGTAGCACCTTGTACTCTGCCTTCTCGGTGCTGGTTCCATGAACTTGGGAGATTTTGATGTTGATGAAGCCAAACATTTTATTTTTGCTTTAATATTCACATTTAGAGTTGATGGTTAATTTTAAAACATAGTTTACTTCCTAAGACAAATATACATACTAAAAAAAATAGAATGAATAATCTTAAAAGTCTAAGAAAGTGCTTCATTTGATTCCAATAAACAAGAAAATTTTTAATTTTCTCATATAGGTATAAAGTTAATCTTTAAAAAAAAAGGGTCAATCAGCTCATTAAGGTAACAAAGATAAAAACCGATTTGTTTTTAATAGGGAAAAATAGAACACATGGAATCCTTCTGACTAGTGTTTCAAATCAGATCTACTGTGCAGTTAATCATACTGTCTAGAGGCAGAATCAAAGATCATAAATCCAAGTAACAGAAAATCTGCTGGCAAGTTGAGAGGAAGTCATAATGAATCAGAATGTAATTAAAAAAAACTCTACATAAGTGCATTACTCTTATAGTCACAGTAACCAGAATGATAAATGACCTGTCTCTCCCTTGCTCAAACTACTAGTAATGGGAGAACAGAATATCTAGGCCACCACTATGTACAAAAGCCTACAGACCAGAACAAGGATGGATTTACAAATCAAGGACAAGGTCAGAAAAAAAAGTATCACCAAATTGTGACTCAGTATGTATTGTTAAGTCAGTATGCATCCACAAATCATGGATAGGATAACCTACCTATGGGAAACTGTATAATTTTTATCATCAAATACACACTGTACAGGGAGACGGAACTCAAATCCTAATGAGATGGAAGGGCTTCCTAACATGGTTTCAGAAAGAATCTACTTTAGATGTAATCAGTAAAACATAATTGGTTACTCTGAGCACTAAAAGAGATGAAGACACTGAAGGGCTGAGTTCTAGACTCTAGAACTGAAAAAGATAACCTACCTCCTTTGTTTTTAGTAAGGAAAGAAAGGTCCATGGTGATCAAGTAAAATTATCCAAGATCACAAGGAGTGCTACTGTCAACACAGGAATGGAATCCAACTCCCGCCCCCACGTCTCCTCCTATACAGCACATCTAATGACGCACTGTGAAAAAGCACAGTGCACAAATACCACTGCGATCACAGAGTATTTCATTCCAAGGGTCAAATTATGAACAACTGTTTGACTTTTTACAAAAACAAATTAAAACACACACATGTGCTTGGTTCAGCAGCACATGTACTCAAATTGGAATGATATAGAGAAGATCAGCATGGCTCCTGTGCGAAGAAGACATGCAAATTTGTGAAGCGTTCGTATTTTTAAACCACAGTGAGATACCACCTCACACCAGTCAGAATGGCTAAAATTAACCAGTCAGGAAAAGACAGGTGTTGACGAAGATGTGGAGAAAGGAGAACCCTCCTACACTGTTGGTGGGAGTGTAAGCTGGTACAGACAGATACTCTGGAAAACAATATGGACATTCCTCAAAAAGTTGAAAATAGAGCTACCCTACGACCCAGCAATTGCACTACTGGGTATTTACCCTAAAGATACAAAGGTAGTGATCCTCAGGGGCATGTGCACCCGAATGTTTATGGCAGCAATGTCCACAATAGCCAAACTATGGAAAGAACCTAGATGTCCATCAACAGATGAATGGATAAAGAAGATGTGGTATATATATATACAATAGAATATTATGCAGCCATCAAAAAAGCCGAAATCTTGCCATTTGCAATGATGTGGATGAACTAGAGGGTATTATGCTAGCAAAGTAAGTCAATCAGAGAAAGACAATTTTCATATGATCTCACTGATATGAGGAATTTGAGAAACAAGATAAGAGGATCACAGGGGAAGGGAGGGAAAAGTAAAACAAGATGAAACCAGAGAGGGAGACAAACCGTAAGAGACTCTTAATCTCAGGAAACAAATTGAGGGTTGCTGGAGGGGAAGGGGGTAGGAGAGATGGGGTGCTTGAGTGATGGACATTGGGGAGGGTATGTGCTATGGTGAGTGCTGTGAATTGTGTAAGACTGATGTATTCCAGACCTGTACCCCTGAAACAAACAATACATTCTATGTTAATAACACACACACACACACACACACTCTCTCTCTCTCTCTCTCTCTCTCACTGTTCTCAAAGTAGAAAGACCAAAGTTAAAAATGAACAAACATGGAAGGACAAAAGCAACATAAAGACAGGTGATAATAATACATTAAATCTGCACTACTCAAAGTTCTGAATAATGGACATCTGAGGTGTCTGATTCAGAAACTTAACTGAAACAGTAATATAGTTCTAAATTAGAGAAATAAAATGCATCATACAAAGAGCAAATGTTCTTGGCTTTTTCATTTGAAAGGTGATCAGATGTTGAGTCAAAGAGAAAGTCAAGGCCCTGTGTGCTTTCCTCAATAGAAAGCCATGGTCCAGCTTATAGACTAGAGTGACAGGAAGTAATGCTTCTTTCCTCCCACAGTACTCACTTTGGTTGCAAAAAGACAATCCAGGACTGTTCCTACAGAAACCCACTGGCCAAAAGAAATCCCCTATACAGTAATCTAGTGGTCCTATTGTAGTTCTGATAAGGAGAAAGGTTTTTCCCTATTTTCAGTAAGTCTCTTCTTACTATTTTAAAAATCCTACAGGCAGATGATCTGAAATTGAGCTATTATTTAGATTATGATAAAAAGCCAGAAAGGGGACAGATGCTGATTTCTACTTAGAAAGACACCCTGCTCATAAAAAACAGTAACTGAGGCTCTTATGTGCAACTGAATAGAACCTTAGGCAAGTCAGGGGCCTTCTGTGCATGTAACATTTCTAAAAACAGAGATATTATGAAGACTAGTGAAATAATGTGGAGAAGTAATAGAATACCAATGCTCTTCAGTTTTAAAATTGATGACGTTCCCACAGATACCAGAAAACCATGTGATTGCACAGCAGACTGTGGGAGTGCAGGCACTGCCCCGGTCACGGAGAGTAGCCGGACCTTAATGATTTGGAAGAGAATATGAAAACCGTGCTACTCAAAGTGTGGTCTGAAGAGATGATCAGCAGAGGTATCACTGAGAGCTGGTTAGAAATGCAGGCTTTCAAGCCCCACCCCAGACTGAATGAGTCAGAATCTTCATTCTAACAAGATCTCCAGGTGAAGCACAAGCACATTTAAAGCTTGAGAAGTACAAGTACTGTGCTGAAAATACTGACAGTCTAGCAAAAGGAACCACTAAAATTTCAGGTGCTCTCAACCCTCCACAGATGTGTGTAGGAGGAGTCCTGAGTCAGGCGGGCCCTTTCCTGGTACCCAGAAAGGTTGACTTCTGAACCACCACAGGTTAAACATTTGAGAGGTAAACATTTCTTATTACAAATATCAGTATCAATCAGGTGAGTCTCATTAAGTCCCTCTTCTTTAGTGAAATTAAAGATAACAGAGGAAAATATATAAAGCTAGACATGTTGAGAAATGTTTTACTAATCTGTCTGGATAATGCCAAAAAACCACAGCCAAACTAAGTGATTAAGTAAGCCTGGGTCGTTATATTTTCATAAATGTTAAAATCTAGGTAAGGGTATTGATTTATTGATTAGCAGCAACTTATTGATTAAAAAATGCATTTCCACTTTTGTTTTCCGGAAAGATTATTTAAAAGATCTTAACAAAATAATCTGTCTTTAAGAGAGAATGTTTTCTAATGGAAAAATAAATGCTGGAGGAAAAACAACCTATGTTCTGATCATGGCTGCCCCCCCATGTTAGCTTCTTACTGGGAACAGCAATTTTTGTAAGGATATAGTACTAAAGTGTAGGAATGAAAGGGCACATATGTTATTTTTGCTCCATTCATACTAGAATTTCCTTTTCGTGCCCACTTCCTCAATTACTTAGACAAAGTATGGGGAAACTTCCAAACAGGGGAAAGCTATTTCCCAGAAGCAAAGTCCCTCAGGGCAATATTTAAGGAGCAAAGAACTCTACCTTTAAACATCTTGTACTGGCACCTGAAGTTCATTTTAAGTTTCTGAACAACAATATTGATAAAGGCCACATTGGTTTACTTTTTCTTGGATCCTTATCACCAAATCTTATCTTCCCAAACAGAGTAACTGGGCACAAAGCGCAAGAGAGGAAATGACCGGGACAACTAGTGGGATAGACAGATGACTGGTGTGACGGACAGCAAGGAAAACAGGATGCAGATTACTGGTCTTGCCACTCAAGAGATGGAGTGCTTCTGAAATTATACCACCAAACTGTTTGCAGGAATTCTGTGTTTGACCACAAGTCTTTCACTATTACACCCTGCCCAATTGTGAATAATCATAAATAGGGGCAAGAGAGGCCTGAGATCATTTTAATTGTGATACCAAGTTAAAAATGTGAATGCATCATGAACTCTTCCTCCAGTTACCTGATATAACAGCTATTTTCCCAGATCCGTGTTCTTCTCTAGCTATTCTTTCTGCCTCCTCCATCAGCAGCATGCCAAATCCCTAGAAAGAGCAAAAGAGGGGTTAGGGAATTAAGAAGGAAGGAAATCATTAAGAGGGATATGTAAAACAAAAAGGGTAATAATGTTCAGTAGTTGCTAAAATAAGAGTGACCAAAAAAAAAAAAATTATGGGGATAAGAAAAGAGAAACCATTCAATTATACCAAAAATACACTATAGCAGGCTAGTAAAAAGGCAATAATTTTACAACAAAAGCCATCAAAAAGTAATCTGTGGATGATGTAATCTCATCACAGGCTGGGGGCAACTGCCTCTCAACTTCCATCTCTTTTTAAATAAGCTCTAGGCAATCTCCAAGTGATAAAGTCTGGGGCATCTAATCTTGAATCTATTAGTCACCCCTCCAATTTCTAAAAGGTTTTGAAACCAGGCAATATTCTTAAATCACCAAGTTTGGGGTTTATACTATATCCACCATTAGTGGTTTTAGGCCATTTTGTGGAAATTTGAAAAAGTGAGTTATTTATTTACTTAGGTTGTTTGTGGGGAGTGGAGTAGCATTCCACCATATATCAGATACAGCTTGCATCTATGAAGATTTAATATTTCACAAGCGCTTTTACATTATCATCTGCTTTGATTTCATAATACATAGTTGAATCATAAGAAATTGCTGGTATCAGACCATTTCTGACTTTCAAAACTAGCAATTTCATATGGTTCAATCCAATCCTATATTCTACTTGACTGACTCTCAAATTTGTCTCACTCTTTCCCTCTCACACCCAAAGGGTACAACTTTGAGAGAAAACATTCCTGAACATAAAATACTAGTTCCTCCATTTCTGTACTTGCCTTTTCCCTTCCTTCTTCCTCTTTCCCTGTCTCTTCCTCAGCCCCCTCTCTCCACCCGTTCTTTTTCACTTTTCCTCCTTTGGGCAATTTCTTTCTCTTTCCCTTGTTCCTTCCTCTCCTTCCTCTTCTTCCTCTCCTTCCTCTCCTTCCTTCCTTCCTTCCTTCCTTTTCTATTTTTGAGAGAGAGAGAGAGTGCATGCGCCTGGGAGAGGGAGTAAGGTGGGAGGATGGGACGAGGGGCAGGGGGAGAGAGAGAATCTCAAACCAGCTCCAAGATCAGCACAGAGCCCAATGTCGGGCTTCATCTCATGACCCTGAGATCATGACCTGAGCTGAAATCAAGAGTCAGATGCTTAACTGACTGAGCCACCCAGGTGCCCCTGGGCAATTTCTTAATTACAGTCAAATAGAAATGGAATACAGGATACCTGATGCTGAAATTTAGTAGGATCTCGACTGCTCACAGGGACTACACTTCCATACACATGTAGCTCTCGAACTATGGAAACACCTCCAACCAATTCGAAACGGAAGGTTTCCTCTGAACACTTTCGTAATCGTAGGAGTCCAATCAATATGTCTTGATCTGGGTCTTCATATGATAAGAATGTTTCCCAGCCACCATTTGCAACATAATCTCTCCTTACCAATTCAACCTGTTTAATAAAAATAAAAAGTTAGAGAAAAAAAAATTTTAATTAGCGAACAAAATTCATTTTTCTAAGTATTACTTATTTAGGCTAATATACCCAACTAAGGATAAAGAATGAATAATCATGAATTATGTTCCTTTTCACTTGTTTACTCTCACATATCAATGATTAAATAAGAGTTCATGTCTTGTTCATGGAATATTATAAAAGGTAAACATATTTGAACTTCATTAACCTTGAGATTCTTGCAGAGATCTGGCTCAGTAAATGCTTCTATGCACTTATATCTTTGAATCTCCAGGAAGAGTCTCTAAGGTAAAATTAGACATTGTATCACATGTGTAGCTCTTGGGAGCACCATTGAGCCCCAGAACAGTCAGGTGGCTCAACAGTTGCATTTCCTAGCCTTTATCTCTTCCATTAAAACCTGCTTTTGGGGGAAAAATGTGTTATTGGTCACTTGTTTCTTGATGGGATTTTAAGAAAGTATGGCATCCCTTTAAAGGGATAACCCCTTTAAAATATTATGCCTAGTTATAAGATTAAAATGTCAAAGAAAACTCAAGCACTGGAAAGTAGCTTTTGGGGGAAGCTGTTGTAGCAACCTACATAGGCTTTTGACTCTTCAACTCATTTTTCAAGTGGCCCTTGAATTTTGCATCTATATAAGCAATATGTAACAGTATGCACAGAGAAACCTACATATGTGGACAAGGTCACATCCAGACACATTCCAAAAATGGGTGGATTATACCTGTAGTGAGGTGAACAATTCAGACTAATGCTTATGTTTCTTCTCAAACTTAATGTTTGCTAACTAACTGGATTGCAAACGAATGTGGGAAAATGGAATCCCTGTTGATGAGGGCCCATCTATTCATTTGATTACCACCAACGGAGTAGAATTTAATAGTTGTACACACAGAAATAAACACCACATCCAGCTCTTCCTGAAGGTAGCCATCAGCTGCATGTGGCTATTTATATTTCAATTAAACATAAATAAAATTAAAAATTCAGTTCCTCAGCTGCACTAGCCATTTTTCAAGTTCTTACTAGTCACATGTCACATGTGACTGATGGCTGACATTATACTGGATGGTGCAAATCATAGATCATTTTCAACCCTGCAGAAAGTTCTGGTGGAATGTGCTGATCCAGAATGAAGCTCAGACTTGGTTTTCCTAGCCTGGCTCTTCTACGATTCACCCATCCTCATATTTGCATTTCCTGTCTTGACATCCATATCTGATCCTCAATTACTTTTTGCTTAGTTTACTTATTAACTTCTAGGGATCAGTCCTGCTGGTTCGAAAATGTGGGTCCAGGCTTGCCAAAGATTTATGAACAGGGCCCACTCTCTCTATGAAATGAAGAAACTAACCTGGTATGGCCGTACTTTGTGATGAATTTCTTGGATTCCAACCTCTCTGGTTCTTACATCTCGACACTGAAAAAAAAAAAAAAAAAAGTGGAGGAGAGGGGCAAATATAAAATTGGTAACTAATTCAATTTTTATTTACACCTTTCCACCAAATCCTGGGCTCAAAATTAAGTTTGGACACAACCTACAATGAGATAAAAAGAACTAAATTTAAAAATAAAACCATCTTTCGTAAGTCTGAGGATAGGGGGAAACAGTGATGTTTTAAAAACAAGCTTAGAATTCTGAGACCAATATATAATACTCAAAGTAAATAATTTATGTTTTAAAATCTGAAAAAAGTTTTACCCAGGGGATATAACTAAACCTGAAAGTACAATCCAAAACTATATATATAGAAGAAGAAAATTCCTCATTTTTTAAAACCTTCACCATTTTATGGCAGTTAATATTCTTAGCCTCACCATGTTTGTATCATTTTACAAATGTCAAAAAGAAGGATGCTGGAAAACTGCTGTGCTTTTGGTTGTGTTTTCTTTTTTTTTTGCAGAGAAGGGTATTATGGAACAAAGGATGGGAGAAAGGAAGGAGGAAAAAAGGAAGAAAAGAAGGAACCCAGAGCTATTTATTATACAGTCTGAACCACAGTCATGAGAGCAACACTAGGAGGCACAGAGCTGCCTGCACATGATACACATGCAATGCCTGGTCTCTGCAAGGCCAAGCTCATGTGATGCGACTCTCACTTTTATTCCACAACCCAGTGTGCATACTACATAGCCTGACATTTACAATTACAAAATCCTTACAGTACTGCATTATATGTCATATAGTATATTTTCCCCTTCAGCATAAACTGTAAAAATTATTGTCAGGATTCTAACATTTTTCTCCCAGTGAGAAAAGATCATCCTAGGAAATGTGATGATGTCATGCAAGCTATATTACTAAAATAGCATATTTATGAAGTACTGTTATATACATATAGAATTCCATGAGAAAAATAAGAGCTCATTACTCAGTTCTGTAAAAACAAAGTTATTTCCATGTCCCAGGAACTAGCCCAAGATAATAAAACTTTGCTAATGTGGATTCTATGAACACAAAAATTATATAGCAAACAAGGATCACAAATCTCTGTAATTACAATCTATTATATTTAGATGTTGTCTTTTAGCTACAGCAGTTCTATATAGTAGTTTGCATGTGAACACGCCATAGTTACATGCTCTTAATGAACACCTGCATTCCTCTGGGAGGGGGGCTATGACACAATGCTTTCGGGTGGGGAGGGGCAGAGGAGAGGGTGAGAGAGAATCCCAAACAGATTCCATGCCCAGAATACAAGCCTGCTGTGGGGCCCAATCCCAAAACCCTGGGATCACAGGCCAAGCCAAAATCAAGAATCAGAAGCCTAACTGACTGAGCCACCCAGGCGCCCAGGGAATGCTTTTTAAAAAGCAGAGGTTGGAGTGTAATTATTTTCTGGTAAAGACATTGCCTATGTGAACTAGGTGTCTTTGGGCTTTCACTGAATTTCAGTCTTCCCAGTTTAAGAGAGGCTATCAAGGTTTAAAAGGGATACTAGTTAAAGATGGCTAGATGATGAGATTATCAGGATAACCAGGCTAGGTCAGTCACTTTGGCTGTGGTATTCTCAGAGGGGAGAAGGGTTGGAAGACAAGGACAGCTGGAAACTGGCATATAGTTTCGTTTGGTGCTATTAATTACTATAAATAATACATTTGCATTTTTCTAGAACTTAAAATTGTTTTTTTTTTTTTTAAAGAATAAGCCAATCATGTTCACAAACTCTTCTTTGGACAAACAATGGACTTAAAGAATAAAATGTCTTGGGCAAGTCCACAGACATGATATGCAGTCCTCAAAATGGTATCTCTCAAACTGTGGTCCATGTTTGGATTCTGCATGAGAAGATCCCACAGCTCAATATATCCCAGACCTGGTGAATCCAAATTGCTGAAAACAGAGCCCAGGAATTAATGCTCAGCCCTTGATCCCGCTCCTGGCTTTTTCCCTTTTGCAGCTCTAAGAAGGAGTTTCTAGGGCACTGTGAATTTATGTCATAATCATCTTGCTGTATTTAAGAGTCATCTGCAGAGGGGCGCCTGGGTGGCTCAGTGGGTTAAAGCCTCTGCTTTCGGCCCAGGTCATGATCTCAGGGTCCTGGGATCGAGGCCCGCATCGGGCTCTCTGCTT
>LNAC01000558.1:203026-327979 GCA_002007465.1 Ailurus styani
AAAAAAAAAAAAAAGAGTCATCTGCAGAGACTGTTGCAGATTCCTGGGCTCTTTTGTACTTTCAGGGTCAGAAGAGAGATGTTTAGTAAATATCTGCGAAAGAAGGAAGTACTGAACAGACATGAGAGTGGAGTGGGGCAAGGGATGCTGGAATATGTGGACAACAACACTGTTTGGTAATCATTTTACACATGTAATTCTTAGTTCTTCACACGTACACTCATATTGTCTACCACCGCTAGTTAAGAATTGATCACCCAATATTTCAAAAGAAAGAAAAAAAGAAATACTTCAAAATTNCACACTCATATTGTCTACCACCGCTAGCTAGTTAAGAATTGATCACCCAATATTTCAAAAGAAAGAAAAAAAGAAATACTTCAAAATTTAAAAAAGAGAGTTGAGCACAGATAGTTGGCATCTGAGGAGGTGAAAAAGCAACCCTTAAATCAGCAAACCTACACTCTTTTAGAAGAAAGCAGACAGGTGTAAGGGAGAAGATGCAGCCTTTGCAACCACTAGTTTCAACTTCATGTTACAAGGCAGAATGCCTTCAGTATGTGAAGCTTTTTGACCAAACTTGGGAGTCTGTAAGTATGTATCAAAGTGTTTTGTGTTTCAGATTACTTTGATCTCAACAGTCCTGGTCAAACTCTTACCTGTATTCCAAGGTCTTTCATTCTTGCAAATGCGAGCTCTCTCAAATTACCATGCTCTACTCCTGAACTGACTAAGGGCATTGGGATATCTCTGCAAAAGAAAGATGTCAGCTGTTGTAAAGTACACATCATTCTCTACAGCAGTAAGGCAAGAACAAACAAAACCCTACAAAGCAGATCAGAAAAGCAGAATATTCTAAACAGAAAGCAAGGTTTAGGGCTTCTCCGTTTGTTTTCCTATCCACGAAATCAGGATTTTCACCTACCATCCGGGACTTTTGTGAGAAACACCCGACAAAAATCACTTTATAAGATTACAAGGTGGGCGCCTGGGTGGCTCAGTGGGTTAAAGCCTCTGCCTTCGGCTCAGGTCATGATCTCAGGGTCCTGGGATCAAGGCCTGCATCGGGCTCTCTGCTCGGCGGGGAGCCTGCTTCCTCCTGGGCCTACCTGCCTTTCTGCCTACTTGTGATCTCTCTCTGTCAAATAAATAAAAAAATCTTAAAAAAAAAAAAGATTACAAGGTGTAAAATAAATGTCTGATAGCCATTAGTAATGATTTTTGGCTGAAGAGATAGATTTGCAACTAAGCAAAACAAGAAATACAACTGTCTTTTTAAATAAAATCCAATTTGTTTAAAGAGGAGAAATAACAATTTTTATTAATGCACTTCTTTATTAATAGCTTATAAACACTTGCCCATACAGTTGCTGAATGACAGGTAACCGGGAAGCTCAAAAGCCTGGCTCAGCCAACAGCTGGACTCAAAGAATACTCCTCCATTGCTCCGTTTCCTAGAAATCTAAATTAGAAGTGACTCTGCTTGCCTAAAGATAAGAGGGGATAAATTTTATCTCCTGGCATTAATATAGCATAAAGTGCGCATCAAGGAGATTTCAATGAAAAGTTGAAGTTACAAGCTCTATTTTAGTAGCTCCCAACATCCTCTTCTAGACAAAAATCAGCACCTGAAGATAAAAGTTAAAAAAAACAACAACAAAAAACTGAAGAATATGCTTAGCACATCTGTTTCCTATTCAAAGGCAAGTCCTCAATTTGTTTTATCTACTATTTGGTTCATTAGAAGAAAGATTTGAAGAATACACCAAATATCTTTTCTTCTCTTTTGCTTTTGAATCAAACTGAGTCTTTTTCTTCTCTTTTTATTTATCCCTCCACAAATGTTAAATATATACAATTAGCTAATTTACCCATTTGATTCTAGTAAGATATTTCTCACTCAAAAGTATCAACAGCCAATCAATTAGCATTACAAGCTATACACAGTAAAGGTATTAGGCTCTGGAAGCCAGCAGACTTTCCATTAGACATTACATAAAGCAATGATAAGCCAAAATTCTTTAAGAAAATGACACACCAGTGAGTTCAGAGTGAGAGTGATATTAAAGAATATATTTTAGAGCAGTTAATTAATATATATGGTTTACTTATAGTTTTTAGTAAAAAAAAGTTAACTTTCTATCTTTGGAACTATAATTTCTTAAAATCAAATACATTTTAAATCAGATGCAGGGGTGCCTGGGTGGTGGAGTCGATTAAGTGGCCATCTCTTGGTTTCAACTCAGGTCATGATCTCAGGGTTGTGAGACTGAGCCCTGCGTGGGGCTCTGTGCTCAGCGAGCAGTCTGCTTGTGACTCCCTCTTCCTCTCCCTCTGCCCCTCCCTGTCATGCTCTCTCTCTCAAAAAAAAATTAGTAATCATATGCAACTAAATGAAGGTTATTGAAGTAAAAAAAAAATAGTTTACTTCGGCAAGGAATGTGCAAATATACTGTGTTAAATATTTTACTGTTTCATATTATATAAGCCAAAGGTCAAGTCTTCTAAATGCCCTTTTTTACCCTGAAACATTTTTTAAGATTTATTTGAGGGAGAGAAAGACAGCGCGTACACGCACATGCACAAGCTGGGGGAGGGGCAGATGGAGAAGGAACAGATTCCCCACTCAGCGCAAAGTCTGATGTGGGGCTCTGGGGCTCGATCTCAGGACCCTGAGATCATGACCTGAGCTGAAGTCAGATGCTTAACCGACTGAGCCACCCAGGCGCCCCATTTACCCTGAAACATATTATAAATAACTCACAAATATATGTACTTTCATGACTTACAGGTAAAATTTAAAATCCTATTACACATGACATTAATCTGATGAAATCACTGGCAATCACTATTACTATTCATTAAATGGCAAATACATTTGATTCTCGTTATTCACTAAGCTTAAGTTCTATAAAGGTGCCATGAGCACTGTATTTGCAATTACTCAAACACTGTTCCTACAGAAAACACAGGGTTAGGTTTTGGTGAGCCTCAGTCACATTTTCTTCAACTGATCAATACATAACCCTGTTTTATTTTATTTCTGTGTAAAGATACTTTATTTAACATCTATCTGACTCATGAACATAACACTTGTGGCTAGCAGCAGTACAATTCATGCCTTAATGAAGCTCATTTAATATTTATTTTCTTCAGAAGGGTTATTACAGCTTGTGCTTAGGAACGCTAGACAGCAATTCAGCACTATGGTTGGGCCCTTTTTTTTTTTTTTTAAAGATTTTATTTATTTATTTGACAGAGGGAGAGATCACAAGTAGGCAGAGGCAGAGAGAGAGATAGGAGGAAGCAGGCTCCCCCCCGAGCAGAGAGCCCGATGCGGGCCTCGATCCCAGGACCCTGAGATCATGACCTGAGCTGAAGGCAGAGGCTTTAACCCACTGAGCCACCCAGGCGCCCTGGTTGGGCCCTTTTAAACAGCAAAATCAACACAAAGCACAAAAATGTGAAAAATGGGTTATTTAGTAAGATTGTGACAAGGACACCTGTTTACACAGTATCAGAACAGTATCTTGTTCCTCAACAACCCTCCAACTACTGGTCTAACCTGCACCGATGACTCCTGTTTCACCATCTCTATGACTGTCAAACTGGTGATTATCTAGCATCCCTTCTACATTTATTAGTTGGGCTTGTATTGTAAGGACGAACTTTCTCTTCTCATTTATTCACTTATGAACTCATGGATTCCTTTTTTATTCAGAGTCGTAATCTGACGGTAATGTTATTTATTTTGTTGCTTAAATTAGATTTAGCCAGTGGGTATGTATTCCAGGTGGTTTCTGGGTCCTTTGGACATGTCCTCATTCTTTGAATATTTCCTTACTTTCTGGAACAATATGTTCCAGGTTTATTTCATATGTTTGCTGCTCCAGCCCTGGAACCGGCCAATTTTCCAAGTAGCCCTGATTCCTTTTCGTGGGGAATGGTATTTAGAAATCAGGATTTGAGCACTCACTGCGCTCATTACTACTGAGGTGTCATTGCCTCCAGACTCTCTCAGTGTAAACAACCAAGAAATTTATGTATATACATACGTACTTGTATGTGCATATAGGTGTTCATATATGCATATACATAAATGTACATCTATAACTATTTCTATATGTAAATTTTAAAAATCCATGAGTTCATACTGATAATTACAATTCTAGCCCAGTGTTCAACTTTCCACCTTTCAAA
Source organism: Ailurus styani (assembly GCA_002007465.1). Taxonomy (NCBI): domain Eukaryota; kingdom Metazoa; phylum Chordata; class Mammalia; order Carnivora; family Ailuridae; genus Ailurus; species Ailurus styani. The sequence goes on from LNAC01000558.1 coordinate 207,227, forward strand.
TCAGGCAATGAGAAATCTGGCTCTTATCTTTAGTATACTGACTTATTTGCTAAGTCAAACAGTTTATTTGCTCAATGAAACCAATCTCCTAACTATTCAAACTGGCACCACTGCACTCTCTACCCTTACACTCCATTTCTTCAGATGACAGGTATGCTGTGATCAATGCCTCCATGGCATTGCCTCCATAGGTGATGGGAAGGAGATGGGAAGGGAAAGAAAGACGGGCTCTCTACAAATATTTTTAATAATGAACCAGTACTTTTAAAAGACACTAAAATTTTCAAAGGAAGTAAACTCTCTAAGGGATTGGTTTTATCATACAGTGTTGTTAAGCAGAATTATATGACAGAAATAATTACCAAGAGGGTTGGCTAATAATTTGTGGGACTAGTACAATGACAACAGCCTCTTGTTAAGAAATTATTAATAATTTCAAGATGGTGAAAGCAAAGCATTAAGCCAAATTCAAGGCCCTATGAGATTATATAGGTCACACGTCCCAGAAGCTAGCTCTGATTACCATGAAGCACAAGTCAGAGAGGACGTGATAATAGAAAGCTTTATAATGATGCTGACAATTACAAATATCCTTAAATTTATGTCTATCACTATAAAAATGCAACATTTTTTTTTAAAAGATTTATTCATTTGAGAGAGAGAGAGAGAGAGAGAGTAATGCCCAAGTAAGCACGAGCTGGGGGGAAGGGCAGAGGGAGTGGGAGAAGCAGACTCCCTGCTGAACCGGGAGCACCAACGATGTGCAGCGACTCTGAGATCATGACCAGAGAGGAAGGCAGAGGCTTAACTGACGGAGCCATCCAGGTGCCCTGCAACATGGTTTTAATAGTCTTTGGCAGTGACGTGCTTAGAGTATACCAGATAAGAGTCCTTCCTCATTAAGAATAGAAATGTGGCAATCTGCATTTTCAGTGATAAGGTCTCTGTCAGTGAAAACAAAGGGACAGAATTCTACATATCTTGAGCATCTTCTATGTGCAAAGTAGTGTATTAAGCAATCTGGAATATATAAAGATAAACAGATACCGTTATAGTTTTCTAGGAGTTCAAAGCCCAGGTGAGATTACTGACCATCTGAACTCCATCTAGGTAGGAATTAAAATTATTTTTAGGTTTCTCAATTTGTTTCAATCTAGTTTCACTTTCTTGACTTGAAAAGAGATTACACTCAAGAATATTTATTCACTTTTCTATTTCAATAGGTAACATTTTAAGCTTAGAGGTGCTAATATTTGCAATTTGCTCATCAAAAACCTTTCAAAGTGATGTATGGAGCTTTTTTGGTCTGAAGGTTCTCAAGCTTCAGAAGCATGTTTTGGTTGCAAATTGGTATTCCTATTCTAATGCTTCACAGTGATTTAAATACCACACAGAGGCAGACAGCTGTCAAAGAGCCCGCAGGCAGCAGCACTTAAATGTGGCTCCATCATGTGTCTGGACAGAATTTTACATTCAATCATTCACTGCATCCTTCAGGGCCACAATAGAGAATCATCTATTAGAATACTGCTTCATAAAAGTACCCAGTAAGATGTTACTGATTCAAGTGTCATAAAATTAAAAGTGTAAATTATAAATTGGTTAAGAAAAGGTGGGGAAAATGTCCAATTAAAAATACCAAGTAATCTATTAGTAAAATATAGCATTAAGAAAAAGGCCAAGTAAAAGACGTGTTTTCACTTGAAATACCTTCTCTCCTACTTTCCTTACTCTCTCCCTTTCTAATACCTATCTGAAAAACAACTCCTAAAATCTCCTTGTATGTTTAGATTCTCCAGTCAACATTAAGTTTATTACCTGCAATTGATAAAAGTTGTCACTAGGTGACCCTACATAGAAATAGCCAGATAGTATCTTAAAGGCACAGAACACAAAGACACACATTATTTGGCTTTACTATGGTTTAAAACCAAAATAAACAATAATTACTAAATTACCTAGATTCAACACTCTGGGAGGAGAATTTTCTCCCTTGCCAATGTTTTTTTGTTTGTTTAATTTATTTATTTGACACAGAAAGAGAGCACAAGTAAGCAGAGCAGCAGGCAGAAGGAGAGAGAAAAGCAGGCTCTGCCGAGCAGGGAGCCCGATGTGGGGCTCGACCCCAGGACCCTAAAATCATGACCTGAGCTGAAGGCAGCCTCTCAACCAACTGAGCCACCGAGGCGCCCCTCCCTTGCCAATGGTTTATCAGTTTTCTACATTCTCAGAGTTGCTCTAAAAGTTTAAAACTGAAGCTAGAAGGAACACTGTAAAGTTAAAACCATATGATTCTCTTTGCCCAAATCAGGTTTCTCAGTTATTTAACACTAAAGACCTAGCCTTTTCTTGTACACATCTGTATATAATGTTTGAGTTACCCACTAAAACCTTCTTTAGCACCTCTATTTCAAAATTTTACCATCCAGCTATCGATACACATTTCCTTCTAGAGGCCTAGATATACCAAATTTGAGCTATAACCAAATATAAAATAAATATATTAAGCCAAGGCATGAAGCTTTTTACCAGAACACAGCTATCAGACTGTTATTAAGTGATAAATGTACTATATGAACATGGCTTTTTGTCTCCATAGTCTTCATATTTGCCCAGAAGAATGAAGATAATTCAAAAGGCTTCTGAAAGGAAAAACTGAGTTTTTTTGAGTTACCTCAATAAAAAGCATCATCTCCTTTATGATCCAAATTCCATGACTGGCAACTTATATATAAATGGACAAACTGATTTCAGAAGAAGCACAAATAAGAGTTATATGAAATAAGTGTTACTCTTCACTAATAACTACAGAAATGCAAATTAAAATCCCTAGATAAATAAAAAATATAAGCATCTGATTCTACAGAGATTGTGATAAAACCAGTAACTACTTATTACTCTAAATTGGTAGCTTATCCTAATCCCTTTGGAAACTGTATCAATACACATAGCAAAAACCACAAAATTCATTTATACTCCCCTTGTTCCAGAAAATATATTCATCATCATCTTACGTCGTGAGTGATCCTTCTCCTAGATTATACTACTCTCACAGATGACTTCATCAAAAGTACAAATGGATTTTTCTATGTACAAGGATTTTAGCTGTCATGGAGGATAGTGATTAAAAAAAAAAAAAGTTGTAAGCAACCTAAATGTCCAACATCAGGGAACAGTTTACTAAATGAGACAGAAGGAAATGCTAGACTATGGTGCTACCATTAAAATTATAACTATGAAGATTATTCTAAGTCTTTAATGAGAAATGGAACAAAAAATGCAAACAAAACATTTGCCAGTGTATAAAATGTATTGCAATGTAAAGATGCATCCCAAACATATAAGAAAATTTTTGGAAAAATAAAGTAAGCCTGTTATTAATATATATTTTGAAAGTGCTTTTAAAGTAGCTTTATAGAGAAGTTATTTTGTTCATGTAAATACAGTGCTGTATGGCTGGAACTTAAGTAGAAAATACAAGTTCTGGATAGTTAGAAATATCCTACAAACTCTGTTAGAAAAAAAGTATAAAATCCCGTGCTCCAAAAGAAATGTATTGTGATCAACGAACAGTGGTGCATAGAAACACTCTCTACATCAGCACTGTAAGTCTAGGCTAGAATTTCAGTGATTATTGATAACAACAAAAAAAGTCAATATAAAATAAATTTGAATAATTTTTTATGCAGTATACACAAAGAAGGTATGCAAATAAAAATGGGGAAAAAGCAAGTAGCAAAACATAAATCTGAATGAATGCTTACGTAGGCAGCCATAGTAATAGTTCAGTAATATTCAATACAAAAAATAAGGTAATTTGAAGAAATTCTGTCCACACTTATTGGGAAACAAATGCTTTAATCAGCACACAGTTAAGATACATAAGACAAAAGAATTCTAATGGAAACTTGTTTAGCAGTATCAGAGTTATATCAGAAACACAAAAAATATAAAAATAAAATAGAAAGTATCATAAAGACTTTAATCTTTACTCCAAAAAACCTAAAAATAATCACATTCAAAATTAAGTAAATTATCAGTCCCACAGCATGAAAATCTACATCACAGGTAGACTCTGAATGACTCTCTCCACCAAAGGCATTTGCTGTGTTAGGAACTGAGTCATCATGATCTTGAAATAAATTGAGTGAGTCTGAGGACATTACTAATTCCATGTTTTAAAAGAGATTGTACCTCTTGTTTTACAGCATTCTGTTAAGTTTTAATTCACCCACACATTTGTACAGTAATAAAAGAGTGTCACTTCAAAATCTTAAGCCTACACCCACTTGTACCATTTGTCCTGCATAAATCTTTTAAGTGATGTATTGACAGAGACATAGAACTGTCAGTTTGGCTTCTTGGAATTAGAGCTGGGGACACTTCTATTGCCGGATTCTCCAGAGAGAGCTCTATCTAAGGAGGTCATGATAGGAGCACTGAGAACGGGGTTTCTCTCATCAGCATCATGTTGGTTATCCACAGTATTACGCCCTTCTCACATACAACCTCCGGCATATTAACACACCCGTTCTTAATTCTTCTGGTTGCGACCCCCTTACGATTTTCCTATAGAGATTATTTTGCTGCTCTTGTTTTTTCAAAGTCTTTATTTTTCTTAGTTGGTGGTAGGCCAGGATAATGTCCCATGGTGATATTTCATAGTCTATAAACTTAAGCTTTTAATGTTATAGCAATGTCTCTGTTGCTTTTGACTCACTGGTTACAGCAGTAAGAAATTTAAAACTGAAAGTGAAGGGGGAGAATTCAAATTATTCACCTGACTGTGTGAGCTATATGCCTTGTTACTTATGGTAAGAAAACTATGGTGTCTATGGCTATGAAATTTCTATCTACTCTGTGGTATTTGCTGCCATTCTCTGCTACTGGGAAGTATTATCTTCTAAGCTCTCTGGTTGCCCTGCAGTGTAAGTGCCTGACATTAAGCTTTCTGTAGTATAAGTGCTTGACATTAAGTTTTTGATTGCTGAGGCATCCATTTCAAAAGACATCCATCCTGAGTAAACATATTGCTAGCTGTGTGACACAGCTACTGGCAAAACAACCAGGTAAGGATTTCGATGGCTCCTTCCCTCCATGAAGGTCAAGCCCTGGGTAACCTACATAACTGACCCTCTGAGTGGCCCCATTTTCTTCCTTATCACACCCTGATTCCCATTCTTATTCTTTAAATTAACCAATGAGTGAACCCACAAAACCCTAGACACTCTACCCTTGGATCCTAATAAAGGCAGAGGCCCAGGTTCATGCTTTTCCCACATTCCCCCTCAAGTTCACTGTGTATCTATGGGGTTTGCTGCGTACCCTCCGGAATGTTTGAGTGACAAATCTTTGTTTCTCAATGTCCCCTGATGGCTTTTGCTGAAGTGTGTCCTGCAACTATAATAAGCAACATAAGGGCTGGTCCAGCAACACCAGCCCCTATGGGGGAAATATGTGTTGCGGCTCACTATGAGTAATAAGGGCCAGGTGAGTATCTCAGGTACTCAGAGCTGATAAGATCACTATCATTAAGTTGAGGTCAACACAACAGATTTATCGTCATACTCTGCTCCTGGGAAGTAGTATCTTCACTTGTATCTAGTCGCTCAAGTCAGCTAAATGCAAATAATCTTTTTCTTTTGTCTTTGTTAATACTTATTGCGGGGCACCTGGGTGGCTCAGTGGGTTAAGCCTCTGCCTTCAGTTCAGGTCAGGATCTCAGGGTCCTGGGATCAAGCCCTGCATCCGGCTCTCTGCTCGGCGGAGAGCGTGATTCCCCCTCTCTCTATGCCTGCCTCTCTGCATACTTGTGATCTCTCTCTCTCTGTCAAATAAATAAATAAAATCTTTAATAAATAAAATCTTGATCTTTAATTTTTGTTTTCTATTGTATTAACTTACATTTTTTGAAACAATCTCAAAGTTATAGAAAAAGTCCCACATGCAGTACAAATACTCTTTTCCTAAATTATTTGATGGTAAATTAGGAAGAAGATGTTTCCAACACCCTCAGAATACTTAAAGTATTTCCTACAACAGGCATATTCTCTTATACAACCATAATACAATCATCAAAATCAGGAAATTAACACCAGTACTTTTCTACTGTCTAATCCTGGACTCCACTACAGGCTCACCAGTGTATAACAGTGTCCTTTATAGCAAAAGGGTCCAGTCACAACCCTGTGTTGTATTTAGGTGTTGTGACTTTTTAGTATCCTTCAAAATAAAAATTTTCCTTAATTCTTCTAATTTTGAAGATTTCACACTATTTTCTAGAATATCCCTCAATTTGGGATTGTTTGCTGTTTCCTCATAATTAAATTCGGATTATGGAATTTTGGCTGCGTAACACAGAAGTGATACTGTCATACTATCATGTGGCACATAACTGACTTGTACTGTTACTGATGACATTCACTTTGACCAGCTGCCAGTCTTCTCCACAGTCAAGTTAGTTATTTCTGCTCTGTAATTAATAAGCATGTTGTAGGGAGGTATTCTGAAACAACGTATAGTCAATATGCATTATTCGCAGTAGCTATGTTCTACAAAGTTGCTGTGAACGCTGAGTTAGTGAATATTAAAACACTGTTCCTAGGGGAACTACAGGGCTAGGTTCCTGTGAGCCTCTGGTCACAACACTTTCATTAACTGACCAACATATAACCTTGTTTCACACGTGTTTAAGAACACCTTATATATGTAATTGTCGATTCAACACCAAACTCCCGGCCAACAGTGCTACACTCAAGGCTGAGTGAAGCTTATATAACACATGTATTTCCTTCATAAGGCACATCATAGCCTTCTTGCACTTAGGAACACTAAACAACATTTCAGTACCATGCTTAAGGGTCATTTTAAACAGTGAAATCACCAACAAATAGCACAAAAATGCAAAAAACCATGGTATTAAAGAGACTGTGAAAAAGACACACACACTATACTTATTATTATATATTTATAATTATTTCTGTATCTACCTCTATGTTGAAAACCACGAGTTCACACCAATATCTCCTATTCTAACACACCACAGAGTACATTCTAATTTTCTCCTTTTTCACATTTGTAATTTTCATTCCAGATAACACAAAACCTAGCTCCCATCATCCTTAATATTATCTACTTTCCAGATCAACCCTCCGCAAGTAACCAATCTTCTGTTGCTGTTTTCTTCTCTGAAACCCCCTCAGAGACATGGTCCTCACCCTGCTCAGTTCTGACATCCTGTGCCAGACCAGCCCTCAAAAAGGATGCCCTTTTTACCACATCCAGGCTGCCAGAGACCAAATTACAGCACTGCCTCCTCCACAAGAGCGGCCTCCGTGCCCTGTGGCTCCCTACTTCTGTGCAGATGGCTGCATCATGAGCACCTTTTTTTTTTTTAAATATTTTTTTATTTATTTGACAGAGAGAGACATAGCAAGAGAGGGAACACAAGCAAGGGGAGTGGGAAAGGGAGAATCATGCTTCCCACCGAGCAGGGAGCCCGATGCAGGTCTCGATCCCAGGAGCCTAGGATCATGACCTGAGCCAAAGGCAGATGCTTAATGACTGAGCCACCCAGGCACCCCTCATGAGCATCTTCTAATGTCTTTTGAACTGAATTGTTTCAGAAAGGTTGAAAAAGAAGGGGAAGGACATAGTAAACAGTTTTGGCAGCTGAGTTTTCCTCAGTATTTAAAAGAAAAAAAAAGATCATACAGGCAATTTAGATCCTTACATTGAGCCAATAATTTAAAATCTTAAGAAGTTAATGGTATAAATATCCTTCAACTTTTAAGCAAATCCACTATTTTATATTCTTGATAATTTTCCTTTAGTTGATCATCCTGCTTATTTTCAGTGCTCACTGTTTTATATTATTAGGAACACAATTTTTGTACTCAGTGGAGTAATCGTCACAGCAACTGATTATACACGCATTTGCTAGTCACCTTTTCACCTTCTGTTTGTGCTAGAATCTGGGCAGCTTTTGGCAAGGTGGTGGAAATGTGCCTTCCTAACCAGCAATTACAGGGATGGCTCTGTCAGGATAGTAGGCAGACATGTAACTTTATGTCTCCTGAAATTTTTCTTCGGTGTTATGTTTCTTGTAAAGTAAATAAATAAATAAACGTCATGAATTCAAATGAGATCTTAGTTTTTCTCTCCTCTAGGAAAAAAGCAGTTAAGATGATTTCTTTCATGTCATCAGGAATAGGTCACTCTCCACATTTACATTGATATCTGCGAAGAATAATTATTGCTATTCTTTTTTTCTTTAGAGGCTCTACAATAGGGATAACAGACATATGCCCACACTTCTCCTCCTTCCGTACTCACTACTGTATCCATATTGAAGTAGACCTAGAAAAGGAAATTCTGGACCATCATGCATATGTACCATCATAACTTCATCTCCTGGCATATGAATCAATGGAGAGATGAATACATGAATAAATAAGATACTGGTAAAGTGGCTTGGACATGCTGTCCTTTAATTTCCATCTCTGTCTATGTATAGACAGCATTCCAGGTCTCATTTTTAATTAAAAAAAAATAGATTCAAACTCAATATTAACTCGGACTGTTTTCATTAGAAATTAAACAGACTCATCACTGATTATTTCCGGCATAAAAGGTAACACACTACCTCTGCACTCGGTACACTCGAGTCCACGGAGGCACAAGAGCAAGGATCCGAGCCACCAATTCGATCAGATCGCTAGGAGAATAACTCTTATATCTTCCTGATTTCCACAGCTCATAAAGCCCAGTTCCACGAATCACCAGGGTAGGGTAGAGTTTCAAACCATCAGGACGAAAAGCAGGGTTCTCAAAAAATTCCTGTGAATGGAGAACAGAAAATTACCACTCCATTAGTTATGTGGAGATTGATGACGTTTCCATGGTCAAGTTTCAGTTCTGGGCCAGCTTCTGTCACATACCTACCAAGTCCTTAGACTGTCTTTCCTTTCCATCAAGGGAACGGATGCAGACAAAACAGCAACTCATTGTTTTTACAGTCTCACTGGGAGAAAATGTGTGTGTGCTGGGTTACAAAGCCCTTGTTAATCTAGCCCCTGTCTACTGCTGCAATCTCATCTCATACCACCCTCACCTCCCTGCCTTTCTGCCTTTGCAAAGGCAATTTCCTCTGTCTGGACAGTACATCAATTCTACTTCATCCAGCTAATCTCTTGGTCTCGGTATGAATGCCAATTCTTCAGGGAGGTCTTCCTGACCTTTGAATACAAGTTGCCTCACTTAAAAAAAAATTCATATTGAATTCTATATTACTGCTTTCTTAATATCATCACACTGATAATTTATTCGATACCTGCCTTTACCTATAGACTGTATCCCCCTTTCATACAGAATATACTTAATTGTTTAAACTTTTAAAAAAGTCGTGACTTGGGCGCCTGGGTGGCTCAGTGGGTTAAAGCCTCTGCTTTCGGCTCAGGTCATGATCTCAGCGTCCTGGGATCGAGGCCCACATTGGGCTCTCTGCTCAGCAGGGAGCCTGCTTCCTCCTCTCCCTGTCTCTCTGCCTGTCTCTCTGCCTACCTCTCTGCCTACTTGTAATCTCTCTCTCTGTGTCAAATAAATAAATAAAATCTTTAAAAAAAAATAAATAAAAATAAAAAAGCCGTGACAGAGATCATCACTTGCTTGCAAAACCTAAAATGTTTACTATAAAACCCTTAGCAGGACGAGTATGCCAATCCCTGGATATGCCTATTTTGTCTTCAGGCCAACTGGCACCATTCCTAACCGGGATGCACACTATTTGTTATCTAGACACTGAGAAATACATCTAATTTATCTACTTTGACGTAGTCATTTCCTGTACTGTATCATCCCAGCTGGCTTTATTTGGATAAAGCAAGGAGACACCAGGCATTATCCTTTCCATGACTCTGCACTGCTCATTTGCTCTTAATTTAGCATACTGTGTGACAGAGGAATGAAGATGGACTCAGTTTCCTCTCACCCCACCCTGGCATTAGTATCTACAGAGCTAGCTGTACTATATCTTGTGACTATAATAATGCTTTTTATCTCGTGCTACATTATTCTTGCAGAGCTTTCCAATGCTTAACTTGCTTTTCAAAGAAATGTAACTACAGACTTTTCAATCTCTCTCATTGATTTCTGTCATATTCTTAAATGCTGTATTCTTTGTGCATCATTTGGTCCTAGGGATATTCTTCTGTAATTGCATGTAATTTTCCGTGTACCATTTCTTTTTTTTTTTTTAAATTATTATTTGCCCCAGTGGTACAGGTCTGTGATTGATTAGGCTTATATCTTTCACAGCACTCACCATAGCACAAACCCTCCCCAATGTCCATAACCCATCCACCCTATCCCTACTCCCCCACCCCCCAGTAACCCTCAGTTTGTTTTGTGAGATTAAGAGTCTCTTATGGTTTATCTCCTTCCTGATCCCATCTTGCTTCATTTTTTCCCTCTCTGTCCCCCACCGTGTACCATTTCTATATTAACTATTCATCAGGCTTTTATAAGTATTCTATAGACACCTAAAAGAACATGTATGCAAGTCATTCTGTACCTAGTTTGAATCCATATTGGAATAACAGATTTCAGAAAAGTAGTTCAAGTGCTTATATGATAGATTTAGAAGAAAGATGGGCTGATAAGAATGATGATAGATGAAATTGGTTCTGGACTTCTGGTTAAACATGGAGAATTGAAACATGTTGTTTCCTTCCTTTCCCTCCAAAATCACAGTAATATAAGAGATGAACTTTTAAAAAAGTATAAACCCAGACGGACAAAAAGAACATCAGAGGAGATGGAGGTTGAGGGTTAGAGGACAGGACCAGTGATGGTAATAAATTTCTGGAAGACAGAAAATGGATGAAGATGGACTGGTAAGTGACTTTGCAAGTAAATAAAGCTATAAGCAAAGTATCTGCAAAAGCAGATTACCAACGAAGATCCAGCTAAGTCACACTAGAGTCCTAGAAAGGCTCAAGGGTCAAATGTACCATTAACCAGGCAGGATGGAAGAAATCATGGGATCAAACACGGAGGGATTTATCCCTTATTCCTTTGCCCTGCCTACAGGTAGTCACCTGCCCATTTGTTCCTGGAGAAACTGCTGAATTCTGCAATTCGAGGTACAAAGGAAGGCCTAGGTGAAGATAAAGGCTGAAAACAGATTAAATAAAAGCCAGCACACTGACTGGTGGATTCCCTGCCTTGCTCCCTGCATGTGAGCAGTCAATTTTCTGTGACCTACTCATACCAGCTACTCCCCAGCAGGAAGCTGGAGAGTTCATCTCTGGATTAAGCAAATGGCCCTAAATAAAAGTTCAAGATACTGACATTTGAGAATCCCCTAAAGAAAAGGAGAGCTGGGACACACCTGGCTGGATCAGTCAGTAGAGCATGTGACTCTTGATTTTGGGGTTGTGAGTTTGAGCCCCATGTTGGGGTGTAGATTACTGAAAAATAAAATCTTAAAAAATATAGATAAAATAAAACCTTAAAAAAAAGAAAAGGAAAGCTTATTACATGAATATCCTTCAAAGAGGTATACCAGCAGCTAGCCACCTAGAGCTTGCAATCTCTTCTTTTGGCCCCTTACTTTTATTTTTTAATTTTAATTTTATTTATTTTTTTTTTAAGAGAGGGAGAGGGCAGTGGGTGGAGAGGGAGAGAGAGAATCTTAAGCAGGCTCCACACCCAGCATGGAGCCTGACACAGGACTCAATCTCACAACCCTGAGATCATGACCTGAGATGAAATTAAGAGTTGGACGCTTAACTAAGTTACCCAGGCCTCCCGGTCCCTTACTTTTAAAGTATGACCATTTAGCTAAAGATCACCAGAAACTTGGAGGAAGCCTAGAAAATAAAGGGCACAACAACAACAACAATAAAACCCAAAAAACAAAAAAACCTATAATTCCTTCAGAGAGAGAAGATCTATTACATCCATTAAACAAGAATAGGATGGTAGGGAAAATCAACCAACCAGAAGGTAAGAAAGAACTCCTGAAAATCAAAGCTATAACAAAAATAAAAACATTTAACAGAAAAGTTGAAAGATAAATATGAGAATAGAAGCAGAAAAAAAAGGACAAGTAGGTAAAAAAATATATGAAAATTCTTGATGAATCTGGGAGATCCAACATTTGCTTAATAGGAGTTTTAGAAAGAGAACAGAAAATGAAAGGGGAAAATTAACCAGTGGTACAAGGAAATTTCCCAGATGACAGATCCTTCAAAAACCTAGCACAATTAGTTAAAAAAAACTCTTGCCGAAATACAGCACTGTGAAATTTCACAATACATGGGATAAAGACAGTTTCTTAAAATATTCTAAAGTTAACAAAACACCCAGGTTACACAGATCATAGGATTAAAGAATAAAGAATATAGGATTAGGAATAAAAACAACATCCTGCTCCTTAACAGCAATGCTAAAAGCTACAAGGCAATGGTGCAATGCCTTAAAAAAAAAATGTCTTTACACAATTCTCTAAGTGTGAAGGTTGCATAGAGCCATTTTTTGAGCACACCAAAAGCTTACTTTCTATGATGAATCTTTCCTAAGGAAACTGGTAGAAAATGTGTTTTAGTAAAGCCAAGGAATAAACAAAAAGGGTTAACTTGGAATCCAGAAAACAAAGAATCCAATCAAGGAGACTGGTGAGGAGAAGCCCTTCACGAGGACAGTTGTGAAGCAGGCACAGAGAACTACCAGTTCAGTTTGGAGTTGGAAGACAAGACATCCAGGAGACTCACCACTGACTTGACCAGTTACTTAATCTCATTAGACCAGCTTCCTCAACTACTGACAGAATGCTACAGTGACTTGTATTCTGTGCCACCATTTTCAGTAACAAGCCTTTGTATTCAAAACAAGTAACAACAAATACTGCTAGCCATCCCTGCCACACAGTATGTCAATCAGATTGGCTCAGTGGAAAAAATAAAGAACTTGTGTCAGATGTTAACCGACTTTGAAAAGACTTCTGCTAACTGACAGGAGATTCTGGAGAGAAACAGACATTCTTGAAGCATTTTCAGCAATCTTAGAGTGGATATCCAAGAACAGTCTAATTTTTAAAGGAATAAAACATCAAAATAGCTAAAAGTTACTTTGAGTAATAAATAAGTTCATCTGAGGATAGGTGGAAAGGGTGAAGTTCATGCTTTTAGGATAAATTCCTGAATTTCCACCACAACAAGGACTTCCAGCTTTTTAAGAAAAAAGAAAACTTCATTTCTGAGTTCCTGGAAAAAATAAGCAAATGCTATTTATCACACACAGCTGCAAGCTCTGCACCTCCCACTAGGTAAGAGTGTGAATTTGTCACGAACAGATGCATAAACAGATACTAAGAGTAGTGGCCCAGAGCTGACCTAAACAACAAGATGTGAGATCTAAGCCAATTTATAACGAGCACACTGTAAGCATACAACCCAAGATATAGCTGTGATATCTCAGCAGGCTGGGTAGTGGCTTTATGGATCCGTGCCAGGAAAGGCATCATGTCCTCTATAAAGATAACATTTGGTATACTTTGGTAATTATATAAGCAGTCTCCCTATTTAGCAAAACTTCCTATGGAACAAAACACATTAATTAAGGAAAAAATACCTGTGGGTTGCTAATGATGGGACAATAAAATAAAGTAGGGAAAAAAAGTTTTTAAAGTATAAAATAGGGGTGCCTAGATGGCTCAGTTGGTTAAGCATCTGCCTTCGGCTCAGGTCATGATCTCAGGGTCCTGGGATCGGGCCCTGCATGGGGTTCCCTGCTCAGTGGGGAGTCTGCTCCCTCTGTCTCTACTAGTCCTACTAATTCAGGAAAGGTTATGAATTCCAAATCGGCCCAAACAAGATTTCCTAAACAAAAACTAGTTTTAAAAGTTTTTGTGTAAACTTTTATTGGAGTGTATCTTAGATCAAAAGAGTACACAAACTCTAAGTATATATCTTGAAAGATTTTTACACATCTTATAACCAGTACCCAGGCACTAAAATTAAGAAAAAGAATATCAAAACCTTAGAAGCCCACCTCATGCCTGTTTCCAGTTATAATTCCACCCAGTTTTTGGACTTCATATTAACAGAATTGTATGTTAGGTAGCCTTTTGGATCTGGTTTCCTTTGCTCAATTTTATGTTGAAAAAATCAATCATGTTGTTTCATGAGATTGTAATTAATTTATTATTTTTTATAGTATTTCATTGTATGACTATGTCACAATTTATTTATGCATTCTATTCTTAATGAACACTTGTTGCCACTCTGATGATATTACTAACAACAATTTGTGATCGTAACTTTTGGTAAATATGTGTAGGCATTTCTGTTGAGTATACATCTAGGAATACAATTGCTGGGCCATGGGGTATGCATATATATTGACACTTAGTAGATAATATCATATATGATGTACCAATGTAGTAGCAGTAAATGAAGAATTCCAGTTGCTCCATACTTTTAGCAACACTTGATTTTGTCTCTTCATTTTAGCTATTCTTAGCTTTTCTGGTGAGTATATAGTAGGCATGCATCATAGTTTTAAATTTCATTTCTTTGAAGATTAATGACTTTCAGAACTTTTAAGTGCATTTATTGGCTGTTTGACTAACCTATTGGTGAAGTGTTTGTTCAACTGTTTCTGTCCATTCTTCTACTGGGCTGTCTGCTTTTTTCTTATTTATTTGTAGAAATTCTTTATTTTAAGGCAATTTAATTTTGCACAGAATTTTCCCTCTAGAGAGAAATGTTAGCTCTATTTTGTCACTCATTTTTTGCTGGGATGCAGTCAGAAGAGTCATACAGTCTGTTCATATTCCCTTTTGAGTTTTTCTGAAAAGTTTACAAACACAAAGACAGATCTGTTTACATGAAGAACTGTCTCTGCAATGTTATCACTTAACTATTCTTTATTTTGAGAATACTAAGGAAAATGAATAGTAAGACTCAGCTATTTGCCATTATTTGAAACGTGCCACATTTTTTTCCTAAGGATACCTAACGTTATGAATTGTGACTATATCTGATCCATCTAGGAGCTGTGGTAAAGAAAAGTGTTTCAGGGGCCTTTTAGGTACCTCACTATTAACTATTGAGGAGAGGCTATTAGACTCAAAATCTTAACACAGCTAACACAGGGGAATTAGTAACAGGGACATTTATGAATTAGTACTATCTTATAAATAGGCCTTCAGTTGTAATTCACTGAACTTAAAAATTATAAAGATAACTTTTGACAAGGAAAGAATGAATTATTAAATGTCCCAAAAGAGGCCAGGTGAATTCCATTTTTCTAAATAGAAAAATTAAGTATTTTTGTGAATGAAATAATTTGATATATACTTTTACCCTCTTCTCTAAAAGACTATCCCAAAGGTACTTTCTCTAGCTGAGAATTTGAAGGAGAAATAAAAAAAAAAAAAGGAGTTCTGATCAATCTCATTTCCCAAGACAACAGGAACACAGATCAAGCAAACATATGATAGAGTAATAAAAAAAACCCCAAACAAAAACTCCCCAAAACAAAAAAAACAAAGAACAAAAACTAAAACCAACCAACCCGGAGTTAGGTATTCAAATTTAAAGAAGAGAAAACCTAGAAAAAACCCAAGTATTTTCTTTCACTATTTAATGAAATCCTAGAAAAGAAAAGCAGCTCTAAGTTCAGAAGCATCTGAAGAAATCATAAATAAAGGAGGGATTTGACAACACATACAAAAGTGAAAGGCCCAAGACAGAGTGGGCAAAAATACTGTAGCAACTATTAAAAAAAAACCAATGAGGGGTGCCTGTGTGCCTCAATCAGTTAAACGTCTGCCCTGGGCTTAGGCCATGACCTTAGGGTCCTGGGGTCAAGCCCCATGTCTGGCTCCCTGATCAGCGGGGAGTCTGCTGCTGCTTCTCCCTCTGCCCCCAACCACCCCGCCCCTGCTCATGTGTGCGCATGCACACACACTCTCTCTCAGATAAATAAAAATCTTTAAAAAACAAAAAACCACCCAATGAATCCAGGATGTCCTTACCTAGAAAGTTCATCTAAATTAACATTAAAAATGCTCATATCCAACAGAGTAACTGGTCAGAGAACAAAAAGACACAATTCCGAAAAGATGAAAGAATTATGATTATTACATGCAAACCTGAAATATATATTACTATAATTAAAAAATATTAATTGAAATGGCACTTTAATCTACCATATTAGCAAAGATAGAAACATTCTATCTGTGTGTGTGTGAATACATGAACAGGAGAGAATTATTTGGGGAAAAAGTAAACCCTGCTAAAATGAGTGTAAATCGTTAAAACCTTCTGAAAAGCAACTAAGTAATATGGTGAGATTCTTGAAGTGTTTATACCTTTACCTGATAATTCTACTCTAGGGAATTTATCCTAAAGAGAGAATCCTAAATACTATAAAAAGTTACGGGCATATAATTGTTCACCTGAAGTGCTATTTACAGCATTAAAAAACTTCAATTAAAAAAAAAAATCTGGGGGCGCCTGGGTGGCTCAGTGGGTTAATGCCTCTGCCTTCGGCTCAGGTCATGATCTCAGGGTCCTGGGATCGAGGCCCGCATCGGGCTCTCTGCTCGGCAGGGAGCCTGCTTCCTCCTCTCTCTCTGCCTGCCTCTCTGCTGACTTGTAATCTCTCTCTGTCAAATAAATAAATAAAAATCTTTAAAAAAAAAAAAATCTGGAAGGAATTAAGCAAAGTATGGCATGTTTATTCAATGAAAATTAAGTACACATTTAAATATGTTAACATTTGAACCGAGACCAGGCTATATAACACAGATAAATGCTTGTATAATGTTAAGTGAAAAAGCCATTAAAATAATTACTTACCATATATGTAAATGTAAGTGTGTCTGTGTGTATATATGCATGAACCACCTCATCCCTCCAAAAAGCCTAAGCATAAAAAAATCCTAGAAGGAAGTATATGAAAATGTTAGGGTTTTATTTGGTGTTGGAGCTGTGAATGACTTTTCTCGGACTACAGTGTTTCTACTGTTCTATAATGAGGACATATCGCTTAAATAATGAGGGGGAAATTAGCAGTAAATAATCAAGAAGAACAGAGAGGGTAGATAAAGCAACATGCAGAAGCACGCCAAGTTAGCCTGGTTTAAGGGGACACTTACTGTAAACTGTTCGATGTCTCTCTCTAGTCCCACATTTGGCAGATCAGGCATCATATGAGCCACAACTTTGAAACCAGAATCCTTGGCCAGGTGAAATGACTCACATACTGCCTTCACAGTGTGGCCCCTGAGGAAAGAAAATTCACTACCTGTTATACAAATAAATGGGCAAGAAGGTTAACACAAGGAACAGAGGGAAAAACATCTCTGAGACATGTAATGGTAGTTTTATAACGAAGAATAATATGATTGGGGAATAAAAATCTCACAAAATCATTTTTATATTTCTAGCTCTGAAAAGGCCTGGAAATAAATCAGTTCACTTCTGAGATATTTCTCAGAAATTCCCCAGGTACCGACTCAAGGTTGTGACAGTAAATGACTGGGTTAACCAGAGTTAATGTACACTAAAATTATTTGGACTATAAAAAACATTATTTGGTTTAGCATCATCAGCTGAAGTAAGCTTACTAATGTAAACACGTAAGTTCAAAACAAAAATAATGAGCTCAAAACCATGCAGAAGCAGCCTCTTCTTATGCTCTTTCCTTTAAAAATCTTTTGAAATTATCTGGAGAGAGAGAGATGAAGACTGTCACCTACATACAAAATAGACTTCATTCTGGTGGTCTCCAAGGTCCTTAAAAAAGTTAAGAGTGAATGATTTACCGACAAGGCAGAATCATCTGGGGCCAGCTGGATAAATCACTTTAACATTCTAGTACCACATCTAAGTAGAAAGCAAGCCCTAGTAACTGCTTGGGGCTACTATAAACCGAAGCCCTATTCTAATCCTTTCCCCTCCAGGACATTCCCATTCACCACCAAAAAAAAAAAAAAAAAAAATCCTAGAAACATGGACCCCATCCCACTCTGGGTGTTATCATCCATTTCCGTTAATCATTTCCAATCTCTTTTTGCTAACTACTTCCCAATTTATATGACTAGGCGAGGCCTCTCTCCTGAAACCCCATCCAAATATTCAGTACTCTAAAGTTCTACTGTACAATACCATGGTCCCTAGGCACACGTAGTTACTCAGCTTATATTTAAATTCATTAAAATGAAAGATTCAGTTCCTCAGTTGCACTATCATATTGGAAAGTGCGCAGATGTAGATATTTCAATCACTATAAAATGTTGTGGACAGCTCTGCTCTAAAGCAAACCCTCAACTGGTTGTTCTACAAGTATCTAGAACTGAGTACATCCAAAAACGAAACTCACCTTCCCTCCAAGACTCCTCTACTTCCCATTCTCTCCTATCCCCATTTCCATCCAGTCACCAAACACTGTCATTCGCTTCTTTTCAAGACAGCATTTCTTGTTTAAATGAGTGCAACACCCTCTTAACAGGTCTTCCTTCTCTACCTCCAAACTGTGATCCTTCCAAAGGGATCTAAAAATGCAGATATGCTCCTATCACAGCTTAGCTTACAGCCTGTCCTCAGACTAAAGCCAAAAACTCCCTGGGCTAACTTCTAAGGTTCCTCATCATTTGGCCACCATGGTTAACCTTTTCAGCCTCTTACCACTATTCTACCTCATGCTCTACACCCTTAACCAAGCTAACCTGCTCCAAATCTCCTAAATATGCCATGTGCTCCCATTGGCAGGCATTTGCTTGTATGTTTCTTTCTGCCTGAAATAATCTTTATCTTCCCCACCTGAGTCACACTCTTCCTGTAAGTCTCAGATCTGATGTCATTCTTTTCAGAAAGCTTTCCTGACCTTCAAGAGACTCTTCCCATTTCCACAGGTACAACCCTTGATCACTGCAGCAAGCCAACCAGTGTTTCTGGTTTAAGACTCCCCTACAAGAGTGCATTCTACCCAGGTTAATCTTTCTTAGGCTTGATATCTGTGTAATTCTTCCCTGTGCTCAAAAGTATCCAACAGACCTCTAGTACCTAAAGGAAAGATTCTTCTCTCCTTAGCCTGGCATTCTTCTGGTGGTTTCTAAGATGCTGACCACTGTATGTTTTCCTAGTTCCCTTTTACTTCCTTCTCCTACCACAACCTCCAATCACATCTGCCCCTCCTGGTAAAGTACCCTTTAAAGTCCAACTGAACACATACCAACTCCCTGAAGCCTGCCATTATATCCACAATCATTGATCTCTGCCTAACAAACTCCTGAAATCTTCTGTTTTTCTCTAATTTACCAATTAGTCATAAAGTTCCTTATACAGCTAATTTTTCATGTGTATCTTTTCTCCTCAACTCAGTGATCTATTTCTAGAGTTCTTCAAGAGAACTTCATATGGCTCTGTCACCCCTTATTTCTAATCTTTCTTACCCTCCCAAATTTCTCAAAGTTTATAACCATTGCTCACCAATGCTTTTCTCACTACTTTACTTATTGGCATCTGCTTCACAAAGCTGATCTTTTAAATCATCCTGATTTCTTTCTTGTTCAAACCCTACTCTTTGTTTCCATGCTCCTGGCCTTCTCTTCTGCTTTAGATGACTGACCTTGAGCCCTGCCTTCCACTTTCCATATGGAAAAGGCTGTTTATGACAAGAACAGGAAGAGATAAGAGCATGTTTACAGGCTACTAGAAAAGAGTCGGTAAAGCCAAGAAATAAGAAAGGGGATGGAAGTTAAGAGCAGAGATAGAAGGATGACTCTGAAAAGAAGGACTACCTATACCTCTTTCTAAGGCTGGTAGGAAGGAGGACAGGATGTGTATGAACATAGATATATCAGTGGGAGTTAGAAGGAGGCTTGTGTGAAATCATTTGCCCTCATCTTACCTGTTGGTATCTCTGGCCACATCTTCGTAGACGCTCTGCACCCCAATCTCCAGCCTTGTGCAGCCATAGGTCAACATGTCACTTAAATGCCGCTTCATACAATAATCTGGTCTGGTCTCAATAGTAATTCCGATACACTTTGTAAGGCTTCTCTCAGAATACCTGCAGAGCAAATCGAAAAGTAAACAACCTATCACAGCTTTAGGAGATTTCCTCCCATTTAAAGGACTGTTTTCTCTTATTCCTATAAGACAGTGGTTAAGAGACTGTCTGAGTTCAAATCCCGACTCTGCTACTTCCTATCTATGCAAACAGGAATGATATTAACCTCTCTGTGCCTCAGTTTCATTATCTGCCAAATGGGGCTAATAGGAGCCATACCTCATAGGGATGATGTGAGTGAACTAGCACACAGTACTGTTACCATCATCATTACCATTCTTATCCTCCTACAGTATGCTACTAACCATAATCTCCTTGAAAGCAGTGATTTCAACTGTGGAAACGCTAGCAACCACTTTTCATATGAGTGAAAACTACCTGCCTTATTTATTCCCCACTTCATATTTTATGTCATGTTAAATAAAAGGAAAAAAAAAGCAGAAGGAAGGTATGTATAATGATCATAGGAATAACTTAGATAAAATGTCTTCTATAAACACACAAGTCATTCTGTCAAACCTATTAATCTTGGCAATAATTTACAAAATTAGGCATCATTTTTCTCTTTCATTAACACCAGGTTCAAAGTAGTGAGTAATATTTTAGATTCAAGTGTTTGAGTTAATGGCTTTATTGCTGGCTGAGAATCCGGAGAAGTAAAAAGGACTTGCTGAGGGGGCTGCTGATGTGAGGAGGAGAGGACCTAATATTTCCGGAGGTCACCGTGCCAAGTGCTATGCTAGACACTCTGTAAAAATATGGAATGCTCCATCAGCTCAATGAAGCATGTCTTCTTAGGTCCATGTCACAGATGAAGAAACTGAGGCTGAGAGAGATGAAGTACCTTGTCCAATGACAGAGCTCATTACATACAAGTCAGGCTTTGAAATTGGGTCCATCTGATTTCTAAATCCTTGTTCTACATTTCACTTTTTAGCACTGCTTAGACAATTCAGCAAGGAACATCAAATTTCTCTTTTCAACTTCTCTAACATCCTAGAACCCAGTGATTCTTTTTGGTGCACCCTTCTACAACTTTCTCAATTCCTTGGGAGGGTGAGGGAAATCTCTTTTTATTTTTTTCCCCCTGTTTAATTTCCTTCCTTTCAAAGAAGTTCAAAGTTCTTTCTTGAAGTAAAAAATCACAAAGTTTCCAAAATTTTGTTAACTACTCCTTTAGGTTCACTTCTTCATTAACTGTCAATAAAAGCTGACTTAATGTTAATAACAGGTATGAACAAAGCTAAGAATCACTGAACTGGAGGACTGATTCTGAAATTTTTCATTCTCGACATTCCAACCTTTTGCACTGTTTATTACTGTATTCCATAAGTACAGGTTTTATACAGGATTACCAGAGGCAACAGAACTAAAAAGTAAATAAGTAGTCCAAAGTTACTGAAAAATGAATCGTTAAGAGAGAAAAAGGGCTCATATTTTATCAAATTTTGCCTAAGACAGGATATAAATCATTATGCATCTCTGAAATAAATCAGAAAGTCCCATGCCTCTCAGATAGGTGGGTACCAAGACCTGCAGTAACAGAAAGAAGTACATAATGCCATGGATAAGTGTAATTCTTTTGAATATCAATTACTGTGTTTGGGAAAAACCATATTTAAAAAATTAAAGTACTCATATTATGGAGAAAGAAAATCTCATGATGATTCATTTAAAAAAAAGGAAAGCAAGAAACTCTAAATTAGTGTATTTAAGAAAGTAAATAAGAACATAATAGAATCAGGCATTCTAAAATTATATCATATATCTCCCTATTAACTGACTGTTTCAAAGCCTCCAATATTTCTTAAAAGAAAGCTCAGCAGCACAACGGTACCTTGGATCACTGGGAAAAAACTAGAGGACAGGCAACTGTGCAAGTGGGAATCTGTCCACAGGAAAGAGAAAATCACCAGCTAATCTTTCTATTGCCCAGATCATGAAAGGCATGCAGACAGAGAGAGGAAGCTGCTGCAACGACTGTAAGATTTCTTCCTCAGTAACTGGAATAGAGTATAAGGACAGAGACAAGCCTTACTCTCAAACAATAATTTATCTCCATTTCAAAAATGTCTTTCCTCTTGGGCGCCTGGGTGGCTCAGTGGGTTAAAGCCGCTGCCTTCGGCTCAGGTCATGATCCCAGGGTCCTGGGATCGAGGCCCACATCGGGCTTCCTGCTCAGCGGGGAGCCTGCTTCCTCCTCTCTCTCTCTCTCTGCCTGCCTCTGCCTACTTGTAATCTCTCTCTGTGTGTCAAATGAATAAATAAAATCTTTAAAAAAAAAAAAAAAATGTCTTTCCTCTTAAGGGAAATGTCATTACCTTTTACGGGTTAAGAAATGGAAAAAATTTTAAAAATTAAGTTTTTAAAAGCTAACATTTTATATTTACAAAAAGCTTTTACCACTATCTTCTTTTCAGAATTGTATTTTCATTTGAAAAGCAATTAAGCAGAAACTCTTAATCTGAATGACAAAAACAATAGGGTATTTTCCTAAAAGAACAGAGTTTAAGGTCATCTTTCCTATAGGACTGCTGTATTTTTATTGGGATTTTTGTTAATGCTACATTTAATCCTAAAATCACTGAACCTGCCTCTTCATTTAACAGAGGTGTAAAGATATTAATGATTATTCTTTAATATGCAAATATCTGCATAAAGGCTTTCAACTAGTCAAAGCAAATTTGGGCGATTTTTAGGGCCTGCCATGACCCTCCATATCATTTTAGGTAGCCATGCAACAGTATGCCTCTCCGTTAGTACCTAGTTCAACTCCCAAACCTTCTGGGGGGCCACAGAATTCTTAAGTTCTTGGGTACCTAGGAAATGCACTACACATTCTCCAACCCTGATCATAAACTTCTAAGTGACCAAGTCAGGACTCGTACCCAGGTCTTCTAATTCCAATTCCACTGCTCTTTTTGTGATATTACAGGGTCATCTTAAATAAGTCTGGACTCTACCTGTGTGGGGCTATGCTGAATCCTACACTTTTTTGTATGTCACAGTAGTAGTGGCACCAACTATAAAAGATGCTAATATGCTCTGCAAAGCCAAATATAACTTAAGCCAATAACCAATGCTGACTTTTTTTTTTTTAAGAAGGTTGGGGGGTGGGAGTGGGCTGGGACAATACCTTCAGAGTTTGAAAGTACACAAGAACTAAATGTTACCTGGTCTTCAAAACATAGCTCAAATACACTTCTCCTCCCACAACTTCTTCCCAGAGCCTCTCATCACTTTGTGCTCCCATTCCCAGAGCCACCTTGCCCATAATATGAATACAGTTTGTCTTGTTATTTGTGGATGTTTGTCTGTGTATCTAGACAGGAGGCTCCCTGAAGGCAGTAGGCTGGAATATGTTTAGAGGTAACTGCTTAAAGGTTTCAGCACTCGAAACTCTCCTTCAGTGTAAAAAAATATGAATACAAAGAATGAATAAATGGATCAAGGATAACTGAAGACACAGGTCTCTCTTTACTCTCCCACAGCAGCCTCTACATAATTCTGCTGGTTATCTTTCCTCTTGCAAACAATCGACCCTAGAGGGTGCCTTGCACTAGACCAGGGATTCTATAGGAAGGAATAGACTAGTTCTTGTCCCAGAGATGCTTAACAAAATCCAGCTGCAAGAAAAAGACACAGATGAAATCAAGAACCACTTAAGAACAAAGAGCTAAAAGGGGCAGAAATATGAACATATATTATTTCTTTGTTCTATTTATAGAAGGAAAAAAGTAAACTATAAAAGTGGTATCTATTATTACTAACTCCTTGCCTGAAGGGCCCCAACAAAGGGGACACTGAAATAAGACAGCAAACCAATGTTAAAGTCTATTATCTTCAGGAAAACTGTTTACATGATTCACTCCAGGAAGGCTATGGCATCAAAGAACACTTTTCATTGCTATCAGTTTGTTGCAGTTCTCTTTTAAAACCTCTGTCAATGGGCGCCTGGGTAGCTCAGTCATTAAGTGTCTGCCTTCAGCTCAGGTCATGATCCCAGGGCCCTGGGATCAAGCCCCCACATGGGGCTCTCTGCTCCTTGGGAGGCCTGCTTCTCCCTCTCCCTCTCTCACTCCCCCTGCCTGTGTTCCCTCTCTTGCTATATCTCTCTCTGTGAAATGAATAAATAAAACCTTAAAAAAAAAACCAAAACTTTTAAAACCACTGTAATTAATAAAGTCAGATACGTCTTAGTCTACTCCTGTGTGAAATCTCACTAGAGCTCTAGGCCCAAATTCCTGAAAACCTTATAGAACATTCCTACATGGACCTCAACCTGCTCAAACCAAATGGCAAAGTAAATAAAAATGGTACCTAGGTGGAAATGTTAATTTTCATTAGTCATAATGTAAAACTCTTTCCCGTATCTACAACCCCAAAATCGGTAAGTAGAATTTACAAAATTCTTGGACAGACAAAGATTTGTTTGAATTACCAAATAACATCTGGGGTTACTGATGCAATTCCTCAGTCAGAACAAATTGTTTTTTGCTATAATCATATCTGGAAAATATACCTCAATAAAATTTTATGCTCTGTACAGTGCTGTGCTGGTGATATTCTAGACTTAAGAATGACTGAGTTGGGTGTTTGAGGATTTAAAAATAACAATTTTCTCCCTTTCATTTTTTGAGACAGTGGTCAACTTTGCTTCCTAGACATTAGTTGTTATATCAAGGAGGTCTGTAAAAACCAAGGGAACAGAAAGGAAGAGAATTCTGATTTTTAAATGAGCACAACCTTTGAAAAACTAACGTGGTGACCTTGTAGTTTAAAGACTAATCAGGGACCCTTGCTCCCTATCATGCTAGTTGACAAGGTGTAAGATACATATAGGTAAAACAACCCATAACATTTTGGTTTTTAATTCTTTCAACAGCTGACAAGAATGCTATCAGACAGCTGAAGAACCAACAGCAATGCATTATTAATACAAAAGAAAAAAACACACTTATTACACATTCTTTTAATAGTATTCACATTCAAATTTAAGAACTACATATAAGGATTATAAATGCATTATAGAAAGTCATTGTCAGGGCACCTGGGTGGCTCAGGGGGTTAAAGCCTCTGCCTTCGACTCAGGTCATGATCTCAGAGTCCTGGGATCAAGGCCCGCATCGGGCTCTCTGCTCAGCACAGAGCCTACTTCCTCCTCTCTCTCTGCCTACCTCTCTGCCTGCCTCTCAGCCTACCTGTGATCTCTCTCTCTGTCAAATAAATAAATAAAATCTTAAAAAAAAAAAAGGTCATTGTCAGAAAGTGACAGCTAGATGAAAAATAACTTCCAAATATGTCTTTTAGATAAATATTCTCATTCCAATAGAAACCTTCGAACTACAGAATGTCAGAGAAAGCAGTAATTTCAGAGATAATCTAGTCCCACCTCATTTTTATAGATGAGGAAACTAAAGCGTAGAACACATAACTGGCTTAAATCAGCTAATACTGTAAGATGATCACAGACATAAGTGTGGAACCTAAGTCTTCTGATCCTTCACGCACAGTTCTTTCCATTGGGTTCATTTAATAACATTTACTTAGTACTCTCCATCTGTAAAACATTATGATAGATATAAGGGATCTTGTCTCTTAAGGAGGTAATTCCCTATTAAAGGAAATAGGAAGGGGCGCCTGGGTGGCTCAGACAGTTAAGCATCCAACTCCTGATTTCAGTTCAGTTCATGATCCCAGAGTTGTGAGACTGAGCCCCTCATCAGGCTCCTCATTCGCTGTGGAGTCTGCTTGGGATTCTCTCTTTCCTCTCCCTTGGCTCCTCCCCCACGCTCCTTCCTTCCCTCAAATAAATAAATATCTTAAAAAAAAATCCCCCCCAAAACAAAAAACTGAAACCATATAGAATAGGCTCTCCTTGGCCTATTCTATTCAAAATGGCATTATATTAGAAATCAACAACAATGAGATATCAAGAAAAACTCCATGTTTTTGGAAATTTGGAAATTAAATGACCCATTTCTATATATCCATGGGTCAAAATATTAAAAGGATTTAAAAATATTTTGAAGAGAATAATAATTATGGTACAACATATCAAAGTTTATGGAATTCTGCCAAAGCAGTGCTTAGAGGAAAACTTAAAGGTTTAAATACTTACATCAGAAAAGAAAAAAGGTCTATAATAATGGCCAAGCCTCTATACCTTACAAAGTCATAGAAAAAGAACCATAAAGTACCCCCAAAGAAACTAGAAGACAACAAAAAAAAGTAAAGCAGAAATCAATGAAGGAGGACATAAAGTCAAAAGCCAGTTCTTTGCAAAGAACAAAATTGATAACCCCCTAACTAGACTGACAAAGAAAAAAAAAGAGAACACAGATTATCAGTATCAGGATTGAAAGAGGGGTGATCACTAACGTCCTATAGACATTAAAAACACAAGAGAACATTATGAACAACTTAATACCAAAAAGTTTGACAACCTGGATGAAGTAGACAAATTCCTTGAAAAATATAACTTACCAAAATGGATACAGGTAAAAAACAGAACATCTGAATATCCCTAGTTTGGAACTGACTTAATCATCTAAAACCCTTCCATAAGGAAAACTTCAGCCTTGGATCATTTTATTGGTGAGTTTTAACAAACACTTATGAAAGAAAAACCATTCATTTCACATGAACATTCAGAAAAGGAATTCCTTTTCTGAGGAGGACACACTTCCTAACACTTCCTAACATGTTTTATGGGGCCGGCATAATAACACTAATACCAAAACCTAACAAAGAAATTACAAAAAAGGAAATTACAAACCACCATCGTTCATGAACATATATACAAATCCTTTCCAAAGTATTAGCAAAATGATATATAAAAAGGATAACATATTATGACCAAATAGGGTTTATCCTAGGAATACAAGGTTTAAAATTAAAAAAATCTAAGTAATCTACCTGATAAAAATAAAGGAGGAAAATTATGTGATCATCTGAATAGATATAGAGAAGTCATTAGACAAATGAATTAATGATAAGACCTCTCTCAGCAAACTTCTTCAATCTAATAAAGGTACCTACAAAAAACACCCCTCAAGTAACATTGCAGTTAATATTGAAATAGTAAATGTTTCTCCTGGTTACTGCGAATAAGAAAAAGAAGCCCACTCTCACCACTTCTATTTTACACTGTCTTAATGTCCTAGCCATTACAACAAAGCATGAAAAAGGATGCAAATCCTACAAGAAAAATTAAGCCTACTGTATTTGCAAGTTAAGTGATTATTTATGAAGAAAATCTTAGCAAATTTACAAGAACAGCTTTTAGAACTAAGTAGTGAATTTATTAAGGTAATATGATACAAGGTTAATATAAAAAAATCAATGGTATGTCTATATACTACCTGTAAACAATCTGAAAATGAAATTTTTAAGAAGTTCAATTTCTGTAGCATAATATACATAATATACATAATATAATATATATAATATACATAATATACACAAAAATATTTTGGAATAAATATTTGGAATAAATTTAACAAAAGGCTAATAACATCTCTACACTGGAGACTTCTATAAAAAGTTAAAGAAGACTTAAGGAAATGAAGAGATAGACTATTCATTGATCAGAAGACTCAATATTGTTGTCAGTTTTCTCCAAATTGTTCTATAAACACAATACCAATCCTAACACACTTTTTAGTAGAATTCGACAAGCTGACTCTAAACTTTATATAGAAATGCAAAGGAACTAGAATATCCAAGACAATCTTGAAAAACAATGACAAAGCTGACTCAAACTACTTGACTTCAAGATATACTATGAAGCTACAATAATCAAGACAGTGTGTTTGTTACTGGCATAAGAACTAAAAAATAGATCAATGGGACAGAATAGAGGCCAGTTCTGCATTTATAGGCCATCAATTTTTGACAAAGCCACCAATATAATCTAAATGGGAAACGGAAGTTTTTAAACAAGTAATGTTGAAACAATTAGATGTCTAGCTATATGGGAAAGAAGAAACCTGGACTCTTACTTCACCTTACATATAAAAATTAATTCAGGATGGATCATAAGCCTAAATAGACAAGCTAAATATAAAAAGCTAAAACAACAAGAAAATATAGGAGAGTATCTTGTCTTGGGAGTAAGCCCTGGTTTAACAGAGACAATACAAAAAGCAATAACTATTAAAGCAAAAAATTGCTAAATTAGACTTCATCGAAATAAAAACTTCAGCTTTAAGTTAATATAATGAATACTCAAGCCACAGACTGGGTTTTCATATTCGTAAAATACAGATCTAGCAAAGAACTGTTTTCTAGGATTTATAAGAGCCCAATAAAAAATGGGCAAAAGAGTTTAACAGACACTTCACAAAGGAAATTTATACAGAGAGCATAAGCACATGATAAAGTGCTCATCATCATTAGTCATCAGGAAAATGCAAATTAAAGCCACAATGAGCTACCATTACACACCTACTAGAATGGCTAAAATTAAAAAGACTGACAACACCATATGTTGGTGAGGATGTGGAACAACCAAAAACTCATACATCACCGGTGGGAGTACAAATGGTACAACTACTTTGGAAAAATGTCTGGCAGCTTCTTATAAAATTAAACATAAGATGTAGCAACTCCACTTCTAGCTTACCCAACAGAAATAAATACTATATTCACAGTAAGACTTGTACGAGTATGTTCACTGAAGTTTTACCATAATAACTGCAAACTGGAAATAGCCCAGGTGTCCATCAATAGAATGGATAAGCTGTGGTCTATGCATACAATGGAATACTACTCAGCACAACCACTGAAACACCCAACAACACTGATGAATCTCCAAATATTAAGCTCAGTGAAAGAAGCCTTACACAAAAGAGTATATGGTTATATGGAAGGGGGAAAAAAAGGGAATAATGGTTGCCTTTGGGAGATACAGGTGAAAATTTACTGGGAAGGGGCACAAGGAAACTTTCTGGGATGATGGTTATGTTCTGTATCATAATAGGGTTTTGATGCACAGGTATATAAACTTATTAGAACTCATCAAATGATACACTGAAGATCTTTGCACTTCATTGTATGCAAATTTACTTCAAAAGAAAACACAGTGGACTTGTAATGATGTACATGATTATATATTTGGAAAGAAGTATACTGAAGTCTGCACATATTTTGAAATGCATAAAAAAAGAGAGATCTCTGGATGGGTAGAAAAATGGATAGTTGGATAAGTATGTGATAAAGGAAGTACTGTAGAATTCAGGTGACAACCATGTAGTGCTCACTGAAAAATTCTTTATGTTGGAAGAAAAACAGCAGCTAATACAACTGAGGTCGCATTTTAGGTTGGACTGCCAATGTTAAGGATCCTGGTCACCATCCATAAAAATCTGGTTGACCAAGGGAGGAAGTAAAAGAGGTCAATATATAAAGTGAGGGGTGGGGAATACATTAGAGTCAAAGTCCAGAAATGCAAGAAGTCTTAAGTGTGCCAGAAGTAATGTCCAGAGCAGCAAGGCAGAAAATAGTCACTTTCAAGCTTTCTAAGGCTGCTTTTGCTTTCTTCCTAACTTCTGCAAGTCTACGAAACTATCCTCTAGGCCTGGTATCCAGCATTATCTAGCACTCCAGCTTTTCCAAGACACATAAGGACACAGCTGGAGGATTTAAAAGTCATTGATGAGGGGCAAAAAGAGGAAGAAACGGAAATGAATTAAAAATTCCACTGGGAGAAGGTATGACTCACCCACTTCTTGATGGGTAACTACCCTTTGAAATTGCATCTTTTGAAAACAGTCAAAAAGCATTAAAGATTGAACGTAAAACTGCTGCTGGGCAGGACTGATTAAAAAAGGAATAAAACTATTTTAAAAGGTTACTCTGAGTTATTTGGCAATATTTGCATTCCAGTGAATGGGTGACTCAGATCCTACTGCCGGTCCTTTTCATCTCCTAGCTGTGATTTTTAGAGGACAACAGTCACTGGGAATTGTTGCTCTCTGGAGACAACTGGAGTCTCAGTCTAGCTGATAGAAATGAGTGATTATCACTTTGCTTGATTTAATGCACATTCACAGGAACCACACCTGCTTTGTCCTTGAACTCTTTCACTCAGCTTTCCAATTTTTCTATTTGCAAGGATAGAACGTACTTTTTGCTGCTAACTTGCTGTAACTAATAACCAGGTTCACTTTTCTCTTCTCCTTACCTTAACTTTTAATCTTTTAAATAAAAAGCAAAACTTCAATCAGGTTTAAACATGGCTTAAACTCTGATCAGGTTAGACACTGGAAAACGAAGGAGGGTAACATGAGATAACTGCGATTTGAATGAAGACTTTTAACCTTAAACATTATTATGGACTCATCTGTCACTGTGTAATTTTTAACCTAATTTAAAATTAATCTTTCAATTTAAAACCTCTGCCGTGCTAATTAAAGTCAGTATTGCATATTTGTATTCATATTGCATATTTGTACAGCAATAATAAACAACTAATAGCAACTAACAGTAAAACAAACATGTAGCTCATTACTTTACATCTGAGAAAGGTCAGCCACACTGGGTAACCCAGTCAATCTTCACAAATAACCTCGGAGCAACAGAACACAGAAAATGGAGAGGTAAAGAGCTCATCCAAAAATTTTGAAGAAAACACATTATGTCCAAAAGACAGTATCTCTGGGCTGCTCTTTATTTCACAAAATGTTAACATTTGAAAATGGTCTTCTAGGTCTCTAGCTCTATAGTACAAACCAGACTGCTATTTATTTAAACTAGATAACATTTCCCAAAAAACTAAAAGCCATCTTTAACATAGGGAGTTAGTAGCAAAAAATTTACCTCCAACAAAATAAACAAGATGCCACAAATCACCTTTTTCCAGATTATCTCATGAAAGTATAGAGACCAGGAGAAAAGAACAAAACATGTCAAATGTGGGCTGGCATGATTCAGTGGAACATTCACGGATGGTTTTATGGTTCCCAGATTGTACTTTTATTACTTCCCAAGAGCCATTCATGAGATTTGTTGCAATGAAGACTCAAATCACATATAAATTTTCATCTGAAAGTAAAGTGTTTGTTGCCCTCTTGAGGCAAATTCAAGAACAGAAACAAAACAACGCTGGCTTGGCCTAGTGCATTATAGAAAGAGGCTTTCTTCTCCAAAAGGCTTTTTCTACAAACGTATCATGATCTGAAGCTGGAGAGTTATAATATAAACTGTATTTTCAGCCCAATAACACGCAACTTATAAAAGGCACTAGAACATTTTTGCAAAAATAAAGCTAAAACTTCACACCAAGATAAAGCAAAAATTTTTAAGTTTCAATTGATAAAAATGTCGAACTAGTTGCATCCTAAAAATTAATTATGCAGATCTTCAGTTAACTTAGCTCATATGATCCAGGGGACCCAGACTATAGACTGTGAAAAGCGTTGTGGCAAACTTTTATGGAGATTGGGAGGGTGGGGCAAGTCCAAGAGAGTATACTCAGTTTACTTAGTAAACAAGGTCTTCAACACAAGAAGAGCTACACTGAGAAAAGAGTATATAATATCTAAGTGTGGGTAGAAAAATTCAATGGTCTTGACAGATTATACTGTTATGGAATTCTCAGAGTTAAATGAATTTTAGTCAGTAATTCTGAAGTACTGTTGCCATTTCAATGTCATGGGGCTTTGAACTAATTAATGTTGTTTCCCCTCAAATTACATTTTATTCTTTTTTTTTTTTTTTTTAAAAGATTTTATTTATTTATTTGACACAGAGAGAGAGATTACAAGTAGGCAGAGAGGCAGGCAGAGAGACAGGAAGAGGAGGAAGCAGGCTCCCTGCCGAGCAGAGAGCCCGATGTGGGCCTCGATCCCAGGACGCTGAGATCATGACCTGAGCCGAAAGCAGAGGCTTTAACCCACTGAGCCACCCAGGCGCCCAAATTACATTTTATTCTAAGCTATCATCTGATTTTCAGTATTAAGAAGAATGGGCTGGACTACATCATTATTCCTCTAAAGTTTCAAAGATTTCAGTGTTTTACTAAGCATGATTTATATTCGTGAATGATCAAGATTTTGAATAGGCAGTATAAGTATGGTCATCATCTCATCTTGCTACTAAAGATCCTATAGGAGGAAGAGATCACACCAGCCAGCTGTTGTTAAAAGTCATGGACATAGAATTAACCCATCACATTCTCTAGAAGCAATCAAAGAAGGTAGGTTCCTCACACACTCTCCCAGTTGCTGAACTGTTTATACAGATCTCTTGAGCTAAGGGATAGGGAAAGTAGGGGGGACACAAAAGACGTCTCTAATCTAAGAGATTGCCCTACCTAAGTCATTAACTGTCAGTATTTCACCTACGGATTGATTATTCATTCAAAATTCATTCACGCATTTACTTATGGCTACAACCTGAATGTGTCATTCATGCATTTACTTACTTTTTTTTTTTAAAGATTTATTTATTTATTTATTTGACACATAGACAGAGAGATCACAAGTAGGCAGACAGGCAGGGAGAGAGAGAGGAGGAAGCAGGCTCCCTGCTGAGCAGGCAGCCCGATGCGGGCCTCGATCCCAGGACCCTGAGATCATGACCTGAGCCGAAAGCAGAGGCTTTAACCCACAGAGCCACCCAGGCGCCCATGCATTTACTTACTTACAAACTTAACATATCCAAATTTAGAACTATTTTATTCACAGGGCAATGAAAACCACCCTTAGGTTCATTCAAACTTTGGCTGCACTTACTACTCTACAAAAAATTCTCTAAGAGGGCCACTATTTGAACAACTTTGTCATTACCTATGTGACCCTCCCTCCCCAATATAAAAGAGAAGCCAGAAAAAAAGCCTGAATGCAGGAAGAGGAGTATAAAAACAACTCCAGAGAGATCCTATTTCTTCCAATATTTTGAAGTTCTGATGATGTACACACGTGTGCTCATCTACACACAGACACACACACTCTCATACATTTTTGTATCTAGCACAATTTCTTGCATTAGAGCAAAGTTCAGGCTCTGAAAGCAAAGCTGCTTCAAAGTGGGGGGTTTCACAGCCCCACTTGGCCACCAAACTACCTGTGTAATTTTGACAAGTTACTTAATCTCTGTGCCTTAGTTTCCTTATCTGTAAAACAGGGATAATATAAATACTTAACTCAGGGTGCCTGGGTGGCTCAGTTGGTTAAGCGTCTGCCTTCAGCTCAGGTCATGATCCCTGGGTCCTGGCATCTGGCTCCCTGCTCAGCGGGGAGCCTGCTTCTCCCTTTCCCTCTGCCCCTCCCCCTGCTTGTGCTCTCTTGTGCTCTCTCTCTCAAATACGTAAATAAAATCTTTAAAAATAAATAAAAAAATACTTAACTCAAAGGTTTACTGTGAATTCTAAAAAAAAAAATGAATACTTACCACAATGCCCAGCACATGGTATACAGAGTAAACATGAATGTCCTTCTTTATCCCCATCTCCCATGTCTCTTCCTCCTCAGCTCTAACTAATGCCCATAATAATCATCACTCTACTACCTCTTCCATGCATTTACATTTCTTAAGCATTTACACATATTTCCCTGCATTTACATTTATGTTCATGTACACAAAAATGATGGGATCCATAGTGTAAGAACTGCTCTAAAAATTGTTTTTTCACACAGTATACCTCAGAGACCGATAACTTTACCACATTAGGTGATCTTACCTGTCTGCATGACTACAAGTGCCATGTTTAGGTTGATAACCCCCAATTTTGCATTGCCAGCCCAGATATCTCTTGTATAGTCTACCCAAATCTCCACTTGAATGTATCTTAGATATTTCAAACTTAACATATCCAAAGTAAAATTCTTGGTTTTCTCCCATATACCTGCTCTTCTCTCTGTCTTTTCCATCTCAGTAAATGGCACCACCCATCAACCATTTCTTATAACCAAAAGTTGGGTATCATGCTTGATTCTTTCCTCTTTCTTAACCCCAACCCAACCCAAAGTCCTATCATTTGCAACAATAAAACAGAGTTCTAATCCATCCTCTCTTCTCCATCATTACTGCCATCACCCTCAACTGAGGTATGATGGATGTAATAGTCTTCTATCTGGCTTCTCACTTTTACTCTTGTAATCTTCCAATCCATTAGCCAGACGATAGACAGAACGACCTTCTTATCAACCTGAATGTGTCATTCTCTGGCTTAAAACCATTCATCTACTTCCTACTGCATTTCAAATAAAATTTTAGCTCCTCAAAAGCACTGTATTCTCTGGTCCATACTTAACTCTGCAAGTTCACCTTATGATATTCTCGCCTTTCTTCACTGGAGTCTACCCACAGTGGCCTCCTCTCTGTTCCTAGAAGACTCCAAGATCTTCCCCATTTCAGTGACTTTGTCTTATTTTTCCTGCTCTTGGCCTGATTCCTCCCTATACTTCGGGTCTCAGCTTAAATACTACCTCTTTGTCCAGAGAATAATCTTATTCTTTATCATAGTAGTCTATTTCTACCATAGCATTCCTGTTTACTTGTTGAACTAGTAGAAATAAGCACAGGGGCAAGGACAACTTCCTTCTTATTCCCAGTGCCTAAAGCATGCACAACACCTAGTGGGCCTTCCATAAACATTCAGTAAGTAAGAGGGAACAGTATATGGTAATTAACTAGGTTTTCCTGAAACTTCTGAAAATAAAAACTACTTTAAGACCTACTTTTTAAATAACTGAACTATATATATAACATTATTCTTGCTAAAACCTGAGATATGAGCTATCAAAAGAATGTATAATTCTCTTTTTTTATCAACTACAATGAATAAGTCATCTCATTCATGAACAGAAATTATTAGTAGTTATTAGTAAAATGTTACTAAATAATAATCACTTGTTTTGTTGATTTCATGGTAGCCAGATGTTTTATATAAAGCATATCCCTAGTGCTCTTTTTTTTTTTTTTAAAGATTTTATTTATTTATTTATTTGACACAGAGAGAGAGATCAGATCACAAGTAGGCAGAGAGGCAGGCAGAGAGAGAGGAGGAAGCAGGCTCCCCGCCGAGCAGGGAGCCCGATGCGGGCCTTGATCCCAGGACCCTGAGATCATGACCTGAGCCAAAGGCAGAGGTCTTAACCCACTGAGCCACCCAGGCGCCCCCCTAGTGCTCTTTTTGAGTGGGCTAAAAACTCAACTAGTTTAGTTTTAGTTTAGTAGTTTAGACCAGACTATGGTTGAAAAACCTTCAGTGATTTTATGAATCATTCTTTCTCAGAGAATACTAATGTCAATGAGCCATATGCACTTATTTTAAAAAAAATTATTTTTTCAATGAAAACACTCCTTCCCCACAAACAGACATAACTACGAGAACTAGGAATGTATAAGGTGATGGATACTAACTAAGCTGACTGTGGTGGCCATTTCACAATATATATAAGTCCTTATGCTGTACACCATAAATTTTACAATGCCCTATGTCAATTATATCTCAATAAACTAGAAAAATTTGTATTTTAATTATAACTCATAAAAAATATGCACATAAAACGAACAAAATCCACCCCTCCTACTCTCCACTCCCCAAAAAGAACTAGGAATATAGATGTAGAGCAGAAGGAATTCTCACAGGCTGCGGCTAGGAGGATTAGCTGACAACCACTCTGGAGAATATGGTAAAATAAGGATTTCTTACTTGACTGCCTCGTAAATATTGTTGGAGGTATGTCCTGATAAGGCATCATGTAAATTTCGAATAAAATAATCTCTGTATTCTTCTGGAAGGGCCATAAACGTTCCACCCATCACAATAAACTCCACTTTATCCACACTGTGACCAAGTTGTTTTAACTGAAATACATATAAATTCATCAGCATTAGACAGATATAGTCAACTATCCTCAGAAGGCACTGCAAATTCCTAATTTTATTTTGTAGGGTTTTCATCAGTGCAGTTTAAAAATGAAAAGCAATTAAACATATTTAGCAAAATCTGTGGATTAAAAAAATAGACTCCAGAGTCTGAAAGAAAAAATAAATTATAGCTCACAGAGAGAAAGGGAGAATTAAAAAGAATCAGAAAGAAGCTTAACATCAATACCCATGTGGAAATATAAAAACACAGAGAATATAAACTAGAAAGCAGGAAGGACAAATATAATACAATATGCAATATAACAAATATTTATTATGTATTTTTATGTCAGAATTTGTGGTAAGCCTTGGGGACAAAAGATGACTATATGCAACAGAATCAGGACTTGATGCCAATGGAAGAAAAAGAACACTACATTAGAAAGAAAAATGAAGAAGGCAGTTTAAAACATTAAAGTTTAAGTCAATTGTGAGCATTCTGAGCACAGGTGGCACTGCTCTCTGGGGAGGGAAAAAGGAAAATAAAAGTCTGATTGATAAAATATGAAATATTATCTCTCTCTACTAGGGGAGAGAATGGTACAGATTTTTCATTATGTCAACTATAATAAGCCAAGATTCTAAATTTTAAAAACAGGTATTTAAATTTCTTAGGTTCCTCAAAAAATTAAAAATAGAAAATCAGTATGAGTAATTCCACTACTGGTATTTACCCAAGAAAACAAAAACACAAAATCGAAAAGATATATGCAATCCTCCGTTTAATGCAGCAT
Source organism: Ailurus styani (assembly GCA_002007465.1). NCBI lineage: Eukaryota > Metazoa > Chordata > Mammalia > Carnivora > Ailuridae > Ailurus > Ailurus styani. Next base: position 243,925 of record LNAC01000558.1, read on the forward strand.
TATTTACAATAGCAAAGATGAAAGCAACCCAAGTGTCCACTGACAGACAATGGGATAAAGAAAATGTGGTGTGTGTGTGTGTATATATATATACACACATATATATACACACACACACATGGAATATAATTCAGCCATAAAAAAGAATGAGCTCTTGCCATTTACAAAAACATGGAGGGAACTAGAGGGTATTGTGCTAAGTAGAATAAGTCAGATAGAGAAAAACAAATACCATATGATTTCACTTATATGTGAAATCTAAAAAACAAAAACATAAACAAAAAGCAGAAAGAGCCATAAATGTGGAGAACTCACTAATGGTTGCCAGAGGGTAAGTGGGTGAGGGGATGGACAAAATGGCTGAAGGGCAGTAGGAGATATAGGCTTCCAGTTACAGAATGAGTAATTCAAGAGGATAAAAGGTACAGCATAGAAGATATAGTCAATGACACTGTAACAGCATTGTATGGTGAGTGATGGTAGCTACACTTGTGGTGAGCACAGCATAACAAATAGACATGTTGAACCACTAGGCTGGCCACCTGAAACTAATGTAATATTGTGTGTCAACTACACTTCAATTAAAAAAGCAATTTCTTGCCCTATCTTAGGCTTGAGAAAAACTGGGTCAAGTAGACTACCAAATTATGAACTCAAATTAACGCACTATGTAAAAGATGTCTACATTTAATATAGACAAAAAGACACCTTTTAAAATGTTTGTTTCTGAAAATGACAAATAACAATTTATACATATGTGTATCTTTATGCATGTAAATCATACTCATATACTTATGCATACACATGCAAATATGTATTTGAGTGTATATGTAAGTTGTGTACATACACACACACACACATACAAACACACACAGAGAAAGCTCTCTATGATTGGGATACACACAACAAAATCATTCTGGTAGCTTTTTCAAAATGTCTTGCCAGGACCCTAAATCACACTTAATTGGAACTCCAGAGGTAAAAATGCTGGCTTATGTTTTGGAAAAGATACTCAGGTGATTCTAGTGCATTTACAGTTAAGAAAAGAATCACTGCTCTATGGTAGTTTCTCAATCTTTTAAAACCCATTCCCTTTCTGGTAAACATAAAAATTTCTTATGCTACTGAAACACTTTAAATGAATTAAATGCCACGGTTAAAAAAGAAACTAAAGCAAAAGTCAGTTTAGAACATGGTTTTCAAAAGTATGTAGGTTCCACCCAGGTAGGGGTCCTCTCCTATAGCTGACAACCGTGATCCACATGTGCTTGGGTGACAGTGAAGTGAAAAATCTGAACTGGCTGGCATTCACTAATACTAGTTAAACAAACACAGAAATGACTTAATGACATGGACGTATTACTTTCCATTGGAGATTTTGTAGTTGACCTACCAGATGTTACTCTAAAAATTAGTGGTCACACTTTTTTAAATTGGATAAGTTCAAAATAGAATTGTAAAAAAGAAAAACTATATTAACGTTCAGATTTCCCAAACAGGGCACAGGACTGGTTTTTAATCAGTTATATTAAAGTATAATTTACATACAATAAAATCAATTAATTTTTAAGTGTACAACTGGATGAGTTTGGATAAGTGTTTAGAGTTGTGTAATTACCACCATAGTCATGATATAGAACAATTTCACGACTCCCAGGAGTTCCTAGTACCCTTTTGCAGTCAATTCCCTATTCCCACCCTGGCAAACCAGGCACAATACTTTTTATGTGGCAAATGGGAAGCAAAAATTCAATCCATCCACCTACTGTCCAAGAACTTCCACACATCCACATATGTAAATTTCATATGGTAAATGAGTTTGTACAAGTTGAAAGAAATTTAGGGAATATAAAACCCTTAAAGAAAATAATAGAGTCACTAAGGAAGTAGTGTTTCTGACCTAGCTGGGTAATGCGATATAGTCTCCCTCCTTCCGGTGGATATTAAAAACTTACCAAGGGGAAAGACACTCTTTTAGTGATTTCAGGTTCAACTCAAATCAGACAATAATACCTTCAGTGTACAAAAACCTAATTTAAAAATGCTTTTTAAAAACTTACCTGTTCTATTCGGTGTCTTGTCTGTAGATAAGGGTCATATCTAGCACGGATAGCTCGCATGGAGGTTGGCTAAGAAAAAAAGAGAAAAATCTCCTGCTGGGCCCACATTCAATAAAACATAAGTAGTTTCAAAAGCACTGTATTAAAAATAAAGTTCTCTTGTGCTCCTTCCTTCTTCAGTCTTGTTAGGGATCAAAATAATGTTCTGAATAGCATCTGGCTAGTCTCTACCCCCACTTTCTTAAGTATCTGAACAGCAGGGCATCTCCTTGAATCATATTTATCTTTGTGTAAACACTTATGAAATCTCCAGGGTCACTTTCTCCTGGGGCAGAAAGGGGTGGTTAAGGGACACAAACAGAGGGAGCCTTTTCACTGAATAATTCCTTTTGTATTTTTAACAATTTGAACAAAGGAAAACAAGTAAAAAGTGAAATGCCATACATAAGAAAAGGTCTAATGGTTTAATGGCTGCTGACCTCTTCTGAAGAGGCTGACTGCTTCAAAAGCCTGCTTGCTGTTCTCCTGCCTGCACCCTGTCCTTACTCTAATCCTTGCCCACACAGCATCAAATGATCTTTTAAAACCTTACACTGGAACAGACAATCCCCCTGCCTTCAACCATAATGGCTTCTCATGACACCTGTAATAAAATCCAAACTCTCTGAGCAGCTTACAAACTCCTATGTCATCTGTCTTTCCAATTTCATTCTTCCCCTTACCCACTAAGTCCTGGTATACCCCACTGTTGTTCCTGCTACGGCTCCTTGTTCTAACTATTCTCTCTGCTGGGAATGTTCTCTTGATATTCCTGCATTGCTCCTTCATGTCATTCAGGACTCGGTCCAAATATCATCTCCTCAGACAGTCACTTGCCAGGCACCAAGGCTAAAGTATCTACCCAGCTTCTACATATCTAACTTGATTTTACTTCTCAGCTTAGCATTTACTAGTACCTGATATTTTCTTCTCTCTTATCTATCTCCATTAGAATGTAAATTCCATAAGATCACGGACTTTATCCATTTTTCACTGCTGAAGCAGCAGTATAATATGGTGGTGAGGAACAAAGAATTCAAAACCTGGCTCTATCACTTATTAGTGGTGTGTCTCTGGGCCAGATGTTTAGGACTTCTAAGCCTGTTTCCTTATTCATAAAACCAGGATAATAATAGTGTCTACCTTCAAGATGCTGCTATATGGTTTAAAGTTGTACAGCACTTGGAATAGTGTGACATATAACAAGTGCTTATATAAGTATTTTTCTAATGACTAGAGCAACATATACAGACACTTAGCAAATATTTGACGAATGAACAACTTCTATAATCAGGAGAAAAATAAAAAATTAAAAAATTTAAGAAAACCAGTACTTGCGCGAGCACACTATAGGTAAAGTACAATGTTACATGTCCTCAGGACAACTTCACATTACTTTACCTCATATCCAGTGTAAGACTGGGTTGAATATTCAAAATCTGAATCAGGTCCACCGGGGCAGTATCTGCCAATACAACCAAAGAATGATGTCAGATACAAAACTCAGTTCAACAGTCTAGATCAAGTATCTGCAGTCTCCATAAAATCCTGAGAGCAAACAAGCTTCATTTTCAAATCCTAAGAGTCTGTCTTTGCAGTATCTCCAATTAATTTATTTTCTATGAACAAGTAAACACAATAAACATAAGGAACATTATTGTAGTCATTTTCAGAATGTTGCAGTCACTGTTATTTTAGACATTTAAGCTTTTAGAACAAGTAACAGGATTTAAGTTTTCCTAGGTTTGGAATGATACAGTGCTCTCCTGGTAACTACACTGAGGAAAACCTTTCTCTCATTTAATCTTCCTACCTAGAATCACGCCTATTCTTCTATTTTTCCAATTATCTAAAATTAAGAACTTTAAAGGTTATTTATAAGGATAACTTTTTAATGATACTTTTCTGATCCAAACCCACTTTAAATTTCTGACATTTAGAATTTAGGCAGCTCATACTTCCATGTTGCATTTATTAAGTTAATAGACTGTCACTCTTGAGTTCCACAATTTATGTATTTTTTTGTTTATTGCAACATATTAAAATCTTTGTTTCATTTTTAAAGCAGTGAAACATCCTATTGATGGCTGTTTGTTTCAAAGAACTTATGAATCTACTGAATTGAAGTTTTAAATATTTCCAGCATGCACTGATTAAGACTCCAGGGATTAACTAATTCATTAAAGTACACGTGTACACAACTTGTGGAAATCATCCACACTTACACGCATATATTTCCTGTAAAACTGATATGTGGGCATCTGTGGGGTTTGCACATCACAGCCACAACAGCAATCTACAAAAGAAAAAAAAAAGATTAATAGAAAAGCTATTATGAAATAATGAATATACAATCCTGGAGAGTGGTACTCTATCAGAAGGAGGGAAATGAATGCAATCAGGAAATGGCACATAAGGAAAAAAAAAAAAAGGAAATGACTCATAATGGGCCTCAATGTGTTGGTAATGCTGTATTTCTTAAGCTGAGCAGTGGGTGTAAGGGTGATCTCTTTTCAGTATTTTAAATCTCTAAAATATACAAATGCACTTACATACTAGCTTGGATTGTATTTTACCTACAAATTAAGTGCAAAATAAGGAATTAGTAACTTTCAAAATGATTCCATTCTCTCTGTTTATTTTCCTAAAATAGCCTACAAGAAAAAATTACTTTATGCCATAAAGATATAAAATTTTATCTAGGCTTAACCTTTGCAACTCAACCTCCTCATGGTTATACTGGATCTCAATATTTAGACCAGACAGTATTAAACTAGGAGCAATACTTCGGAGTGTGTGCAAAATATTCTCAGAGGGGTCTGTTAGAGCCCTCTTGGTCTGAGGACAGTATGTGCTTCAGAAAGGGGGTGATGACAGCGATAGAAGTATGGTTATATATGGGGGGGTAGCTGGCCAAATAAGGGTATAGACTAAGGTGACTGCAAGTCAGGTTTCTTACTATCAGAGAAGGAAGTTATAAATATGAAAAGGGAGAGAACCTGGATGTGATGGAAGGTATGGCTGTGAACTCACAGTTTTCAATAAGTATACTGATACACAAATAAATAAAAATGCAATTGTATTATGTGTATATGTGTGCACACATGCATGTATGTATACATATGTATTTCCTAGCTTGGTTCACGGACATGGTCTAGGAACAGCAACACCCTAATATCAATGAGTATATTAGCACTCAGATTTTGGTTTCTAAATACCCTTCTCCACTGGAAAAAAAAACCCAGCAGTCCTTGGAGAAACAGATGATTTCAGACATGGAACAAAGAAAGGACAAGTTTTATTATGACAAAAAGCTAGAAACTCCTCAAAAAATGATGGGGACATTTTAGAAAGACACAGAAATCAGCCTGAAGGCTCTCACTGGTCAAATCGGGGATCATTTGTACATCAAAATAAATAATGATAGTAACAGATTATAACCCACCAAACTGGAAACCATTAACTCATTCATACCAATAAATGAATGAGTAAACTGAAAACGCAATAAGGAACAAAATACTTAGTTTCAAAGTACTTCACCGCACAAAACTTTTTTTAAGATTTTATTTATTTATTTGACACAGAGAGAGATTTACAAGTAGGCAGAGAGGCAGGCAGAGAGACAAGGAGAGGAGGAAGCAGGCTCCCTGCTGAGCAGAGAGCCCGATGCGGGCCTCGATCCCAGGACGCTGAGATCATGACCTGAGCCGAAAGCAGAGGCTTTAACCCACTGAGCCACCCAGGCGCCCACAAAACTTCTTAATTACAAAATGGAAAAGATTAACTTTTCTTTTCTGTTAATCTTTTAACAGAGGAAAATGAATTGCATTCATTTCTCTGTAATCTGTTAATCTTTAAATATTTCTAAAAGATTAACAGAGGAGAAGCCTGGTAGACACTGCCTGACTCAAAATGAACAATATCGGAAAGAACAACAAAGATGAAGGTATCATGCTCCCTGATTTCAAACTACACTACACAATATGATATTGGCATAAAAACAGACACACAGATCAACAGAACAGAAATAGAAAGTCCAGAAATAAACCCTCATATATGATCAGTTAATTTATGACAAAAGAACCAAGAGTATACAGTGGGGAAAGAACAGTCTTTTCAATAAATGGTGTTGGGAAAACTGCACACCCACATCCAAAAGAACAAAACTAGACCACTATCTTACATAATACACAAAAATTAACTCAAAATGGATTAACGACTTGAATGTAAGACATGAAACCATAAAACTAAAAAAAAACAAAAAAACAAAAAAACAAAAACACAGGCAGAAGTTCCCCGACATTGGTCTGGGTGTTGAAGTTTTGGAACTGACTCCAAAAGTAAAGGCGACAAAAGCAAAAATAAATAATTGGGACTACATCAAACTAAAAAGCTTCTGCACAGCCAAGAAAACCATCAACAAAAGGAAAAAAGCAGCCTACTGAATGGGAGAAAATATTTGTACATTGTATATTTAATAAGGGGTTAATATCCAAAATACATTATAAAACTCAGCTCAATAACAAAACCACATATGATTAAATAATGAGCAGAGGACTTAAAAAGACATTTTCCCAAAGACATACAGATGGCCAGCAGACACATGAAAAGATGTTCAATATCAATAATTATCAGCGAAATGCACATTAAAACCATGAGATATCGCCTGTTAGAATAGCTACTATGAAAAAGATAAAAAATAACAAGTGTTGGTGAGAAGTAGAGAATAGGGAACCTTCATGCACTGTAGATAGAAATATAGATTGGTGCAGCCATTATTGAAAACAGGATGGAGGTTAAAATTAAAAAGAGGTCTACAATATGATCCAGCTATTTCACTTCTTGGTATTTACCCTAAGAAAATGAAAACACTAATTTGAAAAGATAAATGCATCCCTATGTTTGCTGCAACACTGTTTATGATAGCCAAGATATGGAAGCACCCTAAGTGTAGATAAAGAAGGTGTAAACACACACACGCACACACACACAATGTGTACTGTGTATACATACACAAAGCCATAAAAAAGAATGAAATCTTGCTATTTGTGACAGCATGGATGGACTTTGAGGGTATTAAATGGTAGATGAAATAAGTCAGACAGAGAAAGACAAATACCACATTACTTCACTTCTATGTAGAATGTAAAAAAGAAAACAAAACAAAACCCATATATACAAAGAACAGACTGGGGGTTATCAAGGAGGGAGGGGGCTAGGGGATGGACAAAACAAGTTAAGGGAGTCAACTGTATGGTGATGGATGGTAATGAAACTTACTGTGATCATTATGTAGTGTATACAAATATCAAATTATTGCCTTATACACTTGAAGCTAATATAATGATATGTATCAATTTGACCTCAATAAAAATGTTACATACCAATTTTACCTAAATAAAAAAAAAAAAGAACACTATCAGTGACAGGACAGATTGAAACTATATACCACCTGATAGGATACCATAAGAACATATTATTGCTTCTATGATGTTCCTGCCAAAAATGCATAACCTGAATCTAATATGAGAAACATCTGATTAAGCCAAATTGAGGAACATGCTACAAAATAACCTGCCTGAAATCTTCAAAAGTCTTAAGGTAATGAAGTCAAGGAAAGATAGGAAGTGTCCAGACCAAAGACAGGACAACCAAATGTAACATGTGATTCTGAACTGGATTCTGTAGATTATTGAAACAGAGAGTGAGGGGCACCTGGCTGGCTCAGTTGGTTAAGTGTCTGCCTTCAGCTCAGGTCATGATCCTGGAGTCCCAGAATCGAGCCCCACATCAGGCTCCTTGCTCAACAGGGAGTCTGCTCCTCCCCTTGTTCATGCTCTCTTTTTCTCACTCCATCTCTGAAATAAATAAAATCTTAAAATAATTCTAAAAAGAGTCTCTTTGGCTTAAAAAACAAAACAAAACAGTGGGTGAAACCTGAACAAGGTCTGAGGATTAGATGACAGTACTTACCAGTGTTAAATTCCTGATTTTGACACTCTATTGTGGTGATACGAGAAAATGTCCTTATTTGTAGGAAATGCACACTAAAATATTCAAAGGCAACTTAGTCTGCAACATACTCTAAAGTGGTTCAGGGAGAAAATGTTCTTTATACTTGACCTTCAATTCTCCTGTAAGTTTGATTATTTTTCATAATAAAAATTATTAAAATTTAAATCTTTAAATAGTGACCTAGAGAAAGTCCAAAATTTATAAAAAAAATCACAAATCTGAATGAAAAATTTAGATTTTCAAACAAATATTTTTATTTAAAATGAGCCACAACTACATATACCACTGATGTGGTCAGTCTATTCAACAATCTTTTATTGAGGGCCCAGTAGATAGGCCAGGTTCTAAGCTACACAGAACAAATGCGCCTTGAGACTACAAAATTATTAATGAACTGCTTCTGTCCTCTGAAATTGTATCTGCCTAGGGGAGCAAGACACACAGAAACAGGCTATTTCCAAACCACATGGTATGAAGGATACAGAAAATACTAGGAAAATGCCAAAGAAGGCAATTAATTAGCTCTCACCAGGGAAGTCAGAGAAGCCTTCCTGAGATGCTAACAACTGTGCTGATTAAGAATTAATTGATGGGGTGCTTGAGTGGCTCAGTTGGTTAAGCATCCAACTCTTTGTTTTGGCTTAGGTGATGATCTCAGGGTTGTGAGATGGAGCCCCACGTTGGTCTCTGTGCTCAGTGTAGAGTTTGCTTGTCCCTCTCCCTCCGCTCCTCCCCCTGCCACTCACACTCAACATGTATGCTCTCTCTCTCAAATAAAAAATAAAAAGCGGATCACTGACCTAAGTGTGAAGTCAAAACTATAAAACTTCTAGAACATTGGAGAAAATCTAGGTGACCTTAGGTTTTGCAATGAGTTTTTAGATCAACATCAAAAGAATGATCCAGAAAGAAAAAAACCTGGTAAACTGGATATTAAAATTCGAAAGTTCTGTTCTGAGATACTCTTAAGAGAATGAAAAGACACAGACTCAGAAAATATTTGCAAAACACATGTCTGATAAAAGATACGTATCTTAAATATACAAAGAACTCTTAAAATTTCACAAAAACCAAATCCATTAGGAATAGTGTGTGTGTATGTATACATACGTACGTACACACACACACACACAAATACAAACATCTCCTTTATCCATTCATTAATCAATGGATACTTGGACTGCTTCCATAATCTGGCTATTGTAAATAATTCTGCAATAAATATAGGGGTGCACGTATCCTTCTGAATAACTGTTTTTGCATTCTTTGGGTAAATACCCAGTAGTGTGATTGCTGGTTTGTAGGGTAGTTCTATTTTTTAATTTTTGAGGAACCTCCATACTATTTTCCACAGTGGCTGCACCAGTCTGCATTCCCACCAGCAGTACAAGAGGGTTCCTTTTTCTCCACATTGCTGGCAATACCTGCTGTGTCTTCTGTTGTCACTTTTAGCCATTCTGACAAGTGTGAAGAGATAAATCATTGTGGTTTTGATTTATGTATCTCTGATGGTAAGTCATTATGAGCATCTTTTCATGTCTTTTGGCCATCTGGATGTCTTCTTTAAAGAAATGTCTGTTCATGTCTTCTGCCCATTTCTTAACTGGATGGATGTTGAGTTGTATCAGTTTATATATCACTTTATATATTTTGGATACTAACCCTTTATCAGGTATGTTGTTTGCAAATATCTTCTCCCATTCAGTAACTTCTTGCTTCCTTTGATGTGCAGAAGCTTTTATTTTGATGTAGCCACACTATCTCCATAACAGGAGATATATCTAGAAAGAAGTTGCTATGGCTGATGTCAAAGAAGTTACAGCCTGTGTTTTCCTCTCGGATTTTTATGGCTTCAGGTCTCACATTTAGGTCTTTAATCCATTTTGAATTTATTTTTGTGTATGGCATAAGAAAGTGGTCCAGTTTTCCCCATACAACTTGTTGAAGACTCTTTTTCCCAGTGGATATTTTTTCCTAGCTTTGTCAAACATTAATTGACCATACAGTTGTAAGTTTATTTCTGGGCTTTCCATTCTGTTCCACTGATCTGTGTGTCAATTTTTGTGCCAGTATCATGCTGTTTTGATTACTACAGCTTTGTAATAGAACTTGAAGTATGGAATAGTGATCCCTCCAGCTTTGCTTCCTGCCCCCCACCACCCAGATTGCTTTGGCTATTTGGAGTCTTTAGTAATTCCATATGAATTTTAGGATTGCTTGTTCTAGTCCTAAGAAAAATGTTATTGGTATTTTGATAGGGATTGTATTAAATGTGTATATTGGTTTAGGTAGGATGGAGATTTTAACAATATTTGTTTTTCTAATCAATGAGCATGGGATGTCTTTACATTTCCTTGTGTCCTTTTCAATTTCTTTCTTCAGTGTTTTATAGTTTTCAGAGTTCAGGTCTTTCACCGCTTTGGTTAGGTTTATTCCTAGGTATCTTATTATTTTTGGTGTCATTGTAGATGGGATTGTTTTCTTAACTTCATTTTCCTTAGATTTTATTTTAGAGAGGAAGAGAGTGAAGGGGGGAAGGGTGAGGGAGGGATAGAGGGAGAAAGAAAATCTCAAGTAGATTCCATGTGAGCATGGAGCCCGACATGGGGCTTGATCTCATGACCCTGAGATCGTTACCTGAGCTGAAATCAAGAGTCAGATGCTTAACTGACAGCCACCTAGGCACACCTTAATTTCGCTTTCTGATGTTTCATTATTGGTGTATAAAAGTGCAACAGGGGCGCCTGGGTGGCTTAGTGGGTTAAAGCCTCTGCTTTCGGCTCAGGTCGAGATCCCAGGTCCCTGGGATTGAGCCCCGCTTTGGGCTCCCTGCTCTGCGGTAAGTCTGCTTCTTCCTCTCGCTTTGCCGGCTGCTCCCTTGCTTGTACTCGCTCTCTTTCTCTCTGTCAAATAAATAAAATCTTTAAAAATATATAAAATAAAAAAATAAAAATGCAACAGATTTCTCTACATTGATTTTATATTCTGCAACTTTACTGAAATCGTGTATCAGTTCTAGCAGGTTTTTGGTGGAGTCTTTCGAGTTTTCTACATGCAGTATCATGTCATCTGCAAATAGGGAAAGTTTTACTTCTTCCTTACTGTTTCGGATGATTTTTATTTATTTATTTTTGTTGTTGTATTATGGCTACTGCTAGGCCTTCCTGTGTTCTGCGATGTAGAAGTGGTGAAATAGGACACCCTTGTCTTTTTTCCTGACCTTAGGGGAAAAGCTCTCAGTTTTTCCCCATTAAGGATGATGTCAGGTGTGGGTTTTTCATATATAGTTATGTTGAAGTATGTTCCCTCTAAACCTACTTTGTTAAGGATTTTTATCATAAATGTATGCTGTACTTTGTCAAATGCTTTTTCCTGGTCTATTAGAATGATCATATGGTTTTTTCCCTTTCTCTTATTGATGTGATGTATGGTGTTGATTGACTTGTGAATACTGAATCACCCTTGCAACCCAGAAATAAATCCCACTTAATTGTGGGGAATGACTTTTTTTTTAAATGTATTGTTGGATTCAGTTTGCTAGTATTTTGTTGATGATTTCTGCATCTATGTTCATCAGGAATATTGGCCGGTAGTTCTCTTTTTTAGTGGTATCTTTATCTGGTTTTGGTATCAGAGTAAAGCTGGCCTCATAAAATGAATTTGGAAGTTTTCCTTACTATTTTTTGGAAGAGTTGGAAAGGAATAGGTATTAACTCTTCTTTAACTTTTGGTAGATTTTGCCTGTGAAGCCATCCAGTTCTGGGCTTTTGTTTGTTGGGAGTTTTTTGTTTACTGATTCAATTTCTTTGCTGGTAATCCATCTCTTGAAAATTTTCATTTCTTCCTATTTCAGTTTTAGTAGTTTACATGTTTCTAGGAATTTATTTCTTGCAGGAGGTCTAATCTGTTAGCATATAGTTTTTCATAACGTTTTCTTGTAACTGAATTTCTGTGGTGTTGGTTGTTATTTCTCCTCTCTTATTTGTAATTTTGAGTCCTTTCTCCTGTTTTCTTCTTAATAAGTCTGGTTAGAGGTTTATCAATTTTATTGATTTTTTTCAAAGAACTAGCTCCTGGTTTCATTGATCTGTTCTATTTTCTTAGTTTCTATATCATTTATTTCTGTTCTAATCTTTATTATTCCTTCCTTCTGCTTTTAGGTTTCATTTGTTCTTTTTCTAGCTCCTTCAGGTGTAAGAGTAGGCTGTTAACTTGAGATTTTTCTTGTTTCCTAAGGTAGGTCTGTATTGTTACAAACTTTCCTGTTAGAACTACTTCTAGTGCATCCCAAGGTTTTGGATTATTGTGTTTTCATTTTTATTTGTCTCCATGTATTTTTTAATTTTTTCTTTTATTTCCTGATTAATCCATTCATTGTTTACTAGTATGTTATTTAGCCTTCATGTATTTGTGGACTTTCTGGATTTTTTCTTGTGGTTGATTCCTAGGTTCATAGTATTATGGTCAGGAAAGAGGCATGGTATGACTTCAATATTCTTGAATTTGCTGAGGTTTGTGGCCTAATATGTGATCTATTCTGCAGAATACTCCACGTGCACTTGAAAAGAATGTGTATTCTGTTATTTTAGGATGGAGTGTTCTGAATATATCTGTTAAATCCATCTAGTCGAATGTGTCATTCAAAGTTACCGTTTCCTTGTTTCTGCTTGGATGATATGTCCATCAATGTAAGTGGGCTGGTAAAGCCCTCTATTATTATTATATTACTATGGATTGTCATTTATATTTGTTATTAACTTGGGTGCATAAATATTTACAATTGTTATATCTTCTTGTTGGATTGTCCCCTTTATTATTATATGGTGTCCTTCTTTGTCTCTTATTACAGTCTTTGTTTTAAAGTCTATTTTGTCCAATATAACTATCACTACCCCGGATTTCTTTTGATATACATTTGCATGAGAGATGTTTCTCCATCCCCTCACTTTCAGTCTGCAGGTGTCATTAGGTCTAAAGTGAGTTTCTGTAAGCAGTGTGTAGGTGGGTCTTGTCATCCTGTCACCCTATATCTTTTGGAGCTTTCAGTCCATTTATATTCAAAGTCACTATTGATAGATTTGTATTTATTGCCATTTTATTCCTTGTCTTGTGGTTGTTTCTGATGTTTTCTTTGGTCCTTCTCTTTTTCTCTTTCATGGTTTGCTAGTTTTCTTTAGTCATATATTTGGATTCCTTTCTCTTTATTCTTTGCATATCTATTATTTTTTGATTTGTGGTTACCATTAGGTTTGTATATAACATCTGCATATAGCAGTCTATATTAAGTTAATGGCTGTTTAAGTTTGAACCCATTCTTTACTCCTCTCCTCCCTATGTTTTAGGTACATGGTGTTATATTTCATATCCTTTTATTTTGTGAGTTCCTTATTTTTTACATAAATATTCATTTTTACTGCTTTTGTGTTCCTTTCCACTCCAAGAGTCCTCTTTAATATTTCTCATGGGGTTGGTTTTAGTGGCCATGAACACCTTTAGTTTTTGTCTGGGAAACTTTTTTTTTTAAGACTTTATTTATTTGAGAAAGAGAGAGTGAGAGAGCATGAGAGAAGGTCAGAGGGAGAAGCAGACTTCCTGCTGAGCTGGGAGCCAGATGCAGAACTTGATCCTCAGACTCCGGGATGATGACCTGAGCCAAAGGCAGTTGCTTAACCAACTGAGCCACCTGGGTGCCCCTCCCTATCTGGAAAACTCTTTATTTCCTCTTCTGTTCTGAATGATAGCCTTGCTGGATAAAGTATTCTTGACTGAAGATTTTTCCCATTCAGCACTTTGAATATATCATGCCACTCTGTTCTGGTTTGCAAGGTTTCTGCTGAGAAATCTGCTGATAGCCTTATGGGGGTTTCCCCTTGCATGTAACTGTCTTCTTTTCTCCTGCTGCCTTTAAGATATGTTTTTTTTTTTTAAATTACTACTTTTTGCCATTTTAATTATATTATGACGGTGTGGATCTGTTTTTGTTGCTTCTACTGGGTGTTCACTGTGCTTCTGAATGTGGATATCTGTTTCCTTCCCCAAATTAGGTAAGCTTTCAGCTATTACTTCCTCAAATAAACCATCCGCCCCCTCTGATCTCTCTTCTTCTTCTGGGACACCTATAATATGAAGGTTATTACATGTGATGGAGCCACTGAGTTCCCTAAATCTCTTCCAATTTTGCATAATTCTTTTTTCCTCTCTTTTGTTCAGCTTGATTATTTTCCATTACTTTGTCTTATAGGTCATTAATTCTCTCCTCTGCTTCTTCCATCCTGCTATTTATTCCATCAAGTGTGTTTCTCATTTCATTTATTGAGCCCTTTATCTCCACTATGTTATTCCTTATCTCTGTCTTAAGTACTTTATGCACATCTTCTACTCTTTTCTCAAGTCCAGTGACTATTCTTTTGATCATTGCTTTAAGTACCCCATTACACGTGTTACTTATATCTGCTTTGCTTAGATCTCTGGCTGTGGCCTTATCTTTTTCTTTTCTTTTCTGTCCTATTCTTTCATTTGCAATAAATTTCTCTGTCTCCTCATTTTGTCTAAGTCTCTGTGCCTGTTTCTGTGTGTTAGGAAAGTCCTGTTGAGGGTAATGGTCTTATGAAGAAAAAGTCCTGTACTGCCCTGCTCTGTACTGTCCTCAGTTCCTCAGGGCCTGGTGCTCCTGGCAATGTCACCAATGTGTGGTGCATGTGCTATGCTGTTTTATCCTAGCTGTTCTATCCTTTAGGCAAGTCATCTTCAGAGGCTCTCTTTGCCATTTGTGAGCAGTCATGGCCCCTGATCTTAATATAGTACATTTAACTATATAACTGTGCTCTGGTCTGCTTGTGAATGAGACCTGTCACCACTGCTGTCTGAAGAGGGGCTCCACAGAACTTCTCAGTCAGGAGACACAATGTAAGCAGAAGTTTGGGCCAGTCTTCTGGGGGAGGGGACTGGCCAAGTTGGGACTGAGGCAAGTGTGACGGGGAAGGGCAGTTCCACAGGAGTGAAGGCACTTGAAGTGGGGATTAGTATAAGCAGTTAGGTAGCAAGTGTGGGTGCTGCACTGATTCCCACAGGTGGCCCTGTGCTTATGCTGAGGGATGCAGCAGGGAAATGGTGCCCCTCACTTCCTTGTTCCTGGAGGGGTCTCTCCTTGAACTCTGCTTCTCTGGGATGTGCTCTGAGATGAGCAAATAACCTCTGCACTGTGTGCCCCAGGTGCTCTTCAGATTGCTGTTTCCACACTGTATGTCATGGGTTGTTTGCCTGACTTCTAAGAGCAGTGCAATGCCCTCTGAGCTCTATCATAGCCAAGCTCACTGACCTTTAAAATTCCAGTCTTTTTAAGTATGCTGGTTGCAAGAACTCCCAGAATTCAGCCCCTCTCACTTGCCAAGCCAAATGTTATGGGGATTCATTTTCCCTGCGTGCTCCCTGGTGTGACAGTGTTAGTTTGTCTCTCACCCTTCTCTGCCACTGCGGGTCACTCCCAACCACAGCAGCCATGATGTCTTTCTCTCCCAAACTGCATCTTTGCACTTACTACCTTATTCAATGTGGTCTCTTCTCTACCTTTAGTTGTGTAGTTTGTTCTTCAATTCTTCAGGTCAGTTTCTGGGGTATTTAGTATGATTTGATAGTTATCTAGTTGTATTTGTGGGATGAGGTGAGCCTAGGGTCCTCCTACTCTTCATCTTCCAACCTCTCCCTGTACATCTGATATTTTTAATAATTCACTCTGGTGACACTGTCAAAGACAGATTTGGTGCAGGTAAGAAAAAGTAGACCAGTTAGGAAAAGACTGAAATAGTCTAAACAAGAAATAATGAAGGCCAAAATATTCCTACCAGCATGACAGGAATGGACAATGCATTTCACATCTTTTGGAAACTGAGTGGATAGAGGCACCATGAACTAGGATGGAGAAGAAAGATGAATGAGCAAGTTTGAGGTTGGTTTTGGTTATGTTATACTTGAGGGTATACAGGCAGTCAAAGGAGAGATGTTTAACAGGCACTTCGGCAAATGTCTGAAGCTTGAGGAGTGGTCAGAGCTGGAAGTCAGCATATAACAATACTTAGAAATGTCAATGGATGAGATCACCAAAGAAGGCATGTACAGTACTAAGAACAGTGGACCCAGGACCACAGAAAACATCAATTTTTAGAGGCAAGCAGAACAAGAATAGAACTCAAAGAAAGAAAAGAAGTAATCAGAGTTAGGAGAAGGAGAGAGAATGGTGTCATAGAAGCCAGGCTTATTACTCAGGTTGAAAGATTGATAAATCTTTGTCTTCTATTGCGGCAAGCTCGTACATAATGCTGAAAACTAAAAATTCAAGACTTATTTACAAAGTGTGTTATTTGGAGATATGGAAGGAAATGCCAAGAAATCAGCTAAGAGTTAAAAGTGCTTGCCTTGAGGGGAAAAATGAGAGGTGAGGGTTTTGAAAATATAGTTGACCTTTCAACAAAGCAGGGGTTACGGGTGACAACCACTCAATTCAGTTGAGTATCTGCATATAACTTTTGACTCTCCAGAAACTTATTTACTTTCATAGCCTACTGTTGATCAGAAGCCTTACTGGTAACAGAAACCACCAATTAATACATATTTTGCATGCTACAGGTACTATATACTGTATTCTTACAATAAAGTAAGCTAGACAAAAAGGAAATATCAGGAAGATCATAAAGAAAATACATCTATAGTACTATACTTATGGGAAAAAAAACTGCCTTTAAGTGGACCCATGCAGTGCAAACCCATGTTGTTCAACTGTATTAATTTCTCTTAAAGAACGCTTTACACTAGGTACAAATAAACAAACCAAAAACACAAGTACAAGGGAGAAGAGACCAGGATTGGTGATACATTGTATATAAAAGTTTTAGGGTTTAATTAGCCACAAATGCAATATGATCCAGGACATAAGGCCACAAAACAAGTCAACATAAACCATAACTACCAAGTATAATACTCCCATCCAAATAACAGACTGAATTTCTATGATCATAGCAGAAACACACAATTTAATTCTGGGTATCATGTTTTTAAGAGGGTCCAAATCCTATCTTTCACACTCATCCTTTTTATCCTAAAGCCTCTACCCTAATTCCAGCTCTTAACATATCTTACACCTAGATTAAGCCAAGAGTATCCTAACTGCTCTTTTGGCTCCAAGCTACTTTACATCTTGTATCCAAATTAATTTTCTGAAAATCTATTTTGTTCATATCACTCTCCTCAAATGTCTTTAACAGTTTCCTATTACCCAACTTCTTTATAGGACATTTAAGATCTTTTATAAGCTGATCCCAAACTAACTCTTTAACTTAATGTTCTGCTGCTTTCTCAAATGAATTATCAACTCCAGTCAGTCTGAAGTACTCACTGCCCTGCACAAATCATACCTCTTATATACACCTCTACCTCTGTGCCTTAGTTCCTTGTGCCCCTGCTGCCAGTATGCTTCAAGCCTGCTCTTCTCTGCTTATACAGGCATCATTTATATGTCAAGTGAGTGCCATGTTTTGTCTTTGGCTTTCCCTAGTCTCTTTTACTACAGGGACATCTTTGTCCTCTGGATTTCCATAACGCTTCCCATGATGTCAGTTGCTTCACAAATACCATATACAGAATGCCTCTGTATCATTAACTACCTTTTAAAAGTACAGGGGTGCCTGGGTGGCTCAGTCTATTTAGAGTCCTACTCGTGATTTCAGTTCATGTCATGATTGTGAGATTGGGCCCAGCATCGGGCTCTGCATTCAGCACAGAGTCTGCCTGAGAGTCTCTCCTTCTCCCTCTGCCTCTTCCCTTGCTCACGTGCTCTCTGTCTCTCTAAAATAAACAAAATCTTTTAAAAATAAAAGTACCTTTTATAAGTATCAATTGTATTAAAAGCCATGAGCTTAAAATGGCCAACAGTATTTACCACGTTGAGATAGTCACCAAGCCTCAATTTATTCCGTTAAGGA
Source organism: Ailurus styani (assembly GCA_002007465.1). Taxonomy (NCBI): domain Eukaryota; kingdom Metazoa; phylum Chordata; class Mammalia; order Carnivora; family Ailuridae; genus Ailurus; species Ailurus styani. The sequence goes on from LNAC01000558.1 coordinate 262,013, forward strand.
CATCAAAATATCATCTATTCCTTTTAGCACAATGAGTGTTTTTCCTCACCATTACCTCATAACATTCTGCACATGTCTCTACTGTAGCACATACCATAATATGCGGAATTTATTAAACTGAATCTCTGTTTTCCACCTCACTACCTGGATGTTACATGCAGGCAAGGATTTCTGGCAGAAGAGATATGCAATCAATATTTCGTGACTCAAATTACTCACCCCACTGGCAGTTCTGATGGGTTTTGCCTTTAATTTGGGGACTAAGACCTTTCGATACTGAGGTGGGACTGCAGCGATAATATCCACCAGGCGGGGCTGTGCTGAAAGGCCATATTTGGCAGCTGTCCTGGTTTTCACCCTGGAAGTAAAGCATCTAGCATTATCAAGACCATAATAATTTAAGGCATACTACCAAAAGAATGACCTACAAATAACATCATCAACTCCTGTCACTCCCCTATCCTTTTACCCGATGACAATGGTTTTAACATTTGTGAGTATCAGAAAAATAAAAGAAAGTCAGGAATACTTATCAATGACTTCTTCTCTTAGCTTGGAGTACCAGAAAGAAAACAAGATGACTAAAGGGAAGGGTCCCAGGACAGAGACACAAGGTAGGTCTAATTCAATAAACTGCTCTAGCTTCATTGGGTTCTACCCTTTTCTCAATCTCAATACTATAGCATCTGGGATTAATTCTGTTGTAAGGGACTGTTTATTACACTGCAGGATGTTTAGCAGCTTCATTGGCCTCTACCCACCTGTGCCCTACTTCCCATTGTTAACAAAAAAAAATGTGTCCTGACATTGTGAAATGTCTCCTGGGTAGGTGCGTATCATGCCTGGTTATGAGCCAAGGTCTCAGACCAGCAAATAAACAAAAAATACAGGAAAGGTGTGTAGAACCAAACAGTAAATAAAGTCTATATTTTTAAAGATGTTTTAAAACTTTTTCCAATATAGAGTAGTATATACATAAAAAACAACACAAAACATGTAAACATACTTTAACAATTATGAAGCAAACACTTGTGTTAGTACACTCCAAGGAATAGGATGTAAGCAGCACTTCAGAAGACCCATTTACCCCTTCCTGATTATAATTTTATCCCTAATCCCTAGAAATAACCTTCAGCCCAACTAATAATTCCTTGCTTTCCCCCATAATTTTATTGGTTTCTCATTTCTTGGCTGCTGACAAACCCTGTCATCTTAATTTCTCATTTTAATCCATCTAAAACTATTGTGAAGTATTTGCATCATTTAAAAAAAAATGTTAACTTAGTACCTGATTTGTAAAACGTACCTAAGTACTTGGTATGCCAGAAGGTATAAGACATAGTTGTTTCATGCTCTATGTTTGTATGTTTGCATTTTGCATGTTTTCAGATAGGTATTCACAAAAATCAATGTGTAAGTGATAAAAAATATATGTGATAAAACACATACAATAATGAATGTGTCCATAGTTCAAGAGAGGAACTCAATGTGTGCAGGGAGACAGTCATGGAAAATAGGCACAGAAAAGAACTGGCTTCAGACAGGCAGTGAAAACATGGAGATGCCACTGAGAGCAAATAGGCTGGCTTATGTGAAGACACAGAAACAGGAATGCACATATTTGAAGATATATGGGTAGACTTGATAGAAAGCAGGACACTTTCAATGTAAAGGTATGGAAGTTTAAAAAGTTGGGCAAGCTGAAGCCAGACCAAGAGGCCTTACATAATGGGCTGAGGAATTTGCATTTAATTTCATAAATGTTGGGGACATACCGAAAATTGCTGTACAGAAAAATGACATGATAAAAGATGAGAACAATAAACCCAGCAAGGGATAGAGGATGAAAGCATAAGCCACTACAGTAGTCTAGAATTAAGTTCAAAATGGGATAGATTAGGGAGTTAGTTGTGGAAATGGAAGTGAGAGTCATAATGAAGTGAGAGTAAGCAAAATTTAAATACTAATTGGACCTAACAAAAACAATTTGAAGAGGACACTAGAGTTTTTTTTTAACTTTATTTATTTGACACAGAGAGAGATCAGATCACAAGTAGGCAGAGAGGCAGGCAGAGAGAGAGAGGAAGAAGGCTCCCCGCTGAGCAGGGAGCCTGATTCGGGCCTCGATCCCAGGACCCTGAGATCATGACCTGAGCCGAAGGCAGAGGCTTTAACCCACTGAGCTACCCAGGCGCCTGACACTAGAGTTTCAAGCCTGGGTGAAGGTTAACACAATTAAGAGGACATATGCATAGAGGCTGGTTTTTAGGAAGATATTAACATAAATTTCAAATGTGCTAAATTAAAGAGACTGACAAAAATATACAAGAAGTGGAAATGTTCACTAGAAATAAAAGACTTTATATAATTAGGGGTATAGCCAACAATGACAGAAAAGCAACTTCTAAAGACAGGATAGAAAAATCAGTAAAATATAACTCCACAGTCAAGAAAGGATAGTTAAGGGGTGTCTGGGTGGATTGGTCATTAAGTGTTAACACTTAACAACTTCTGCCTTCAGCTCAGGTCATGGATCCCAGGGTCCTGGGACTGAACCCCACATCGGGCTCCCTGCTCAGTGGGAGCCTGTCTCTCCCTTTGCCTCTCCCTCTGCTGCTCCCCTTGCTTTTATTCCCTCTCTTGCTGTTTCTCTCTCTGTCAAATAAATAAATAAAATAAAAAAGAAAAAGAAAGGATAGTTAAGTAACTTATTTATTCTTTTAGCAAAAGTTTATTAAGCACAATATTCTAAGGAAGCGCTAAAATACTGCAGTATCTCAAGCAATAGGAAACATTTTTTTTTTTTAAAGATTTTTATTTATTTATTTGACAGAGAGAGCACAAGTAGGCAGGCAGGCATGCAGAGAAAGAGGGGGAAGCAGGCTCCCTGCTGAGCGGAGAGCCCAATTCAGGGCTCGATCCCAGAACCCTGGGATCATGACCTAAGCCGAAGGCAGAGGCTTAACCCACTGAGCCACCCAGGTGCTCCAACAGAAAATAGTCTTAAAAATGCCATGCTGTGGTGATTAGATCACTGATGACCTACCTGGGAGTGGGGAGAAAACCCTTTCATTAGAGCAGATCTACATAGTGAGTATCTGATGAAAACAAAAGATGCAGAGATGAAAGACTACTCTTAACTGAGAATGTAGCAAAGTCAAAACTGAATATGATTGTGGAAAGGAAACCGATGAACAGGTCAGAGAGGCTATAAGGTAGGAAAGCGTTGGATTAGATCAAGGACCCCAAAGGCAGGGTTTTCCTGAGAGCTAGTGCTTCTTCTGAGACAGTGGAAGGGAACAAGGATACAAAGTGATGTAGCACAGAAGGTAACATGGGCTCTGAGACAGAAGAGATGATCTAATTCCAAATCCCAGTTCTGCCAATTACTACCTCTTTACTCTCAGACAAATTATTTAATCTTCTTCTGTCTCAGATTACCCAACTGTCAAATGAGGGTGATATAAGTCCCTAACTCACACAGTTTTTGAGAGGACCAACTGAACTAATACAATGAACTACTAACAGTGATGGGGACATAGTAAGCACCCAATAAATATTAGAAGCTATTAGTATTATTAGCTATGAGAGAATTTTGCCATAAAAGAGTGACAGGCAGAGCAGAAAGCTAAGTTCTTATTTAAATTTAAAACGTGAGAAAAAAAAACTAGTATTTATAATTTCAATAAAAAGATCTACCACGTAAGAACAGGATTGCCTTCTTTTATAAATCAACTTACTTATTCAGATCAATGTCTTTCCCCTGTTCGTGGGCTTCAATTAGTTGTTTAATAACGTCTCCTATAGTCAGCATCATCAGCTCAGCAGGGCTGAGATCTCCTGGAAAAATAATATTTAACAATGTAAAATATCATATTACCCAGTAAAGTTTTTGGTATTAATTTTTTTCTCACAAAATTATTCCAACCATCCCAGATGATAGCTCAAGTTTACAAGACACCAAACTTCCACTGTTCACAGTTTGATCATATCTTTTGTATCTTTAATTAAAACAAACCTGCTTCACCTATATATGGGAAGAACTCACTTTAGAAGTACAAACATTGTAAGAATGATACATACAGGAAAGAATAGAGACAAACACGAGGAGAAAGAACCTAACTGCACAAGAAAGCCCCGAAGTAGTTAAAATAGCTTCCCTTTATCTCCAGAATTATAATGATATTTAAAGGCATTCTTTCACCTGACTCTCAGAATGCAGGAGATAGAACAGGAATATTTGCTTGTTCCATAAAAATGCCACCAAGGGGTAAGATTGAAACTCAAATCCAGGTATTCATAGAAGTGATATTACAAGGCAACGCAATGCTACTTTGTAATACAAAGGCTCTTGGCTCTATACTTGCCTAGGAATCTTAATGCATCTCTAAGATACAGTCTGTCCACCATCATGACCTTCTGGCAACTGAGGCTGAATGACAAGCAGAAGCCGACATGTTCTTACATGACCCTATTCCAATTACAGTAGATTGGTTCAAGGATGGGCACCTACCCAAGTCAGGCCAATCTGAGCTCTTTCCTCAAGGTAAAAAATGCCAGTCTTGCACCAGTGATGAAAGCTTTGAGACTATGGCTTGGGAACTGCCACCAAACATACTTCCAGCCTGCAGAGAAAGCTAGTGTGCAGAGAAGATGAAATCATCAGCGAGAAGTATAGATGAGAAAGCCCTGGCAGCTATGGAGCCCCTTTATTTACTTCATCTCATTTGAAACCTCACAACACTGTAAGGTGGAGGTTATTAGCCCCTCTTACAGATGTTAAAAATTAAGTTAAGATGCCATTGTAAATGGCATAGTTAAGACTCAAATCCAGGTGTTTTCTCTACAACTTCCACCCTTTTTTCACTGTACTAAGCTGCCTCTAACTTAATGAAGCAAAGTTAACACAATGCTGAGAGAAAAAAAGTCCGTCTATAATCAAAAGCTAAAATGCTTTCGAAACCATGTAATTCAGCACTCCAGAACTCCAAAAAGACCATGTAACAGAGGCAGGATTGGTGGTGGTGCTGGAAGAGGGAGAGGGAGGAGAGGAAGGAAAAGGAGGGTCTTTTCCTTCATTAAACCAAAGCAGCTCAGCTTTTGCATCTTTAATATACTGAAGCGGGGGCGGGGGAAAGAGCATTCAGGTGATAAAAATAAAGATCTGAAAACCACATGCATAGCTCTTGAGTATATAAAAAGTTAACTAGAGAAGCAAATTAGTAAGAAAAGCCTTTTCATGGAGGGAATGGCACAGGGGTCTTTAAGGAAAGGAGTGGACAAGCAAAACAGGGCAATTCAGAAGGAACAATGTCAGGTATAGGAATTATCTATCTTTGTGTGAAGGGGTGTCCGCTAACAAGAATATAGGCCTTCTGACAAGGTTCAATGAAAAACAGATTACAGGGTACACAGACTACTAGGAAAAGCCATTTAAGTGAAGTGGAGAATTATATATTCTCATGTTTGGAAGTAAAAAGATGAAAGTAGTGTTTTTAAAAAGTACATAAACTAAAGAAAATGATGCAAATATGATTCAGAAGATGAAGGGAATACATATAATTTGATACTAATTTAGTATCAAATCATAAATTTGATACTAAATACATACAATTTGTGCTCTTGAAAGGCAACAATGTAAAAAAAAAAAACCCCACAAGATTTAAAGTAAAAAACTTGGACACTAGGCTCCCATCCCTAGATCCCAACCCCCTACTGGCTGTGTGATAATGGAAAGATCAAAAACTTCTGTGCTCCCATTTCCCTGCCTGCCAAATTGGGATAAAGCATACACACATGACAAGACTATTGCAAGAACCAACTGAAATAACACATAGGAAAGCCAAACTACTGTTCAAATATTAGTTACTGATGAAGGTGGATTAGGAAGATGGTGGCCAAAAGGATGAATAATAAACTATTTCAAGAGGCAGGGCTTAGTGATAGATGAAGAGTGGGAAGCTGTTTGGCCTGACAGTGTGAGGAAGAGCAAGGCAGAGGGAGAAGATGACTAACTGGGGGCATGTAGTTTGATGCCACAAGACAACTGAAAGTAACCTGGACAACTGGAGCTGTTGTTCCAAGAAATAGTAGTGGATGCCCAGAGGCATAGTAATTGAAGACAGATTTAAAAGAAAAAGTTGTGGGTTTTGGGGTGCACACAGACAGCCTGACCATCAGTTCTACTTCCAATGGATAATTTTAGGCTGGGAAAGTTACTTAAGTCTTTGAATCTCCCCCGGGAAAGATTCCACTTTCCACCACAGTGAAAATGATATCAACTTCAGAATTATTAGCAAAGGCTCAATAAATAGTAGCTATTATTATCATAGCCATCAATCATGATTAGACCCACTGCTCACATGAGTGTACAGAGATAAGTTTAGAACTTGTGAGAAACTTAAAAATTTGACTCCATCCGGTTGAAAACGAAAGATGGAACTGCTCCAGGCTAATTCAGGAGGTAGTATAAACGAAAATAACTAAATAACTGTCCCACAGAAAACCAAGAACCCAGAGTTTTTTTTTTAACCCAGATCTTTAAAAAATCTCAAAAAATAGGTGAAATGTACCATAAAACAAATTTTAGCAAATTAAGAGACCCAAGAGCACGTTAAATCGACCGACCACGTTAACTCCTCGGAGAACACACCCTGGAATAAAGCTTTTCCTGCCATCTATGCAAAAGACACCAAGTGACTGCCAAAAACGAAGAGGGAAAGGGTAGGCTGGTTTAAAAAGCACAACAGGGAAAACGAGAAGGCAACGGGCTGGAACCGACAGAGGGACTGACCCTAGGCAGGGCGACTGGCTCAGGGAGAGGATTCCCCCGGGAAAAACTGCGTTCAGGACGTGACCACCCAGGTGTTCCCCCCTTCCCTATCACCCCGCTTGCCTCCACTTCCTCTCCCTCCCTTCTGTACCTTTCCGCTTCTGCTTCATGTCTCCGCGGCCGGAGTATCTGCTACAACACGCTAGGTAGCTACCAACTTGGACCTCGGGGAAAGTTGATAGCCACAAAGCAACCCCAGCCTGTCGTAAAATGACGGTCAACGTATCGTAAAGCTGTTCCCTGAAGACGGCGAGCGCAAAGGCTCGCCCTGCCCCCCAGCGGCGGCTCGCGAAGTTGCAAGAGGCGGGGGAAAAAGTGCCGCCTAGGTTCTTGTTTGGGGCTGTAGCATAGGATGGTGTGAAGGCAAAGGAAAGCTAGATCTGGATAGTGGAGCGGCCGGACAAGGCTTATGAGTAGCAGCTACGCTAGCAAACCTAAATGGGAGTGTGGATGTGGGTGGTCTCTAAAGAGGGAGCCCAGGGCGCGCCAAGTCCAAGGAGGCCGGGCTGAAACCCGAGTGGGAGACCGTCTGAACGAGCCACTTAGTGTGTTGGAAACTAAATCAGAGCCTGGAAGAGACCATGCAGGAATCGAGTATCAGTCTGAGGTGCAGGCTTTGACGCCAATCATCTTAGTCTCAGATGAATGGGACAAATTATCCATAAACATCCTGAAAGCTATGGAGATGTCTCCAGAAAAACTAGCACACGCATGACGTTTTGCACAGTTTGGAGGCAGGACTTGGGAAAATGCTTTCCTGAAACCCATCCGTGATCTTTGTTCATGGGACAGAAATTTAGAACCCCTTTCATTAACATAAAGACAGGAATAGGTGCTGTTTCCGGTCTCTTTCTTCCCACTAGAATTGCGGTAACCCCAAGTCTTTGACCTCATGGTGACACTGAAACTGTCCTCCTCAAGTTTTGCGACTTCCTAGTATTTGTTTGTCCTTATTGTCATCCTGGTACCAATGACCATGTAGGCTTCCTTGAAAGTCTTTCATGATAGGACCCTCCACACTCTTGGTATTTCTTCTATTTTTTCTCATCTCTTTGGTGGACTCCTCCTCTACTTCACCTCAAAATATTGGTGTACCACAGGCTTCACTTCTCATCCTTGTCTCTTCCCAAGGTGATTCCCAGAGTATCAAAGGTTCAAACACCATGCTCCCTTTTTTTTTTAAAGATTTTATTTATTCATTTGACACAGAGAGAGAGATTACAAGTAGGCAGAGAGGCAGGCAGAGAGAGAGGAGAGAAGAGGATGCAGGCTCCCTGCTGAGCAGAGAGCCCAATGTGGGCCTCGATCCCAGGACCCTGGGATCATGACCTGAGCCGAAGGCAGCGGCTTTAACCCACTGAGCCACCCAGGCGCCCTCATGCTCCCATTTTTATAAGCCAGCTCCAACTTCTCCATTTGATATCTGGTTAGATCTTGGTGTCTAAATTTGGGCATCTCAAACAATAGAACTCTATTTTTATTCCAAATCTGCTGGTTTCCCACTCTTCCTTATCTGAAGTCACCATCATCCACATTATCACTCTTTGCCTCACAGAAGAGAATAAGGGAGGTGGGTAATACAGTGGTAAATTTTAAAACATAGTTAGGGTAGGCCTTATTGAGAATGTGATATTTGAACTAATGTTTGATATGCAGATATCAGGGGGAAGAGTATTTTAGGCAAAGGGAATAGTTAGTGCAAAGGTCCTGAGGTGAGAGGATGCCTCATATGTTCACGGAAAGTAAGGAAGCCAGCGTCAATGGAGCACTGAGTGAGGGCTGGGGTGGGATGGGGGACAGAGCAGTTTATATAAGACCTTGCAGGCCAAAAGCCTTTGCCTTTTGCTGTAAATGACATGGGAAGCTGTTGGAGAGTTTTTAGCAGAGATGTGATCTGATTTATAATTTAAAATGATCTCTATTAGGGCGCCTGGGTGACTCAGTCACTAAGTGTCTGCCTTCGACTCAGGTCATGATTCCAGAGTCCTAGGATCGAGCCCTGCATCGGGCTCCTGCTCTGTAAGAGGCCTGCTTCTCCCTATCCCACTCCCCCTGCTTATGTTCCTTCTCTCACTGTGTCTCTCTGTCAAATAAATAAATAAATAAAATATTTAAAAAGTAATAAATAAATAAAATTATCTCTCTTTGCTGTGCTGGGAATAGACTTGGAGGTGGGCATGGGCAGAAGCAGAGAGCTCAATTAGGTGGCTATTATGTTACCTACGCTGCAGATTACCAAACTTGGCTGCGCATTAGAATCACCTAGAGAAGAGTGAAAAAACCCAGCACCTGGATCACATTCCATACCAATTAAATAAAAATATCAAGGGGTGGGAACCAGTCAGGTTTTAAAGATCCTTGGGTGATTCCACTGAGAAGCAATGTTTGAGAACTACTGAACGAGCCCAGAAATGATTGTAACTTTAGTCAGGGTAGTAGGCTGGAGGTGATGAGAAGTGTTCAGAACCTGAAAATATTTTGAAGATTTCAGCAAGCTTCCCCAGCCAACAAGACGTGGGATATAAGAGAAAGAAAGACATCAACATCAAGGATGACACTGAAGCTTTTGGACAAAAGGACTGGAACCATGAAGTTGCCATTAGCTGAAATGGAGAAGCTTGTAGGTGGAGTGAGGTTTTGCGGAGTGAGGAGGTCAATCCAGACCTGTCATGTTTGGGATGCCTAGGGAGCAGTAAGCCATGAAAAAGGCTCAGGCTGGAGACACAAAATGAGAATTACGGATACCTAGGTGAAATTTAAAGCTATGAAACAGAGTAAGTGTGGAAAAGAAAGAGAAGACTAAAGACCAAGTTTGGGGGCATTCTATTCTTAGCAGGTTGAGGAAATGAGGCATAATCAGCAAAGGAAGCTGAGGAGGTGCCTCCAGGGATGTGGGAAGAAAACTAGGAGAGTGGTGGTTACCTGGGTGACAAGTGAAAGTGAGCTAAGGAGGGGGGAGTGATCCACTGGGTCACATGCTTCTGCTGAAGGGTCAAGTCAGATGAGGGTTGAAAACTGACTAAGATCACTGGGGACTTTGACAACAAGAGTTTTATGAAAGTATAGAGGTGAAGGTTTGTTTAGAGAAGGTTTATGATAGACTGAGAGGAGAAGAATTTGAGACAGCGAGTTTAGACAACTCTTGAGGGATTTTGTCCTCAAGAAGTACAGAGAAATGGGGTAGTAGCTGGCAGGGAAAATAGTGTCAAATGAAGTGTTTATTAAAATAATAAATAATAGGGGCACCTGGGTGAGTCAGTCAGTTAAGCATCTAACTTCAGCTCAGGTCATGACTTCAGGGTCCTGGGATTGAGCCCCACATCGGGCTCTGTGCTAAGCATGGAATCTGCTTGTCCCTCTCCTTCTGCCTCTCCCCCCGCTCATGCTCTCTCTATGTCTCTCAAATAAATAAATAAAAATAAAATAAAACATAATAATAAATAACAGCCAGTTTTTGTACCAATGCGAATAATCCACTGGAGAGTGAAAATCTGATGAACGGCAAGAGGAAGCTACTCTTCCTAGTCCTGCATTTGGAGACAGGTGCACAGGAGAAGGGATTCGCTTTTGATGGGTGTATAGTTCCCCTAGTAACAGGCCAGAAGGCAGAGCACATGAGTGCAGATTCTGATAGATGGTCGGTGTGACGGTGGGGATCTGTGCAAGTTTTCTTTCAATTGCTTCAGTGTTACCAGTGAATTCAATGAAAATGCAGCCTGGTAGATTTCCCAAACTTTTAACAGACCTAGCATCCCAGTGTCCAATAGCAGGTATGAAGGACCACCATAAATAACCCAGACAGCTTTAAAAATGATCAAAATTAATTTTACTTATTAGGTACTTTAGTAGTACCTCTGATTTAGAATACAGTTAACTATTGAAGCAAAGAAATAGCCAGTAGGGGGAGACCTAAGCATATGTGACATCAACATAAGACTAAGGTGTGATTTTGCCCAAAAACATAAGATCCAGCACTAATGATGGTATTCACGTTGATATTCTTTGCTTTGAACTTTATACTGGTATTCTGTGGTTTTCTTATGGATGAGGCATACCGTCTTGCTAAAAGCTCAAAGAAATTTTTAAGATCACAGTCTAAATATTTATCCTTAATTCTTTTTAACCTTAATTCTTTAATTCAACCTTCTTTAATTAACAAATCTTTAATTCTTTTTCTCCTTAATTCTTTGCTTTCTGAATCCCATTTTGGACTAAAAACTACCTATAGTTACTGAGGGTTATCCTAGTAATGACTGAGTCTGCCTTTGAAGGTCAAACGCAACCTGAAGCTGAAGGTGAAAAAAGTTGTTTTCTACCCTGGATGTGATGTGCTTGTTTAGGTTGATAAACACAGCAAAGTAGAGTAACTTCTACTTTCTTCTCCACTGGACAGCATTCTAAAACTATTTGTTTTTCTGGTTTTTTAAAAAAGATTTATCGATTGATTGATTTTTACAGAGAGAGAGAGAGAGAGAGAGAGAGAGAGAGAGAGAGAGTGCATGCACGCAAGCGTGGCAGGGAGGGGCAGAGGGAGAGGAAGGGAGAGAAGCAGACTCTCACTGAGCTTGGAGCCTGACCTGGGGCTTGATTTCACAACCCTGAGTTCAAGATCTGAGCTGAAATCTTAAGAGTAGGATGCCTAACCAACTGAGCCACACAGGCACCACTGTTTTTCTTTTCTTTTCTCTTCTTTTTTAAATATGGATGTAAAATTTAAGTTCCAAAGAGATCTTTAAAACTGTATGACCCTCATTTCTACAAACAACCAGTGTTGTCTGGTTTTTGTTGAGTTTCAAGACTTTGTTACCAAGAGTCAGTTTATTTTTACCACCTCGTGTCATCTATCTCGAGCAGTGATCTTGTATTTGGGGGTGCAGGAGCCAGTGCATTGTTTCTCTTGGGGCTGGGGTATTTTCCCTATCTGCTCAAGTAAATTAGATCCATCAGAATAGGGCACCTGCGTGGCTCAGCTGATTAAGTATCTGCCTTCGGCTCAGGTCATGATCCCAGGGTCCTGGGATTGAGGCTGGAATCGGGCTTCCAGCTCAGCCGGGAGTCTGCTTTTCCTTCTATCCTTCCCCTTGCTTGTGATCTCTCTCTCTTTCTCTCTCTCTCTCTCATAAATAAATAAATAAATAAAGTCTTAAGATAAAGATCCATTAGAATAAATTCCACCCTCAAGGAAAGGATGCTACAGGATGCAATTTATATGGAAAGAAAAGAATGACTAATACCTGCCTATTTGTAGAAAAAGGGCAGAGAAGGATGTAAGATCCCCAATTAACACACAATTTAAGTTTAAATGAGAGGGGGAAATAGCATGAATCAATTTCTGAAGGGGGAGATTGTCATAAATAGTCCTCGGATGGCAAGTCAGTTTCACTTCTGCTTGTGTGAATGTGGCTTGTGACTGCGGCCACAAAGGGCTATAGACCCCCGCTGGTTCCACGTTATCTCCACCAAGGCGGAGAAACTGCCACCATCTCCTCTACAGACTCCTAGAGCCGAAGCAGAAAAAGCGACATCTGGTAAGTTGTTTCTCTTATGTAATTTTTGCTGTAATGTGTGGTTGGTTTAAAGAAATAGACTTCAGATTTACAGAAACATTGAGAAGACAGTACTAAGAGTCCCCATATAACCCACACCCAAGTTTCTCTCTTCTCTTACATCAGAACAGTACATGTGTCGCAATTAATGAACCCATACTTATAGCATTATTGTTAACTAAGGGCTATACTTTGTTGAGGTTGTCTTAGTTTTTCTTCTACTGCCCCTTTCTTGTTGTGGGATCCCATCCAGGACACCAAGTTACATTGAATCGTCCCATCTCCTTAGGCTCCGCTTGGCCATGACAGTTTCTCAGACTTTGCTTTTGGTGACCTTGACAGTTTTGAGGAGTACTGGTCAGATATTCTGTAGGCTTAGCCCTTATTGAGATGTAACTGTTTTTCTCATGATTGGATTGGAGAGATGGGTTTAGGGGATGAAGATCAGAGTTAAAGTGCTGTTCTCATCACATCACGTCAAGGGTACATATAGACAATTTGATCTATGACTGTTGATGTTGACCTTCATCACCTGGCTGAGGCAATGTGTGTCCGGGTCTCTCTACTGTAAAGTCACTTCTCTCCCCTCCGTTCCTTGTTGCCCTCTTTGGAAGGGAGTCACTCTGCAAAGCCCAAACGTAAGGAGTGGAGGTTATACTCCCTCTTCTTGAGGGTAGAGTATCTACAGAAATTATTTGGAATTTTTCTGTATGGAAGACTTGTTTCTCTTCCCTCTCTTAATCATCTTCAAGTAAGTTTTTTTTTTTTTCATGAAAGAAAGTGGGTTTCACTTTCTGGTTGGCTTAAGTGAATCTTAAGGCTATGCAAAGACCCATGAACTAGAATCCAGAAAAACGGGTTTTTGCTTGAATTTTACATGAGAGTGTGATTTTAGGCAAGTTACTAATCATTCCTCACTTCCAAAAAACACAGCAATTTGAGTCATCATTAGGGGTAGTATGAATGTCATATTTATTTATTTATTTATTTATTTGAGAGAGAGAAAGAGAGAGAGCGAGAGCGCGCAAGCGCAGGGTTGGGGGGCCGAGGGAGCAGGAGAAACAGAGTCCCTGCTAAGCGGGGAACCTGACACAGGGCTCGATCCCAGGACCCTGAGATCGTAACCTGAGCCAAAGGCAGCGGCTTAACCAACTGAGCCACCCAGGCGCCCTGTTCATGTCCTCGTGTGCTTCATTAGCTTTGGCAAGCGTGGGGGAGCAGCGTGGGAGGATTGGAATTCATTTTGTTAGACTCTAATAATGCACATTATGGAAATATCTGCTTATTTTGCTTACCTCTTTATGGGGGGAGGAGAAGAAGAAAATCATGGCACTCCAATAGCTCCTTTACTGTATGTACCTCTGTGGGCTGTGCTTCTCAGGTTGCAGTACTAGCTCGTGTGCTAATGCTGAAAATGTAACTTATCCTTTGGGGATTCGAAGGCCCTTGTTCCACTTTTGCGTCGGAGCTAATGTGTTTAAATTGCTTTTTTGGCACATAGCTTGGAAGAGCAGTGCAATGTTCAATAAAGTGGTTAGGACATGTTGCCAGTACCAAAAGTACTTAAAACTTAAGAAGAGAGGAAATAAATCCTAAACATCACCAACATCCATAAGTTTATTAAGAATCTCCTTCTCCGCGTTTCGTACTCTGGCCCACTTCTCTACGGGAGGAGGTTAAGACTTCACTAAGGACTCTCGAAGGACTATGGGATAGAACTCTCAAGGCGATTGGCTGATCGATGTGGACAAGAATGGAGTCAGTTTATCAGCGAAGGTGGCACATGTACTCTCAAAACTAAATAGACTTGACCCTGGTGAATACTTGTACTGATTTCTAATTTAACTGTCTTCATCAAATTTTGTAAAAATAAGTAACATTTTTACAGATGATTAAATGCCTACAGACCAACTGTGCATGCAATATCACATTTACTTATCACGATGAGCTCCAATAGGTCTCTTTGTATTCTCATTTTATATGTGGATAAACTGAGGCTTACAGAGGTCAGGTGATTTGTTCAGTGTTATATTGGAGGCCTGGAACATGATCCCCAAATCCAGACATTCTGACGCCAAACCCTGAGTAATTCCCACTACACTGTTCACATTTTGGAATGTAAGCCCCGTGTGTGTAGACACCTTCCTCTTTTTTTCCCTGATGTAGCCCCAGCACCTACAAATAGTGCCTGGCACATAATAGACATGCAACAAATATTTGAATAAATGAATGAATGAATGTAATTCCTGCCATTATTCATCTTACCATCAAAGATACATTTAAAAGATAAAACCTCATTCCTTTAAAAAATATTTATTCAGTGCTTAGTATGGACCAAGCCCTTCCTGCATTCAATAAAAGTAGGGAGTAAACCAGTTAATGATCAAAATGCCCTGTAAAGGAAGTTTATAAAGGTAGGCATTTTGATGTTTTCCTATTAGTGCTTCCTTGGGGATGGGGGTTAGGAGACAGAAATGCAAGGGTAACGAGAATCATGTTAAGAAGGGTTAGTGCTGTGAAGCACGGTCGCTGAGATGAGGTTAGGGCTGAAGGAGAAGAGCTAGGGGGAAGAGGACAGGATGTTTGCGATTCTTAAGCACATTCAATTCTGCATCAGACACAGAAGGAATGCGGTGAAAGTGTTCTACTCGGTCTCTCCCGCCCACCTCTCTCTACCTCTCTCTCTCTCTCTCTCTCTCTCTCTCTCTCTCTCACACACACACACACTGGCTTGTTTTACTTCTGAGGACACTGAAGAATGAATGTTCAATCAAAAGCTTCACTTTGAGTCCCAAATACCATTTTATTGAGTAGCTACTCTCCGTCCTACTCAACAGCCTTCATTCCCAAAATCCCTTTGTCGTGTATTCGAAGGAGCCCCTCATTTGTGAGTGTTGTTCCCCCTAGTCTCCTGCACTTAAGCTCCAGAGGCTTTATTTATGTAGTACCTGTGAAAGGTTGCTTGGTGGAATGGAGAGAACAGTGAACTTGGAGTCGTTCTGACCTTGGACAAGTTCCTTCCCTTGTCTGGGCCTCAGTGTCCCTATCTGTAGAAGAAGGAGCTCGGGACCATTCTTCATTTAATTCCACTATATGAAGATGTTCTAGTAAAGGAATAACTATTGCATTTGTACATTTGATGTTAAAAAAAAGACATCAAGTAAACACAAATGAGAGGGAGAGAGGGAGAAGCAAGAATAACTGTCAAAAGTCACAGTTGTTTAACAGGAAATGCGTTCTGTGCAACCTTCCCATGTCAAGCTAAACATGCAGAGAGTCTCATTTAAAAGATGCTATTCTTAGACTCAGTGCACATGAATGTAAATAAGTACTCAAATCAAAACTTCAGTGTTAACCGCATAGTTGCAATACAAGTGAAATAAACCACACGTGAAAACCTTGCCTGCATGAGCAATAAATTTGAACTCTTTTCAGTTGCTTCACCACAGCAGCTGAACTTGCACAGAACGCAACCACCACTACTGCCTCTCCTTGGGGGTAAAGTCAATGCCCACATCATTTGAGAAAGGACTGTGCCCCCATGGGTCTTTTGCTCTTGAAAGTGAAATGAACCCAAAACTATAGGAATCTCGGATGTGCTACTTTTGATTACACAGGAGCCCTAATTACACAGCAGGTAACATTGCAAATTAAGAATTTTAATCCTTTTGGCATCCAACTAAATTGGAGAAGGACTAGTTCAATCTCTCATTCATAGATGGGGACACTAAGGTCCAGGGTGATAAAATGACGTGGCTGAAGTCTTAGCAGCTCCTTTGACTGGTAGCAAAGCCAGAACCATATGTTTCACACCTGCTTGGCAGCTCACTGCCCTTCCAACCATCATCCTAGTTGAGCTCAGTGACTAGGTACCAACTGTCTGTGTCATACTACCCTCCCTATTGATATATTGGTTTATAAGCTTTCCTTTTAAGTGTGCGGTGTTTCTTCCATTCTACTTTCTCAGCCTTTTTTTTAGCAATCTCTTCCCACGTTCCAGCATCTTGGTTTATGGATCAAAAGGTCCCATCCTGTCAGGCAAAAGGAATTGGAAGCCCAGTTCGCCACAATCACAACTCAAATCATTTCCAGTTTCTCCACATTTCGGTTAGGGATCACAACTTACTCATGTACTGGTACCATAGATGCCCCTGCATTGGGAGACCCATGGTTCAGTGTCTCCACTGCGTGCAGCAGCTAAGCCCAGCCCAAACCCGGATAGTTACGTGCTAACAGCCCTTGCTGGCCATTGTGTATTGTTGATTTCATAAATGAAGTTAAATGAACTGAAGTTCCTGTGACCCTAAAGGAAGCCAGAACCAGTGCCCAGGATTTGGTGAACATATCTGCTTCTCCTCTAAATCTCCCTCTTTCTCAGACTGAAGGGCCCTCATCTCAGCATTTGTATGGTGGCAACACTTACCAACTTGTTAGTTCTTTTAACTTCATCTGACTTCTCTATTTCTTCCTGGATTGTGGCTACCAGAACACAAGTTATCCTGGAGGTCTACAGCGGAATTTTCTATTGATAGGACTATATATCTTATTTTGTTTCCAGCACTCCCTATGATATGGTGCCTAATATTTTGTGTGACTGTGGCTTATTGAGCTGCTATCTTCAGAAAACAACCGATAGCTTTCTTTCTTGGGGTCATTCCTAGTTCTGTAACTAAGATCATTGATGGGGGTAGGTCCCCTGGCTGGCTCACTCGGTGGAGCATGACTCCTGATCTCTGGGTTGTGAATTCAAGCCCTAGTTGGGTATAGAGCCTACTTAAAAAAAAATCAAGTTATTGATAGGCATTGCCACTTACACACATTATAGCTCATCTACCCATTTGTTTTTCTATCTTACCTAGGTTTTGGTGTGGTTTAGCCCTTCCAACTCAGCATTACAAACCAGGAACTGCTCGTGTCCCTTGCAAATTCTTGTGACCTCATAGAGGACTTCTACTACTAGCTCTGCTGGTCAACACTTCAAGTAAGAACGTAGAATCTTGGGATTTGAAGAGGTCTTATAATTCATCTAGTCCATTGCCACTGCTGTGAGGTCATACCTGTATTGGTTCAGATACCTATAGTGGAAGAAAATTCATTACTTTCTAAGGGAGCTCCTTGCATTTTGGACAACTCTAACTACTAGAGAATGCTAAGCCAAAATGTACCTTCCACGGAAGCTAAGGGCCCTAGCGGTCCTCTCTTGGGATCACAGAACGCACGTATCATCCCTCTTGCATATGCAACTCTAAGGTCGTGTATTCGAAGACCACTATGAAGTCCCCTCCACATCTTCTGCCTTTGCCGTGTCCTCCCTTTATCAAGTTCAGCATATTCCCAACACTCCTCCTGGTCGATGCTGCTCCATTTGCATCCTTGCCCTTTTGTTCCTACTCTTCGCTTTAGTCTTAAAGCTGGGACTCTAATTGTATCAAAAACTAATTTGGTTTAAGTAAAAACTTAAAAAAAAACCTAATTGGCTTAAAATATCCTCCGGTGTAGAATCTCATCAGAAGCTTCCCATCCATTATTTCATTCATTCATTCATACATTCAGCATTTATTGTCAGCCATTGCACTTCAGGATGGAAATGCAACATTGAAACAAATGCAGATGTGACCTCCAGTAGCTCATGGTTCAGAAAGGAGGAAGAGGCAAGAAAGGATTATAACGGAGGTGTGCTTGGACCAGTGGTGACTTAAGAGGGGGAATGACTGGGAATCAGGACAGTTTCACAGAGGAAATGCTAAAACAGGATCTTAAAAGAAGAGTAGGAATTCACTGGGAAGAAGAGGGGAGGGGTCCTCCACGCAGAAAGAACAGTCTACGCTAAACTGCATGGATTAGGAGACCCTGCCTTGGGGAACTCTAAGGAGTTTGGGTTGGCCTGAGAGGGAGCCTCAAGATAAGGAGTTGAGAGATGAGGGACTCCACCTAAGGCTCAGGACCTTGCACAGTAGGGATTCCTACCACATCCAGCATTAAAGTCCTACCCACCAAGTACAGAAACCATCAGCCAGTTAATACCCACCAGGCAAGCTAGGCGAAAGAGGGTGCTTTGACTCTTAACAGCCCAGGGGCTAGTAACAGTTGACAGATCAGGTGGGGTTTTGCATTTTTCAAAAGGGCCAGTGACTGTCTGCTTTTGAAGTACATGGCTGAGTGATCCACACAGAGACATCAGGTAATGAGAGGAAGTCCTTTAGGTGATCCCCGCGTGTGCTGCTCAAATTCTTCTCTAGTGTGGAGACAAAGCAGCTATAAGATAGTATATCCCTACCTTGTCTGTGTTCTGGGCCTCTCTGGGCCCCGTTCTCCCTCCATGCCCAAGCTCTGTCAGCCTGTGGACTGCAGACAGGTGGGAGCTGACACTTCTCCATTTGGATGTGCCTCTCTCCCCTCACCCCTAACCCCACAGATGCCCCAAACTGTCAGGCTGCGTATAGAGCCGAGTAGAGGGGTCTTCCTCATTGAAGTGGAGTGAAGTGGCAAAGCAGACCTGGAGAAGGGGCATCTGGGTGGCTCAGTTGGTTGGGTGTCTGCCTTTGGCTCAGGTCATGATCCTGGGGTCCTGGGATCGAGTCCCGCATCAGGCTCCCTGCTCAGCAAGGAGTCTGCTTCTGCCTCTCCCTCTGTCTCTCCCCCTGTTTGTGCTTTGTTTCTCTCTCTCTCTCTCTCTCTCTCTCTCTCTCTCTCTCTCTCTCTCTCAAATAAATAANCAAGGAGTCTGCTTCTGCCTCTCCCTCTGTCTCTCCCCCTGTTTGTGCTTTGTTTCTCTCTCTCTCTCTCTCTCTCTCTCTCTCAAATAAATAAATAAAATCTTAAAAAGAAAATGAAGATCTAGAGAACCTAGGTATTGCATCTCTCTTGCCCCACTCAGTAGCTCCCAAAGCAACTCCAGGGAACCCTAGGAATATCAAATGTTCCATGCATCTTTCAGATTCTCGCTGAGACTTGCTGGAACTAAATATAACTGAACTCGAGGCTCAGATTCGATTGGGCCACAGATGTCACCCAAAGGAGCAAAGCCATATCATCTCACCTTTATGGTTCTGGTCACCAGCGGTTGATTGTTATTTCAGAGTAGATTGTCTTAAAGATCTCAGATACTATCAACTTAAAGTTCTATGGATGTAACTGCCATTGAAAACTAATGGTCAAAGTTGGATCTTTGTTGTGTTTATTTATTTATTTATTTTAAAAAGATTTTATTTATTTATTTGACAGAGAGCATGAGAGAGCACAAGCAGACAGAGCAGCAGAGGGAGAGGGAGAAGCAGGTTTCCCACTGAGCAGGGAGCCCGATGTGGGACTCGATCCCAGGACCCTGGGATCACAACATGAGCTGAAGGCAGATGCTTAACCAACTGAGCCACCCAGGCACCCCTCTTTGTCATGTTTAAATAGACATGTAGTATATGAGATGTTGTGAGGAATTCAAAGACAAGTTAGAATGGCTATTGGCCTTCAGGAGCTTGGAATCTAGTTGGGGGAAACAAAGCATAAGCAGATTGACACATTGTTGTCGTTACTGTTTTGCTTTTTGTATTTACAATTTCTGCTGTTACCCCCACCCCCTCCCCCACCCTTGTCCTTTGTATGTATTTTCAGGCTGGTTCTCCTAAGCGGACAAAAGCAGGCGTTTGCATAACAGGAGATGGAAGACACTGAGGATTTTGTGGGTCAGGGGCCACATCCAGGTAACATCCCCACAATATCTTTTTTTTTTTATTATTACTGATGGAGTAAATAGTTCCTATTTATCATTATATAATAAAGGGCCTATGGGTTGAGACTATTTAATTCTAGTCAGCGTTCCTTCATCTTTATTCAAAAGCTGCTTTCTTATAACATGGTATAATAGTGAATGAATATAAATTGTTGCAACAATAGCTTAAAATAGAGCTATTCATAATGTAGTGGCCTGTCCGACCAGCAATTATATTTGTATACACCCCCTTCCCTTTTAAAAGGAGGTTCCAGAAAGCCATCTTGGATTTTCTGAGGGTAGTCTCTCTTGGAATGGGCAAGGTAAGGCCCCTGGAATCATATCAGGTGCTTTTCTTAGAAGAGGAGACACAGGGTGAATGCCTGTGGAGTCAGTGAGGGAGGCCTCCCTTCCTAGAAGGCCGATGTAGGGCCCCTGGAGCCAAGGAGGGAGCCTTCCTTAGGAAGATGCAGGAAAATAACCCCTATGTTCAGGAAACAGGGAGTATCATATCCGTTGCCTTTTGAGAATTGAGAGGAAAAATTCCTCATTCACAGGGGATGAAATCCCTTAGGGGCAAGGGATACACAGTTTCTGGGTCAAGGGTGGTGGTTAGCAGCCAAGGCATGGCTGGGCATGTAAACTGAAAGAACTATAACATTGGGGCACCCTTGGTTGAGCTTAGCCCGGAAAGAACTTGCTTGGAAGATCCTCCTCAACCCTCGGGATTTAGGAGTCTGTATCCTTTGTCTGGTTTTTAGGGATTAGTTTCAAAAGCGACACCTTGTGGCAGCAAGGAGCAACAGCAGCAGTAGACGAGGTCGGGCGGCCCCCACCCACTCCTACTGCTCTTTTTCTTGGGTGATTCCGTTTAAAATGCTGGAAAGGGGGAGGGAGTGCTTGAACAGTGACAGGGAATGAGATGAGATGTGGCCAGTTCAGACCAGTTCATTCCAGTTACAATCTCTATAGCAAGACTACCCTGAAATGGTCTAAATCCCAGATAGAATAGTTTCTCTTTTCCAAGTGGCTTTTCATTTCAGAAATTGAAGAACAAGTTTAAACCCCTGCTGTTTTATCTGACTTCTTAGCCTTTCGTTTAGTTGAGAAATAAGCTCCCAATCTTTTATCAGATTAATTGCCAGTGCTTATAAAAAGGAAATAAAGGCCATGGATACATGGACTCATCCCTTGTTTTATACACGTGGCTAAGATACTATGCACATATTGTTCGCAAAAAAGAGTTCCTGGCTTCCAAAGTCAAGATCAAAGCCCAACATCCTTCCCTTTCCCCAGCAGGTTGTAGAAACATCTTGGAATCCTGAGACAACTTTTATCACATGGACTGAAGTACTCTTCGGCCTGTTGCTGGCTGAGGGTGGCCTGAGTGGCAGATTTTTTCTTCCCTGCTTCTTGTCCCTCTCCAACCACTGAGACAGCAGCTTGCTACTTAATTCTAGGCAGTCCTTAAACTAAGCCATGAGGGATTCTTTGAGTTGAGCTCAATTAAAGAAGCTAGAACGTCTGAGGCAGAAAATTCTGAAATACAAGCTCTTTCAACTTCCTGCGGAGCTTCAAGTCACTCCCTTCAAGTCACTGTGGGAGCTGAGATGGGAGAGAGTCAGGCTTTGACAAATAGCATCCAACCACACTGCAATACTTTCTGGGGTGTGAGCGGGCTCCAGGACAGGACAGGATTTGTGCTGGAAGCTGCAAGGCTGAATCGAGGGGGAAGGCCGGCTGAACCGTCCCAAAGACCTGCTGTCTGGAGCCCCGTGGTGGAGGCTGGGCCTGCTGTTCAGGCTACCATCTTGGGTCCCAGAGTGAAACTTCTTCTCTGTGGTTCTTTCGGGAAGATGACCTCTCAACGTCATGCTCAGTTTTGGGGCCTTACGTCCCTGGATGAGCTTGGAGTGCCGTGACTCTTGGGGATCAACTCTTCGGGTTCAAATTCTTCTCTAGTGTGGAGACAAAGCAGCTCCACGATAGCATATCCCTACCTTGTCTGTGTTCGGGGCCTCTCTGGGCCCCATTCTCCCTCCATGCCCAAGGTCTGTCAGCCTGTGGACTGCAGACAGGTGGGATCTGACACTTCTCTGTTTGGATGTGCCTCTCTCATGGCCACTTCCCAAGGCACAAACCAATCCCAGGAGCACTGGGTTAGGATCATTGCCAATCACCTTGACTCCAAAGACCCATCTATCGCCCTTTTCTAACCAGGTGCAGACCACCAGCGGGTATTTTCTAAGACTCATCCAAAACATGATGTTTTGGTTGTACCCTCTCCTGAGGATTATGGACCCCACCAGCCCTTTAGTTCATAATTGAGGGAAACCATTAAAGGGAATAAATCTCTGGAGAACTACAAAGATTTGCTTCTTGGGGATTTCTCTCTCTTTTTTTTTTTATGTAAGGGAGGAGCTGCTAAAGACTGTCAATGAGGAAGGGGGAAAATTCTCCCAAACTTAACCTATGAACGGCATCCACTCATAGAACACCCTCCCACACTCTTACATTGAGTATATTTTTGTCGGCCCTCTCATCTTACAGACGGTCAAGGAGAAGTGATTTGCCCTGGTCATGTGGTCCATTCTTCCCTCTGCATTCTGCTCCTGATCAGTTTCTTTCCCAGTTTGAAGAGACGTCCCAGAGGCCTTTCTTCACCCCACACTTAGTCCTATCTCGGGCTTCTCTGTAAACAGTAGGCATTTAGTGAAGAGTCTCCAGCCATTTTGGCTGCTCAGGATTTCCACATTTTTCATTTCATTTCAACATATGTCCTGGGGAGATATGTTAGACTGCATTTTGGAGCTAGATGCAGAGTCCTATGACTCTGGGAAGTAGGAACCAGACTAGAATGGCCCAGCAGTGCCTGCCTCTGATATGAGCTTACAGGCACCCACAGCTGGCAAGAGCCTTCTTAGATTCTTTGGGTTTGTGTACTGATAGAGGTCAGGCAAGTATACTGTGCCCACGACCTCTAATTTTATATAACCTCTGTTTATCTCTAGTTGACGATGATGTATTTAAGGGACCAGTGAAAAAAAGAAGACGTTCAGATAGAGACCAGCGGTTCCGTGCATTTCCCTCTGTGGAACAAAGTGCTCTTAAGGAATGTGAGTGTTATGACCTTGCTGTGTGGCTTGTTTTAATGTGGCTCTATTCTTTTCCAAACGTGTGAAAATGCTCAAAGGAGGGGAAGGCTAAGTTGGAAAGAAGGATGAAATATTTTCAAATGCAGAAAAGGAGACTTCGAGGCAAGGATCTATAATTTGACAATTCATCTCTGGGAGTCTCCGAATAGGAGGATTGTTGTCACAATAACCTCTTCCTGATTAGAACGATGACTGTGAAAATGGTTGCCTTGGTGCCTTGGTTAGTATTTCTATTATGCCCTGGCAATTCTTCTTCTTCTTCTTCTTTTTTAAAGATTTTATTTATTTATTTATTTGACAGAGAGAGAGAGAAATCACAAGTAGGCAGAGAAGCAGGCAGAGAGAGAGGAGAAGCAGGCTCCCTGCTGAGCAGAGAGCCCGATGTGGGCCTCGATCCCAGGACCCTGAGACCATGACCTGAGTCGAAGGCAGATGCTTAATCTACTGAGCCACCCAGGTGCCCCGCAATTCTTCTTTTTTATGACCACAGGAGAGAAGAATCTAGAAGGGCTGTAGCCCCATGGCAAAGCATATGCTGACTTGACATCATGTTACAAGGAGTTGCAGAGCAGGCTGGCTCCTTGGGGGGCTTTCACAATCAATAATTGCTATGTCCCATGAGCAGTCATTGCTAGTGTCAGATAACTTGCTATCATATTTAATGGGCCTTTCGTTTGGATGTTGGGCACATTCCTCTTTTGGAGATGTAGTACTTGATCTCTGCCAGGTACGTGTCAGGTAATACATCCCTGTTGATTCCAGATGAAAAATTGGAGTCACGGACCAGAAGGGTTTTGAGCAACACTTATCAGAAACTTATTCAGTCTGTCTTCCTGGATGACAGCATCCCTAATGGAGTCAAGTATCTCATGTGAGTCTGATATCAGCTCCCCATCAATTCGTCCACCCATTCTTTCCTTAGGTGGTTGTAAATGCTTTTCTCTAACATTGAAAGGGAATTTTCAATTAGAAACTAAGCAAAGAAGGCTGAACATTTATGTAGCCATGGGCTATGGTTTATTATTGATGGATTGGTTGATTATTATTGCCATTCATTGGGTTGGCACTCTTGCTAGGTAACCTGCAAAATACTTTACATATATCGAATTTCATTTACTTGTCCCAATACCCCTATAAAGTAGGAACTATTATTATCTTCCCAATTTTACGGAACTTGTGGCTTAGAGAGGCCAAGACGTTGACCGAGGTCACACTGTTGGTAAACGAAAGGGCCTGAATCCAACTCACGCTGTGTGAAACTCTAGACTGTGGCCTCAACCACTGGGCAGAGCTGACTTGAAGCACTTGATTGGTGCCCAGGCTGAATCTCCTACTCAGAAAGTCTCTGGGTTGCTCCCAGTAATACTTTACCTCTGCCTAAAATTTATTTCTAGGATCAAGGGTATGTAATTTCCCTAGAACACAAATAAGAATGCTTCACATTTGGATAGGCATTACTGAGTCTGTATAGAATTACCATTACCTTGTATTTTTGCATAATCTTCTTTGAGCCTCCTGACGACTCTATGTAGGAAACAGGGGCTAATATTCCCTTCTGATCAAGAAAGTAGCAGAGATTCAAAAAGATGTGTTATTTGCCTGGGATTGGAACTCAGTTCCTTCATGTTCTATTTTGGTATTCTTCCCACTGCTTTGATGACCCCGACTTCATGCTTTTAAAAATCAATTTAGAAACAGGCTTCTTGCCTTGATTGAAAAACCGTCGTTGGACCCAATCTACATTGGATTATTTGGAAGCACAGGGGCTGGGAAGAGCTCCCTGATCAATGCCATTATCCAGCAAGCAATGTTTCTACCAGTATCTGGAGAAAGTATATGTACATCGTGTATTGTACAAGTGAGCTCAGGCTGCTGTGAGCAGTATGAGGCCAAAATCCACCTTCTCTCTGACCAGGTAATTGTTTCCTCCCTCCCTCCATCCCTCCCCCCACCTACCTACCTACGTACCTACCTTCCTTCCTTCCTTCCTTCCTTCCTTCCTTCCTTCCTTCCTTCCTTCCTTCCTCTTTCCCATCCCTGTTTTATTCCCTCGCTCCGTTCTTTCTTTCCTCCTTCCCTCTCTTCTTTCCTTCCTTTTCTTTCTTTCCTTTTCCCTCTCTCTTAGAGATTAACATTATATTCCTTGTAAATATCGTTTATGCCTTTGTCGAATGAAAAGAACATAGTCCAGAATGAGAAAGTTCTGTAGAGCAAGATGGGGGTCCTAGCCTGCATCCTATCACTGTTGTTATGGGACTTTGGGCAAGCCATTTCCCTCCTTGGGCCCCTGTTTCCTTAGTGACAAAACAAGGGGTTTGGATTAGATGATTCCTTTCTGGGTTAGATGGTTTTAGAGTTCCTGAATATGCAGCCTCTCCCCAGCCCCCCACAGGAACATATCTGTGTCATGAGGGGCTTGGCCCTACTCTCCCTTGGCAGGAGTGGAAGGAAGAGCTGAAGAACTTGACGAAACTCCTGCACAGGACAGAGGAACTGGACAGAGAAGAGGCAGATGTGTGGGGCAGGGATGATGCCGTGGAGGAAGCCATCTGGAAGCTACAAATGTTTTACGGAAATGGAGCAGAAAGAAAGAACTACGAAGAGCTACTAAGGGCAAAGCCCAAAGGAAAGATTCCCACCTCCAGAATCATCACCCTCAAGGCAGAAGAGGTAGCTTTGAGATTTCTTTCTTTATTTTATCATGAGTCACAAATATGAGAACTGAATCCATTGAGGAAATCTGCTCACGGCACAGTGTTTTTGTTGGAAATGAGTTGATACCCGAATCAGAAGTATTCCTGCCCTGAGTTCTTTTTCATTATTTATGGCTGTCAAATGAGAAATGTTAGTGTCTGACTGGGGGGTCTTTTGTGCACAGGGAAGAATATTTACAGTTACTTAAGGATTAACTAAGGATGCTTGGGGGCTGCAAATGTTTAAGTACAAAACCACCCAATTTGTAATGGCTTAAATGAATGGAGATTTATTCATTTTCTCACATAAAAAGCCTGGAAGCAGCTGGGTTTTCGGGTTGGTTCAGTGGCTCATCAATGTCAAGATCAACACCTCCCGGGTTCCCTGGGCCTTCCCTCAAACTTGTTGCCTCATCCTCATAAGATGGCTACTGAAGTGCTAGACTTCACAGTTGGCTTCATGGAAGAAAGAAATGGATAAAAAGTTGGCACCAACATCTCCTCTTTCCTGGGAAAGTGAAAGTTTTCTCAGAAACATCCCCAGCAAACTTCTGGGTAGAATTTCCTGTTCAGAACTGGTCTCTGGTTCAGTCACACGGCCTTTCTAGCTGAGAGGTAGTCTAAAGCAAGAAGCAAATATGTTGTGATTGGCTGAGACCTACCTCAATCCACTGCCCAAACAAACAAACAAACACTCTTTTGCTAGCATGGGTGAAGCACAGCATGGATATTGGATATTCAGCTAGTAGAACAATGCTCTCCTTACATCTTTAATCAATAGTCATTTTATTAAATTAAAATTTCATTTTAAATTAAAGTAAAACACTTGTAGAACTAATGTGTAAATTTTTCTAAATTTTAATGTTCAGTTATCTGCTAAGATTAACATAGCACGTTCTCCTTAAGTAGCTAAATCTCACTTTTATAATTAATCAAGTTTCCTTAGACGTTATGTGTTATAGTTCAGATTTAATATATTCCATTCTCTTGAAAATTTTTAAATATTTGACCAGGCACACTTAGAGGTCAAATAAATGAAATCTTCCAAGGCACTTAGCTCTTGTAAATCTAGGAAATCAAACAACTCTGATTGTCACTTCTTATATTTAAATGGGTATTACTATTCAAAATAATTACACTCCTAAGGTCTAAAACATAGACGGAGCATGTCCAAAGAAACACAATGATTACAAAACTGGTTACTTTATCTGCACACACACAATTTACACCAAGTAAGTTACACCAAGGTACCAATATAGTATCCGTTTCTGCACTACTCTGTATTTAGAAATATTCCTTCCCAATGTTACAAATTGACCCCTTGAACCTAGGAGTTGAAATACCACAATTACATCTCAGTGAATGAGGGCACAGATTCAAAGTCTGAGTCCAGGATTCTAGACTGGAATGAGGGAAACAGCTTGCCTTCCAGAATGGTTTCTCCTGAGCCAGTTTATTGGGTTGAGCCTTCTTATACAAAGTGACTTTTCAAGTCCATGCTTTTTCTTTCACGCTGTCCTTTGTGTATCTGCTTTATTTGTTTATTTTTAAAAGATGTATTTATTTATGTCAGAGAGAAAGAGAAAGCATGAGTAGGAAGGGCAGAAGGAGGAGAGAATCCCAAGCAGACTCTACACTGAGCAGGGAGCCCAAAATGGGGCTCGATTTCATGACCGTGAGGTCACAACCTGAACTGAAGCCAAGAGTCAGACTCCCAACCAACTGTGTCACCCAGACACCCCTGGTATCTGCTTTATTTTTAAATTAAATATCTTAAAGGACTTTTATCATCTTATCTTTCACAGTTTCTAGTTATTTGATTAGAACTGATGAGTTCTGTGACTCCCAACCCAGATTACAACAAATCCCCTGATTTAGTCTTAACTTTCTTAAGAATTTCTGTTCTTACCCTTCTTTCAGGACTATTCTATAGATATTTATTAACAATGACCCCCAAAGGGGTGCCTGGGTGGCTCAGTTGGTTAAGTGTCCAACTTTGATTTCGTCTCAGGTCATGATCTCAGGGTCACAGGATCGAGCCCCAAGCTCAGCAGGGAGTCTGCTGGAGATTCTCTCTCTCTCCCTCTCCCTTTGCCCTTCTCCCCTGCCCCCCCAACCAGTGCTCTCTCTCACTCTCTCTCTCTAAAATAAATAAATAAATCTTTTTAAAAAATGACCACCGTACATCCCAAATCTTCTGTCCTTTGAAGTAATATCCCACTAGAGATTTGCTGCCCCACTTGGTTGCTGGCATGAATGTGGCATTGTCATGGTTTAGCTAGGAACGATAGGCTGAGAACAAGTCCCCATTGCCCCCTATCATTAAAACATTCTGGAAATGCCTACACGTCAAGATATTTTTTGCACTTGGAAGAGAAATGTAAAAAACCCTATTAAAGATCAATTTCAGGCCAATTTTCAATTTGGAAGACATGGCCACCATATCACCATCAATTGTCTATAGTTGGGGCTCTCTGGTAATCCAAATATTTGCATTAGCCATATTTGCATTAGCCATACTTTCTCTCCAAAGTGTAGACAATTGCATGTTAATAACATTAATTTTAGAATCGAAACAGAATTTAGAGTCTGAAATCATTATTCAGTGAAGCTAGAACTTTGCTGAAGCCCCATGCTAACTGGTTCTGGTTTTTTCCATCTGTACATTTAAGGAGCCTGCACTTTCTGATCTCCAGGGTCCCTTCTGGTTCTCAGAGCATAGGCCGTTGCAGACAGGATCACAGGCTTCCTGGTGCCCGTTGCCCAGTGCTGTTTCTTTACATTACTCAGTGTACCTTTACTGAGCCTGAATCACAGCTGACCCGGGACCGAGGAACGGGGAGAATGTCTGGTATGTGTGACTCTGTCCTTCTTCCTCAGGCAGGAGAGCTGTCTGTGAAGCTGGACCCCTACATCCGGACTCAGAGGAGAGACTTGGATGGAGAGGCAGCTGAGACACAAATCTGGCCCTTGATCAAACACGTGGAAGTGACTCTTCCCAAATCGGAGCTGATTCCTGAAGGCATTGTGCTGGTGGACATTCCAGGCACAGGCGACTTCAACAGCAAGAGGGACGAGATGTGGAAAAAGGTGATTCTCTTTCGTGTGACTTTGTTCCCTCTTCCCTCAACACCTCCACCCATCCTAAAGCAAGGAAGAATGCTCTGCTTCAGCTGCCGGGATTGTTGGAGCTCAGGAGGTTAAATTCTTCTACTTGTTAGGTTCTAAGCCTCAGGGCAATGTCAGGAGGGGGCTGGCCAGAGAAACTGGGGAGGGAGGAATCATGAGGCAGGCCTGGAAGCTAGAACGAGAGTATGCAGTACAGGGGAAAGGTCAGCAACCAAGTAGAGTGGTCTAGGAGTAAGCAGAGGAAATGCAGACAGAGGGACAGTGGGAGGCCAAGGGGTGGGTACAAAGTGGAGAAGCCGAGAGCCAAGCACCGAGGAACCAGGGAGACTGCTAAGGTGTTTAGCTGTAAGGCACAGAGACCCGCTAAAGCAGTCCCAAGCCAAGAGGGGTTAATTGAAAGAGTATCCAAGCATCTTCCGTGACCAGGAGGCCAGACCTCAGGGTCACCTATCGGGACAGAAGCTGCCATTTTCTCTCTCATCCTCTGCCTGGCTCATGAGACTGTTTCTCTTTGTGCATTTCCCTGCAGAGTCCTGCTTTTCACTTAGCTTTCTCTACTTAGCCCTTAGGTTCCACGTCACGGAGAATGGTCCCCCTAACCCCTGTCTCTAATGACACCGTAGTTCACACACCTACGACTGTTTGACTTCAGTCTCTATGTGCTTTCGTTCAAATTCCTAAGAAGGAAAATGGGATCAAGTACTGCCCAGCTAATGCTTAACCCTGTCAGGAGTAAGCATCCGTCGTCAGTGCAGTCAGCTGTGGCTGAAGGTGGTTGTTGAAAGTCCACCCTTTCAGCTAAAATCTTGGGGTTTCAATTCTCAGCAAATGAAGTAAGAGCTGACTGGGAACCCCCAGATATGTCTACAGCTGGAGAGTTAAGGATTGGGGTAGTTAGATCTGTACCTAATGATTAGAGATTGAAATATCTTTTAAGAATTTATCTCTTTGTGCATTCACTTTTCATTCATCAAACATATATAATATGTAGGACAATGTACTGAGGATGCAAAGATTATAGCTAATAATAATAATGATAGCAGATATTGACCAAGCATGTATTTTATGCTACGTACTGATCTCAGTGAAGTAAGTTGCCCATTATCACCCCTGGGATTATATTTTTCTTCGTTAAAGTTCTTATTTTTTTAAGATTCACTTAGAAGTTATAAGATAAGTACAGAAAATCTCCTCTACCCTTGGTGATAACATCCTCCATAACCATAGTACAAGGATCAAAATAGGAGATTGCCTTTGGTAAAATACTGTTTTTTTCTTTTTGTTTGTTTTTGATTTTATTTTTTCAGTGATCCAAGATTCATTGTTTATGCACCACACCAAGTTCTCCATGCATTATGTGCCCTCCTTAATACCCACCACCAGGCTCACCCCTTCCCTCTCCCCTCCATAACCCTCAGTTTGTTTCGCAGAATCTACAGTCTCTTATGGTTCATCTCCCCCTCCGATTTATGCCATTCACTTTTAACCCAGGCGGGAAGGCTCGAGAGCCTCTCTGCTCTTAAACCCTACTATAAACCTACGTGGTAAAACAAAGCAAAGTTAAAAGATGCAGAGCATGTCTTTAATGTTAAGAAGCATGTCTGTGTGTGTGTGTGTGTGTGCGTGTGTGCGTGTGCGTGTGTGTGTGTGTGTGTGTAATGTTTGTGAATGAACAGCCAAAGTAGAATCTTGCCTTGTGGAAGGATACACACTCAACAGTTAACAAGAGTTTCTGTGTTTACTACCACTCTTTACTACAAACACCTGTGTATTGTTTGTATATTTTGCATGAACATGTATTACCTATATAACTAAAAAGCTGAAAGCAAAATAAACCAATGTTGAATGAGAAGCAGAGCCTTCCTGCAAGGGGCTTAGCATCTAACAGGAGAGAAGACACCTACAGATGACTAAATCCTTGGCAGATTGTGATATACAAGAAGTCCAAGGTGCTATCAACAATCTAAAATAGAAATTACCTTCAACAAGAGACCTCATTCCTTCAGCAAACCCCCACTGAGCCTCTCCTCAATTTTGCATTAGGTTTTGGATCGACAGAAACAAAGTCCTTGCCCTTGGCAGTCTTGTAGTCTGGAAGGGGATCTAATTAGTCATATTAATTGACAAACCAGTTTGCTTAACAATGAGAGCACATTCTTTTTGCAATGTGAGGATGGCGTCAGAGAGGGCACTTAAGCTCAGCTGTCTCCAGAGAAGATTGTTGAGAATGGGACCCCTGAGCACTGTTGTAGGTCGGAGAGCCTCAAAGACCCAGAGAAACGAAGGAGCCAAGTTTTGGGGGAAGGATGAGTGTTCTGGGGTGGCTGGAGGGAAAGGGTGTGGGGTGTAGAGGAGAGGTGCACAGAAGGCAAACCCGGAAAACTTGGGGGTTGGGCTTGACTACTACCCTTTCTGGGGAAGCTTGAAGGACAGGAGGTACTGGGGCATGTGATAGAGAGAAAGGGTGTGGTTAGGCTGAGGAGCTCGGGAGCACAAGGTGGGAACACGGGGACAAGGCATAGGACTGGAGCTGGAAGGGGACTGAGCAGGAGGAGTGGGATCAGTGAGTCATGATCCACCCAGCGCTGTAGAAGTCTTCACGGGAGAACCATTGATTCTCCGCTCTACGCCAACTTTAAATTCTGTGGATTTGTGCTAAATGCATGACTGTGGGCCAGGGGAGCTTTGAGACCAGTCTGCTGTCAAAATCAGGATATAGGATCAGGAGGACAGCTGACAGATAATTAGCCTGATTTTACAGATGAGGAAGTAATGGCTCAGAGAGGGGAAGTAATTTGCCCAAGACCACACAGCTACTGAATGGCAGAATTTGAACCAGAGAGCAGGTTCCTGCCTTCCCAGCTGAGGCTCTGTCTCTCCCCACAGGACCTCCCTTAACAGTTCGTTAAGACACAGGCAGTCTGAATGTCCTTCCCCTTGGGAGTCTGCTCAGGTCCCGACATGAGGGCCTTTGTTTCTGCAGGTTCTCTTCCCTCTTGGAGTGAAATAGCCAGCCTTGGCTAGTTCCAGGCTAGGCCCCGAAAGCAACAGCCTAGGGAGGCGCCAGCCTCTCTCCCCCGAGGGAGTCCTGGTTGCTGCCAGTCATGATATGCTGGGCAGCCTATCAAAGGCCACTCAGAACAGAGGAGCCAGCAGATCTGGCCCAGAACGCTCTCTCTGAGGAGGCGGGGCTACCGTGAAGGGATGGTTCCCAGGCTGTTCTGCTTGGCCTCAGCTCCCCTGCATTCCCGCGGGTTTGTGAGGTTCTCTCCCAAGGAGTGACTAAAGACTCCCCACTTTTTAGGGAGAACAGAGCACAGTGCCCCTTCCCTCTTCTCTCTAGCCTCCCACCTTGCCTCCCCTAAGCTAAGACTCTTATGAATTCATGTCTGTCTGCCTGCCTTGAAGTCGTGACACTTTCAGTCTGTCGCCTGAGCTCTTGGAGGCCCCACTGTCATCATGCGAGGCCACCCCACTCACTCCTCAATTCGGTTGCTCTAGGCAGGCTTTCTCGTGTCTTCTGCGCCTCTACCTTGACCAAATCCTGGCAGTCAGAGCCTTGTGTAGGGCCTGAAATTTGCAGTCCTCTTATGCTAATAAACATTTAGGAGGCACCTGCAGTTTCTCAGGACCCTGGGAATACAAAGGTGAAAGAGGCCCTGCTCTCCGGGAGCTTGCAGCCTGCCATCCCTATGATCTTCCACAACCCGACTGAAACGGCTAGAAGCTTCCCTACATAGACTATAGCTCGGGAAATGGGAGGGAGCAGTTGTTTTTATTTTCCTGCCTAAATATGAGTTTGTCCACATAAGGAGGAGGCTCAGGGCCCATAGTTGTATGGCCTTCGACTGATCTTTAGCCTCTTGGGGGCCTGTTTTCTTCTCTGTACAACAGTGAAGTTTGTCTAACTTGAGATTGATGGTTTTAAAATAATGATCCGCAAAGCCAAGACATGCGCGGACAGAGCATTGAGGATGCCGAGCGGGTGGGGGCCCCAAACCCTCCATCTTCAGTTCAACTAAAGCAGTTCGATTTTTAAAAATCCGTTGGAAATTGTCCTAAGATTTCATTTGAAAAACGCTCCACTGCTAAAAACAAAATTGAAACCCAAGATTTCTTAGCCTTAGCACTGTTGACAGTTTGGGCCAGGTAATTCTTTGTTGGGGGGCTGCTGACCTGGGCACTGAAGGATGTTTAGCAGCATTCCTGTCCTCTACCCCTGCCCACTAGCTCGCCCCAAGTCATAATGATTAAAAATGTATCCAGGGGCACCTGGGGGCTCAGTCGGTTAAGCGTCTGCCTTCCACTCATTTCATGATCCCAGGGTCCTGGGATTGAGCCCCGCGTCAGGCTCCCTGCTCAGTGGGGAGTCTGCTTCTGCCTCTCCCTCTGCCCCTCCCCCTGCTTGTGCTCTCTCCCTCTCTTTCCTTCTCTTCCCTCTGCGTGCGCACGCTCTCTCTCTCAAATAAATAAAATCTTTAAAAAATATATTAAAACGTCTCCAGAGACTGCCAAATGTCATCTGGGGTACAGAATTGCCCCAAATTAAGAACCATTGGCATGAAGCAAAATAATGGTTTAATTAGGAAGTCACAAACTTGTTACACCTCCACGCGCAAAGTGCTGTCCATTGGAACCTCAAATGATCTCAATCCCTGAGCTGGACCAGCTTTTCATTTATATGGAGAGGTAAGACAAGCGAAAACAACACAGTAAGAGAAATGTCACAAGGCAGCACACAATTACTTGTCACATAAAATTTGCATATCTAATAGATCTATTTTTATGATTTTAATCAATTGTAATTTCATGTTCATTGACCTTTGCAACTTGAATCGTAAGATTTCTGGCTCCTTGCCCCCACATGGTGGCAGTGTGCTGAATATGCAGGAGCAGTCAAACATGGAAATAATGCCCCGTGCTGGTAACTTTGGAGTCGGTGCATGACCAGAATTAATTCTGGAAAACAATAATTTTCCCTAGGAGACAACTGAGGTAAAGCAAGCCAATGATGGATCTGGGGCTAGAGGTCTGATTTCTTGAATTCTTTCAGTCAGTAATGCCACAAATAGGTATGAAGCCTCTAGGAGGGGCCAAGCACCCAAGGGTGATGGGCCCAAGGGTGATGTGAATTCCAAGCTGAAAAGTGTTCCCTCTTCCTATCAAGTACTTCACAATCTAGGGGTGGGTGTGGTCAGGTGGGTGGTACAGAGAGCCCATCCTATACACTAACTCTGAGGGGTACCACAGCAAATAAGTCCAGGTGCCATAGGGTGCGGAGGAGAGGTGGCCAATCCAAAGGGCAAATGGAGGTCAAGCAGAGGTCGTGGCAAGTGCAAAGGTCCTGAGGGATAGAAGGGCAAGTTGCATCTGAGAAACTTCAAGAAGCTCAGCCTGGCTGGTACATGGAGAGTGTGGTGGGGAGATCTGAGAGGTGGGACTGGAAGAGAGATGGGGCAGAGCACGGAGGGCATAAACAATGCATTAAGGGCTCATGTCCTCTGCAACTGAGATGCCACTTACGTTCTTAAACCTATTGTGGTTCTGTTTCCCAGACCATTGATAAATGCTCAGTGATCTGGGTGATCAGTGACATCGAAAGGGTTTCTGGAGGGAGAGCCCATGAAGACCTTCTGAACGAGAGCATCAAAGCCTGCCAAAGGGGCTTCTGCAGGGACGTGGCACTGGTGGTCACCAAGACCGACAAACTCCACCTGCCGGAATATCTGAGGTACAGGGCTTGTGGACCTGTGGGCTTTCCTCCATGGGTCCCAACGACTGCAACAACAGAGCTTTGACCCCTGGGCATTTCAAACCTAGGGAAGCGACTGCTGGGGATGAACGAGAGGTCTGGAGGACTTCCTAGGACATTAGGACCCTTGGGTAGATTGCCTTGGGATTCCGAACCCTGTGGTCCCTCTAACAGAGTAGCTGCTCAATACCCAGTAAGCTGTCCCCATACAGGGTGCCACTCATGCGTATGAGGTGCAAAGAGTACCTCCTGGAGGTGTGCTGGCCCCTCACAGATATGGGACGTGGAGACGCCCCCAAGAGCTGGTAGGCACCGTCTGGAGTACTGTCTGGCACTGTACAACCTTGAAGGGTCAGATTCTGTTTCAGATTTTAAATCCCTGTGGAGCAAGGTTCTTGATGTTTCAGAACTTCAGCCAAAATAACAGTATTCTAACAGAGTCATATTCTGACAAAATTTTAGTGGAAGGTAAACATTTTAGAGTTTCATAGATGTTAAAATGTGCTGATTTCCACGTAGATCTCTGTATCTCTGTACCTCTGTAACCAAGAGAGCCAAAACTTATCCTCTCAATTGGCACACTTTGGAAGTGGAAAGGGGTGTTCTTAACCCTTACAGCAAGTATCAACTGGTCTGTTCTGGGCACATGGGGCATATGGGCATATCCTTCTCTGTTCTAATAAGAGCATCCTTACTGGTCAGTTGTCATCTCTGCCCTTCCCCCACACCCACTGAAACTTGTCCTGTGTTTCCAGGAACTCACAAAGCAGAGACAACTTCCGGGGTAAAGAAATAGGCTAAGGATGTTCCCTCAGCTTCTTGCTCTCATGGGCTAGGTTGGAACTTCAGCTTCATTTTTTTTTTTTTTTTTTTTTTTTTTTTTGGCCTGCAGGCTCCCTTTACCCCAACCCCTGCCCCAGAATAGTATCTTCAGCTCTCCCTTCCAGTACCAGCTCTGCAACTGAACATAATCCCATTGGATTTAGGAAACCCTTATTGAACACTGTGGTAGGGGCTGTACATTCAGAAGGGCACAGCGCCTAGTCACGGAGACCACTGTCCTATAAGAAGGTTCAAGGTTATAAGAGAGGGACAAGCAAAGTGTTATGGGGACCCAGAGAGAGAGGGCTGCATTTTGATTGGGCCAGGGGCTGGGGTCACAGAAAATTCCACCGCCACAAAACATTGAGAAATAAATACACTTGTTTCGAGTGGACACTGCAGGTAGATCAGAAGAGAGGACATTTGGACCGAAGAAAGCTTACGTGAAGTTATTTAGGCTCAACCGTATCTGCTGCTTTTAGGGAAAGTTGAAAGACTGCTGTGACACATAAAATAACTTAAGTAATTGTTACAATTTTCCTTTCAGGGAAAGAAAAGTGGGAAATGTAAGTATGGACTAGTTATTTTTATTTTTTAAGCTCTATTGGTGTATAATTGAGATGCAAAGAATTGCACACATTTCATGTAACAATGAGTTTGGACATATGCAAGAACACATTATTTTTAATAATACTTCTCATGATTAAAACTATAAAATTCAAAGCCATACTCATTTGTCTGGGTCAAATGAAGATATGCCAAAAACAACTGTGCAGTTTGTCACCGTATCACTCTCAATAACCCTGGACCCTTTGTCGTGCTTTCATTTCTTTTCCCAACCTAGCGAGCTATTTCGAGTCAGCGGGAGGCTGTTTTAGAAAGAAATGAAATGATAAAACTACAAAGGAATAAAATTCTCAAGGAAAAGCTCAAGGTGAGTTAACAGATTTCCCTATGTATTTTTCGGCTTTTCAACCACTCATTTTCAGAAACAGATGTTTACTGGGTCTGGTGTAGTAACCACATCAAAAGCTTTGGAACAAACAGTTCAGAGTCAACTTCGTCCTACTGGTTCATAACTTTGTGACTTTTAGCAAAATACCTTTTCTCTCTGAGCCTCCACTTTCTCATCTGTAAAATGGAGAAATGATAACATCTACCATCCCGTGGTTGCTGGAAGGATGGGATGAGCATATGGTCCACTGAGAGAAAGGCGCAGGTAAAATCAGACATAAAACCACGCTGTTTGAGGGGGCCGTGGTGACACCCGATCTTCCCCGGATCTCACTGGCAGGGGGGGAGGTGGTGTTGCAGAGAGGTACAGGGAAGACTTCTCATGCTCTTGGGCGGAATTATAACAAACCAGTAGTCTTTAGTAAAGTGAGGAAGTGGGAGAAGGAGCCTTCTGTAGGAGCGTTGGGAGATAAGGCCAGACCTATTTTTTATTTTTTAGAGAGAGAGAGCGAGCCCAAGCAGGGGGTTGGGGGAGGTGGGAGGGCAGGAAGGGCAGAAGGAGAGAGAGAGAGAGACTATCTTAAGCTGTTTCCATGCCCGGAGCAGAGCCTGCCACGGATCTCGATCTCACGACCCTGAGATCATGACCTGAGTGAGTTGAAATCAAGAGTCTGACACTTGACTGACTGAGCCCCCCAGGTGCCCCCCCAAGCTGTGTTTTTCAAGCATGAGAAATTGTTCTGTGGGAATTTTGGTATTTTCTTACATTATTTTTTGTTATTCTTCTACTAAAATAAAGTTATAGACATAAATCTCCTTACTGTAATCGTCTTATACAACGATAAAACAGAAACCAATTTTAAGATAAACTATAAACAAAATATAGAAGTGGTATATCAGGGTCAGCATAATGGGATAGATGTTTTGGTTTTGCTGAAATTAAATCTTCGGCCCTGGGTAATAGTAAAAACATATGGCCCGATGTCCAGTTCTATATTTAATTGCATTCCGCAATTTGAATTCAATTACACTGATGCAGAAAACGTCTGATGTGCAAAGTGGAATTGAAAATTTCAAAACTTTTGTCTCTAATTCAGAATAATCAGACCTTGTACTTAAGCCAAAACCTTTGACCAACCAACCAATTCTTAAATGCTGCTTTTAATGAGTCAGTAAGCGAGCAAAGCTGTTCCTATTCTCTTCAGTTTTCTTGTTGGCATTCAAGAAATATGCATTTAATGAGTATCTCATCATTTTGTTTCTGGAAACAAAAACACAAAATACTTCAATACACAATTCACAACTACATTTATTGCTAATAAATGTGACACGTTGGTGCGTATGAGGTAGGGACTAGACAACAGTGACTCAGCTTGCCGGGTGACTAGGGTTCTATTACCATACAAATCCTTTTGAGGTCTGCCTGCCTACCCCTCGGAGGGCCAGCTGATACCTTAATTCTCCTACCCCTTTACTTCAGTCTGAATTATTGTGAACCCTTCCCTTGCACTGCATGCCTTCACTTGGCACAAATTGAATCTTAATCATAGAAAATATGAGGCAGAAGTTGATTATAAAGCAGTCGTTCCTATAGATGTCTATGCTGCCTTTTTATTACAAAAATAAAAATTAGGAAAACATATTGTAAGAAAAATGACAGATCCCTGAGACTCCATTTGTAGACCTCAGCCTGGGAATACTATGTGTTTTCGAAAGATTGTTTTCTCAGCGTTAAGGAGCATGGATGGGGGAGGGGCGAGTGAAGACCGGATGCAGAGAGACCCACTGGGGAGGCTTTTCCTGTAATCCCGCTGGAAGAGCTAAGAGCTTGAACAAGGCAGTCACTGTAGGAGTAGAGGGAAGGAGAGGCATTTGAGAGATGTTAGTTAGGGAGCTCACACCACAGGTCTGGATGACTAAGGGGCTGGCCGGTGAAAGAGAGCGGGGTATTTCCATTCTCAGGTGTGTCCTTGGAGCTGGGTACTGCACAGCGTTTTACCTCTGCTTTAGGGTGCCTGCGACGAAAACCCTCCTACTCCTCCTGTGTGTCTCTCCTTCCCTCTCACGCTATTAACACACTCATGACACCACTTCTTTTTAATTAGAGTACAGTCGACACACAGTATTCTATTCATTTTGGGAGTACAACATTGTGATTCTATAGTTCTATACATCACAGAAGTGATCACCACCAAGTAGGTCTAAATACCATCTGTCCCCATGTTATTACAGTATGAGTGACTATAATCCCGATACTGTACTTTATATCCCCATGACTTGTTTAGTTTAGAGCTGGAATTCTGTACCGCTTGAGCCCCTTCACCTATTTTGCCCATCCCTCCCCCTGCCCCGCCACTTCTGGCAGCCACTAGTCTGTTCTCCATATTTGTGAATCTGTTTCTATTTTGTTTTGTTTTTTATACTCTTTATAAGTGAAACCATATGGTATTTGTCTTCCTCCATCTTACTTGTTTCACTTAGTGTCATTTCCTGTAGGTCCATCCATGTGGTTGCAAATGGAAAGATTCTATTCTTTTTTATAGCTGAGGAGTATCCCCTGTATATATGTATGACATATCTTCCCTATCCATGCATCCAACAGTGGACACTTAGATCGCTTCCATATCTTGGCTACTATGAAAAACGTTGCAGAAAACAGGAGGAGACATAGATCTTTTCAAGTTAGTGTTTTCTTCGTCTTCAGATAAGTACCCAGAAGGGGAATTGTTAGATTGTATGGTATTTCTATTTTTAATTTTTTTAGGAACCTCCACGCTGATTTCCACAGTGGCTGTTCCAATTTACAATCCCACATGCATGACGGTCCCCTTTCCCCCACATCCTCACTAACACTTATTATTTCCTACCTTTCGATACTAGCCATTCTGAATGCCGTACGGTGATATCGTGCGGTTGTAATAAGCATTTCCATGGTGATTAGTGATGTTGAGCATTTCTCATGTATCTGTTGACCATCTATATGTCTTCTTTGGAAAAATGCCTGTCCATGTCCTCTACCCATTTTTAATCGGATTATTTGTTTTTTGATGTGCTCTCGCATAAGCTCTTTACGTATTTTGGATATTAACTTCTTATCCCATATAGGATTTGCAAATATCTCCTTCCATTCAGTAGGTTGCCTTTTTGTTTGGTTGACCACTTCTTTCTCTGGGCAAAAGCTTTTTAGTTTGACCTAGTCCCAATTGTTTATTTTTGCTTTTGTTGTCTTTGCCTGAGGAGAGAGATCCAAAAAAATTACAATGTCCAAATGTTTACTGCCTATCCGTTCTTTTAGGAGTTTTATGGTTTCAGGCCTTTTAGGTCTTTTAATGCATTTTAAACTTATTTTTGTATATGGTTTAAGAAAGTAGTCTAGTTTCATTCTTTTGCATGTAACTTTCCCAACACCATTTATTGAAGAGACTGTGTTTTCCCCATTGTATATTCTTGCCTCTTTTATTGTAGATTAATTGACCATACAAGCATGGGTTTATTTCTGGGCTGTCTATTCTCTTCCATTATCTATGTGTCAGTTTTTGCACATATATACACATACATACATATGTATATATACGCCACATCTTTTTTTTAAAGATTTTATTTATTTGAGAGAGAGTACAGAGGAAGAGTGAGAGGGAAAAGCAGACTCCTTGCTGAACAGAGAGCCTGATGTGGGGCTCGGTCCCAGAACCTGAGATCATGACCTGAGCCGAAGGGAGAAGCCACCCAGGCACCCCGTACCACATCTTCTTTATCTATTCATCTGTTGTTGGACATCTAGGCTCTTTCCATATTTTGGCTATTGTGGACATTGCTGCTATAAACATTGGGGTGCATGTGCCCCTTTGAATCACTATTTTTGTATCCTTTGGATAAATACCTAGTAGTACAATTCCTGGGTCATGGGGAAATTTAGCTGAAAATTTAGCTGAAAATATCTTCCTGGACATAGCATCAGATCCCACAGTTAAAGGGCTTAGTCCCACAAGACTGCCCCCTACTGCAGATGCCAACTGCAAATAGTAGGTCCCTAGTTTACCCACAACTTCTGTCTGACTTGGGTACAAATTTAAGGTCCCCATGACCTCTTTTCCCTTGGATTCGATTATTTGCTAGAGCAGCTCACAGAATGCAGGGAAATAATTACTTACATTTACCATTTTTTTATATAATAAAGGCTAAAAGATTCTGATGAACAGCCAGATGAAGAAATATATAGGGAAAGGTCTGGGAGGGGTCTGAACGCAAGAACTTCTGTCCTCATGGAGTTGGCATATGTCGCCGTCTTGTTATATAGATGTGTTTGCCCGCTTGGAAACCCTTTGAACCCCATCCTGTTGGGATTTTATGGAGGCTTCCTCACATAGGCATCATCAATTACCCTAATTCTAGCCCCTCTACCCTCTCTGGAGAATGGGATGTGGGATGGAGTAGGGCTGAAAATTCCAAACTTCTAATGAACTGATCTTTCTGTGACCAGGCCCCATTTAGGAGCTCACCCAGAGTTGCCTCATTACAAAAGAAGACAGTCCTATCACTTAGGACTAATTCCAAGGGATTTAGGATCTGTGTCAGGTACTAGAGTCAAAGACCAAATATTAGAAAAAGAGATGCTTCTAGTGCTCTTACCACTTAGGAAATGACAATAGTTTCAGGAGCTCTGTGCTGAGAGCTGGGGTCAAAGGCTAATGTTAGAACCAAAGATTGTCCTAGCACCCCGATTTATAAGGAATTTAAGAGCCCTGTGTCAGGAACTGGGGCAGAGACCAATACATATATATTTCTTCTTATTACTATAACTTATTTTACTGGGTTTGAGGGTTATAATGGACTCATGGCTTTTCACAGAATTACTGTGTTCTTTTTGATGTTCCAGTTCACCTCTTGGCCAATGGGAGCCTGTAATTTAAGCTGCTTCCTTTTAGCCGTACCCAGACATTTTCAAAAACATTTTTGCTCTTTGGCAACAGCAAGATGCTCAGGCTCCTTTTATTTTCCCTGCCCCAAGATAGGGACCTTCTGCTCTCAAATAAACTTGGGTTTCTTTTAGTAGAGAATACTACTAAAAATAAAAGTTGGAGTGCTTGGGGTCCATATCAAATGCAAGCAAAAACAGTGGGCAGGGTGATATCACTGCAAAATTATTTTAATGACAAAGCTAGAAAAGAGAGATTTTTGAAAATGGGGTCATGATTTATATTACTGATGTCAAGCTAATTCCAGCTGTACTATCCCTTTTTTGATTCTGTTTTCATCTAATATCCCTCCTATTTTGGGCTACAGGCTTTCTCTCTCTCATATACAATATCTTTCTTATAAACTTTACTCTCTATGGTGCTATACACGGTCCTAACAAACCATGTGTGTAAATTATAACATGACTCATCTTTCCATGGGATAATCTGATGAATATTCACTCACCTCTTGGATCCTACTTTCCAGCCGCAACTGTTTCTACATCTGTTTTATAATAATACGGAAACTTCACTGGCACTATGGTCACTTCATTGGCACTATAAAAATATTTCTCTGTACTATAATAACAAGCATAAGTGTTAACTGTCAATAATTTTAGAAGAGGTATATAGAATTAGAGCAAGATTTTAAATAATGTAAATACCTAGACACAGTGAGGCATACTCCTTTCTTTCAATTGTTCTAAAACCCTACTTCAATTTGATTCCATGTCAGTTTCATCTCCCAGTAGAAAATAGTTTCAGCTAAACTTTTTTGCTAGAGTCAAAACTCTATCAGAAGGGGGAAAAAGTTAATCTTGGCAGATCCTTTGTATAATTTCAGCCCTGACTGTAGTGTGTGGGGCTTCTGGAAGCCTACCCAGGCATCTCTGTTCCAGCCTTGACTGCATGGGCTTACGGCTTGCCAGGCATGTGGTCTCTTTCCTCTCCCAGTGGACTACTCACTCAGCTCTGTTGTATCTTTGCATCAGAAAGAGATTGACAACTCTCTATGGTTGTCTACTGCCTCCAAACACCCACCCACACACACCCAATCCTTTATAATTTTTCTCCTTCTGGTCTTTCTTTCTTTCTTTTTTTCTTTGTCTTTTTTTTTTTTAAGATTTATTTGTTTATTTGAGAGAGAGAGAGAGAGTGAGGTGGGGAGGGGCAGAGGGACAGGGAGAAACTTTAACAGACTCTGTGTTTAGCATAGAGCCCAACATGGGGCTCGATCTCATGACTCTGAGATCGTGACCTGAGCCAAATCCAAGAGTTGGATGTTTAACCGACTGAGCTGCCTAGGCACCCCTTCTTTTCTTGGGAGGATAATGAAAGATTATAGAATAATATTTGTGTCTAATCCCAGTGTGACTTCTCTGTGATGATGATTTTTCTCATCATAAAAAAGATGTTCGGGTGCCTGGGTGGCTCAGTGGGTTAAAGCCTCTGCTTTCGGCTCAGGTCATGATCTCAGGGTCCTGGGATCGAGGCCCGCATCGGGC
Source organism: Ailurus styani (assembly GCA_002007465.1). Classification (NCBI taxonomy): domain Eukaryota; kingdom Metazoa; phylum Chordata; class Mammalia; order Carnivora; family Ailuridae; genus Ailurus; species Ailurus styani. The sequence continues at coordinate 305,061 of LNAC01000558.1, forward strand.
TCCCTGCTCAGCGGGGAGCCTGCTTCCCCTTCTCTCTCTCTGCCTGCCTCTCTGCCTCCTTGTGATCTCTCTCCCTCTGTGAAATAAATAATTAAAATCTTTTTTTTTAAAAAAAGATGTTCTCACATTCTTAATTCCTTGACATTTAAAACCATGATTTACTTAAATGTCGCTCTGCTTTTCAATGTGTCTAATTACTCACTAAGCACCCAGCTAAGAAACTAGCATTTTCACAGCACCTTTGTACCCTGTTGTGTGGTATAGGTAAATATTTAACGACCAGATCTCTGTTAAAAAGGAAGAGAAAAGGAACAAACTGAAAAAGCCCTGATTTCTAGCATCTGTTGGTTCCCGAGGTGTAACACTCCCACCATTGCCAAGTTCAAGCTACCAGGGTGATGTCACTAAAGGCAGAATTGGGCCAGCTGACTTTAGCACGCTGCTGTCTTTGCTGGAGTTGGGCTTTTTTTGTTTTTTTTTTTTCCACAAAGCATCCTGGTACTTCCCCCTTCTGAACATTTCAGTACACCTTGAACTATTTTGTCTGTATATTTCCTTCTAGAATTGTTATTCTTAATTCCCAAGAGAATAGTTTCTCTGCAGTGGTTTTTTTTTTTTTTACAATGTCCAAGCTTGTGAGGTGTGGACAGATGGGAGCACCTGATGTACAGGTGTGCTGTGTTCCTTAAGGGGCTCTTGCAGAGTTGAAAGTGAGTGAGCTAAAGCTTGCTGAAGGTTCTTATAAGGCCTGCATGTTGTTTCCTTCACCACGTTTGAGTTTTTCTGTTCCCTGTGTGTCTCTCTCACTTCAGAGAAAGCTGCCCGCTGACTCCAAGGTTCTGGAGTCTTCCGATCTGGTGTATACAGTCAGCGCTCAGGAGTACTGGCAGCAGGCTCTCCTCACTGAGGAGGAAACTGGTAATTTATATATATTTTTAAATCTCAATTACTGGAATTCTCAAGATGAAGGTTGGCATGCTGAATTTCCATCTCTAGAATTTTCTGTGTGGCATTTCCAGCTTGTCACAGTTTCTATACCTATTAGCAGATACATCTCTTTTCCTCTCTGCATTGCTGTGGTGCCTGAGACCACAGTTCCTCTTTCATCCAAATTTTAGCAAGAGTTGGTAGAGGTCAGAGATCGGGTAGTTATTTCCTGAGTATTTGGCTTGCAATTCCTCACTCACCCAGATACAAGTATTAGATGTATTTACCCAGCATCTACTGTATGCTTGGTCTCTGAGGAGGAAAAAGCAGAAGATATGACCCCTTTCATCACAGAACTTAAAGCCTAGATGAGGAGCTAGTACTAAGCCGTGTGTCAAAATCAAGGTACAAATAAGGCTTAGTTAAATGATGCTGTGAATACGATAGAAGCCCAGAGAATCTAGAGATCTGTGTGACTGGGGCCCTCAGTGCGAAGTAGGCGAGCAGGCAGGCTCTGAGCTTGACATTGATCTGAGCTTAAAATGGCTTAAGACGTGCATGCATTTTACCAGACGTGTCTGCGTGGGAGAGGAGGCGAGAAGGGGCAGAAGGTGTAAAATATTCCTAGAAATGGGGGAACTTCTTGAACAAGGATAGAAAAGAAATAATCAGCATGGCGTATGCAAGGAATGATGTAGAAGAATTTCCACTTATGGGAATGATGGGGAGAAAAATAGGATGACACCTGTTTTCTTCTTCTTCTTCTTCTTTTTTGACACCTGTTATCTTCTGACTAACAAAAGGTTAGGACTAAGATGAATTTCTAATCCAGAATCCCATTCAGCAGAGATTCTCATCCTTCCTACGGCAAGCATGAGTGATTTTCGTTTTACGGGTTATTTGATGTAGATGGAAAAGTCTAGGGGGAGGGAAGAGCTGAGCCTCTGGGATTGTGAGCACCTTTGGTTCAACTCGTTGTAAGTAGCAGTCCAGAGGGAAGTGTCAGTGTTTCTAACCAGCCTGTACTTTTCTACTTAGTTGGGCTTGTACCACTAAATAAAAGTAATATTCATCATTGCTGATTTACCACTCATTATTATTCTATCCTAGACATAGAAAAAACACCCCCAGGAAAGCTGGTGTAGTGGGCAGTCAGCCCAGACAGGTCCTCACCTAGAGCTAATGCCGACTGCCATTCCGATCTGTTCATTTTTGTGAATTCTCTTTGCTGTGAACTCTGGCCTTTTCAAATTGCTTGTGCTGCCTGTGAATTCCAGAAATCCCCAGGTTAAGAGGCTATATCAGGAAGAGGCTCCTGGACAAGAAGAGGAGAATGGTGACCAAGTATGTGACTGAAGCCTTTGGTTTATTGCTCCTCACTGACAGTTTCAACTGCACGGAAAACCTGCCGGTACGGAATATACTTATGTGGACTCTCTGCCTCCCAGCCTGGGCAGAACATTCCCTTTTACCGAGTTAGGAAAATACCTTATGATATTTTTTTCTTTTCATATCAAAGGAAGATACTAAGCTCAGAAAAATCTAAAGGGAACAAAAAGATAATTCGAGGGTTACAATGGTGACAACTGAGTAAGAAAGGAAGGAATAATATTTTGCGTGGGACAGATGGGGGCGGGAGGAGAATGTAGAAATGATCAGCAAGTACTTTCACTTCTCCTGGGGTCTTGAATAAGATGGNAGATGGGGGCGGGAGAGGAGAATGTAGAAATGATCAGCAAGTACTTTCACTTCTCCTGGGGTCTTGAATAAGATGGAATGTGTTTAAGTGACAACAGAAGTGATTTGTTTTGCCCTCATAGAATACCAAAAATTTCTTGGTTATCCTACAGACATATGGTTATGCATACAGTCCAAAAAATTTTCATCTGTCTATGGATTTCCTTTATACCCAGGTGCTGTCAGAATCTCAAACTGGGAGCAGCCTAGTACAAGAATGTGAGAGGAAGGGAGCTAGCAGGGACATTCAGCAAAGAGTTTAGATATGTATTTTCACAGTCTGGAATGGTGGCCTTCTGAATGACCAGTTCCAAATTACTCTTCTCATGGGAATGGACAAATTTATCTCTTTGATAGATGATTTGGTGTTTTACCCTAAAATAAGATGGACTGGCTGTTAAGTTAGAGACAGAAGAGAGTTTTGGAAAAAAAATCTGTCATTGCAATCAATCGCCACCTGTATTGCTTCTTTGTGAGGCATTTGCATTTGAATTGCATTTGAATATACAAATAGGCAATCGTATTTTAAAACAGAACTCTGACCCACAGCCTGCAGTAACCTACCTAGGAAACCAACCCCGTATCTACAATAAACAGCTCAGGAGGGCAACCTGCTGTAAATTAGATTCATAGGGAGTCAGACTGCTATTTCTAGTAACAATCCAAGAAGCTAAGCGATAAAATTTGTAACAATCAGACCCAAATGGGCCTGATTGGTTACTAACTGACAGTTTCCCTAATCTTTACCCCTGCTTCCAACCAGAGAAGTCAAACATGCACCCTAATGAATCACATAGGATCCTGGCTTCTAGTTAGTTCACCCACAGCTCCCCTATGACAGTGGTCTCTGATGAGGGTATACCCTGAGGCTTCCCACTCCTCTGCCTGTCTTTGAATCTCTGCCAAACACAAGTGTTGGTGGCTGACTCTCTTGCTCTGGCAAGCTCTGAATAAATAGCTTTTGCCTGTTCTCATTTGGTTGGCGCTTATTTCCACACTTTCTATCAACCATCAGATTTGTCCAAAGAAATTGTGCAACTTCTTGTTATGCTGAACAAGAAGGGGGCAAAGAAAGTGAACCAGTAGGGCTCTCTGAGAGTTCAAGGGGCTGGTCCTGAGAATGTGGGAAGGTACACCTGGGCTGGCTTTATGGCGTGGCCAGGGGAGGCTGATACTGGAGACCTGACTTCAGTGTGAAAAGTAAGAAATGCCAACTGTAGACGGTCTTTGCAGTTTTGGTCAAATGTCTGCATTTTAAAAATTCTATATAAAAGTGACATACAGAGCAAGGTTCCCTGTCTTTTTCATCATATTTCTTATGCCTCGTTTTGGCCTAGTTCTATGAGGGAAAAACAAAAACAGAAACAACAACAACCAGTTGGAATCCTGAGATTTTCTAACTTAACTTTGTCCTCTGAAATACCGGGGAAGCATTTGACCTTCTAACTTCCCAGAAATGTTCTTCAGGGTGAAAATTGCCTCTCTGCCCAGCAAAAGATTACTTTTGGAAGTGCCGATGGAAAACAAATCAGATGTGGTGCTGTGTGTGGTTGGTTTGCTTGACAAACACAAGGTCACGGCATTTTGCAATCAAACTGAGAAATGTCTGCCTTGTGCGCTCTTCTCTGCTAAGTGGAAGGGACAGCCCATGGAGGGGCTTCAGTGCCATCCTCCCTGGAGGCCAAGCTGTAGGTGACAGAAAACACAGAGTAGGGAGCTGGTTGGCACTTCTGAGGTAGCCCTTTACATGGGCATCAGCCAGCATTTTTCCTCAAAATCCTTTGGCCTCAGATATTGGTCTCAGTTTTAGTTCATTGATGGAAAGTTGGAAGGCAAGAGTTTTGTCAGTTCTTTTGCATTCTAAAAAAATGTGGCGATTGATCATTCTTTAAGATTATGACTCAAGCAAACAAACAAAAAGAGTCTGGGTAGTTAGTGATTCTACATGAACAGGGATCTAGTCATTCTTTTTATGAATCAGTAGGAAACTGATTAGGACATTTCAATGTCAAATGAACCCTGAATTTATTCATAGTAGATGTAAGCCTTTCCCTTTTTTTATTGTTCTTATATTCTCAGACCTGCCCTTTCTTATCATTCTTTTGTTTATTTAACAATGATTTGTTGAGTGTGAGACTTTGTGAGAATCTTGCCCATAGAGTTTCTGTTGGTGACATCTTTCTTATTTCCTTTTGATCACTGGTGACATCACAAACTCAGAAGAATCCAGAGGGCACTCTGAAAGAAAAGTATGGCTTATAGAATTCTTCCTCATGGAAAAACTATGAGAATCCATGGAATAGTCTTCATAAACTCTAAAACTCATGTATGCTAAGTCTCGAGGAGTACGGGAGTTTAAGGCTGTTTTCAGGAACATTCAGCCTCATTCACTTCAATGCCATCAAGATCTAGAAGAGCTAAGTCGTTTGTATAAGGTCACACATCAGTTTGAGAGCAATTTCTGTCATCAGATTTGGAATAGAATTTAAAAGCCCACATTATCTAGCAGTTTCTCTGTGGCCTTCATTCACTCCAGGACATTTAGCAACTGTGCACTCTGTGTCATGCCTCAGAATAAACAAACATGAATAATACAGGCTGTAGATCCTTCAGCAAGTTCCTAGTCCAGGGAAGGAGATACGGAATGAGACAGACTTAGCACAGCAGGAGGAGGGCTGTAATGCAAGGGTGTCCAAGATTCAGTGGAAGCACAGGAAAGAGAGCCTCAGTTCCACCCGGCGGGGTCAGGGGAAACATCACACGAGGAGTGGGTTTTGAGCTTTGTCCGGAAGGCTGGGAAGCATGTGCTAAGGCATGGGGTACAAAAGGGATGACACATTTGGAGAATGGTATCAAGTTCAAGAGCAGCTACCCTGGGATGAGATGACATTTTGGGCAAACAGTTGGGGGTGCCGGAGAACATGGCTGAGTCCTGGCTATGAGGGGCCCTTAAGTGCTGAGCTAAGTAGTGTGGCTTCCATCTGCTGTAAAGCATTGTGGGATCCCCAGGATTCTCACACGGAGGATAGCACTACAGAGTTCCCAGTTTGAAATCTAGAGGTCAAGGCTGTCTCTCCCTTGTATTAACTTAGTAGATCTTTTCCTCCTTGACTAGACTGTATTCTCCTTTGAAGAAAGAGTGATGTCTTCATTATTGTGTCCTTGGCTTTGTTCTTCAAAGTGTAGTCCAGGGCCCAGAAGATTACAATTACCTGGGGGCTTATAGAATCGTGGAATCTCAGGTTTTGGGATTTGAACAAACTCTCCTGGTGATTTGTATGCATGTTAAGGTTTGAGAAACACGATCCTCAAAAACTGCTTTACACACAGTCAAAGCCCACTATATGTTTGTGGAATCAGATGTCATTGAAAAAATGTTTTAACAGCAATGGGATTTTAGTTGACTACTTACTCCCTCAAATAGCTTAATGGATTAGATACCTAAAGTAAGTTGCAGGAGGAATATTTATGTATATTTTGCTCTCCCGACTCACAAAGCTTAAGGGATGCTCTGCTGGGGTGAAAGAAGTCCACCGAGGATGGTTAGCTCCAGCTAAATCTTGTGTTGGTGAACAAGTACAAAGGAAGCAAAGTTTGAAGAGAAAGTGCCCTTAGGGAGGGGATGGTCTCATGCTTCTTATGGCCCTTGTCCCTAGAATGAATACTTGCACATGAGTGGCCTGCGGAGATTTGTGGAAGAGAAGATACAGCTGCTGGAGAAGGCCATTGACCAGTGCTTTGCCCACATAGAGCAGCCTCTGCAAGAAGGAGTCCAAAATGCCAGGACTTCCTACCGACGGATCCTTGGGGCATGCCTGGTGGTGAGTGACCCTCTCCAGGGAGGACCTGTGATATTCGATGACATCTGCCTTATCTCCAAGCTCTTTTTGCACTATTCCATGGCTTTTGAAGGATAAAGATGTAAGCGTCAGGCTGTATGTATCTAAGGATAACTGGTGAAAAAAGAGGCTTCTTATATCAGTTTGCTGAGACTGCTATAACATAAAATACCATTGACTAAGGCTTTAAAGGGGAGACATTTATTCTCACAGTTGTGAAGGTTAGAAGCCCAAGATCGAGGCAATGCAAGGTTGGTTCCTTCTGGGGCTTCTCTTTTTGGCTTGCACATGGCTACCTTCTAGCTGTGTCCTCCCCAGTCTTTTCTCTGTGTGCACATCCCTGGAGTCTCCCCTCTTCTTATAAGGGCACCAGTTCAATAGGCTTAGGACCTACCATTATGCCCTCACTTAATCCTAATTACCTCCCTAAAGGCCCTGTCTTCAAATATAGTCACATCTGGGCTCAGGGCTTCAACACGTCAAGTTAGAGGGATACAGGCTTACCAGGGGATACCAGGGATCCCATGACAACTGTTAAGAGTAAGGAGTGATGAACAACATGCTCATGTGACAAGGATGATACAGAAGTCTCTAGAGCTGGGAGTAGTGCATAGATTGTATGTAATATGAGTTGTAGATTGTTGTACAATAGATTGTATAATACAACAGATTATTGCAATATGAGTTGGAGAATTAGAACGTTGGCCGTGAGGAGGTGGTATGTAATGGAGCTCTACATTTCCATGGGCTGAAGGAATAAAACAGTGGGAGTGATTGTGGGGTCACTGGAGAAGACTGTTAGAATTTTGACACAGGAGACTGAGAGACAGAGTGCCTTCCCTATGGCTGCCTGGGGGCTGAGTGTCCATGAATATAGTATACGTGCATGCATTCCCTCATGCATTCAGCAAACATGGATAAAATGCTTACTCTGGTGCCAGATACCATACATTACCTGACTCAGTCCTAACAGCAATTCTGGGTGCTAAACACTCTTAATATTGTTTTAATTTTACGGCCTTACAGAGGCTGAACAACTTTTTGTGGCCACATATGGGATCCACATCTACCACAGGCCTGTCTGTCTTCAGATCCCGGATACCCAACCCCTACATGTGCCTGTGGCACCCCAACTGTGCTCTGCAAACTATTGCCACTACTTGTAATGGCTGACCAGTTACATTGTTTAAATTGTGTCAATCCATAAAAATCGTGAAGTTTGGCCCACAAATAGCCAGCATCACCTTTCCAGCTCCGTAGTGAGCCACCCTGGGAGTAGATCCTCCAGCCCCATTCAGGTGACTGAATTCTTATTGCTGAGAAACAAATTATCCCAAATCTAATGGCTCCCAAATCTATATCTAAGAATTCCAGCCAATACCTGATGGAGCCTCATGGAGGAACCCAGAGCCAGCACCGGCCAGCTGGGGGGACAGGTCAGCCTGGGCATGCAATCTTTTGGCAACCCCCCCCCTGCCCCCCAACTTGGCCACGTAAGAATGGGCTTTGGGCCTGGAACACTTCCTTATCAAGAGATAAAAGAGCCCTCAGCCTGTGCTGGGCTTGTCGCCTTGCTTGGGAATATTGTTCTCTGCTTTATGCTCAGTGAATACTTCTTTGTTCTGCCTAGTATAGGCATCCAAAGCCCTTAGGCAAGCTCCCAGTTTTCTGTATCTCAGATAACGTGGGGGAGGGCTTGGGTCCTGGTACTGCACACAATGTGGGATGTGTGCAGGACCATCACCCGCACTGGCTGTGGCGTGGGTCAGCTGGCCGTAGGGGACCCATGCATCACAAAGGACTGGATCGTGTGCACGCATTTCTCCTCTTGATGTCAGTAAACGCTATACCACCTGAGCCTAGTGTGCAGATTGTGTGTTCCCCGTGACCTTGAGAAATGGATCAGTCTCTTCTCTGGGTGGCCGTTACCTGCCTTTTAACCTGAGCTGCACAGCCTGGCTATCTTGTGAACCATGAAACAGCCAAACCATATCTGGATTTCTGACCCACAGAACTAGTGAGCAATACTTAATAAATGTTTTTTTTGTTGTTGTCTTAAGCCATTAGCTTTGGGATGATTTGTTTCTTAGCAATAGATAAGTAAGTCACTCCAGGGAAGAATGGCTTCTGTATGATGCTCAAAGATTCCAGATCACCCAAATTGAGTAAGTGCATTCCGAGAAGGTGAAGACACAAAGTCGAGACCATTCCTTTGGTCTCCATGGAAGGAAGGAGCAGGTCAGCCATCCCCAGGCCTTCACAAGGATGTCATCCCATGAACTGTCCTGTCTCATCAGTTCTGTAATGGCATTTTTCTCAGTGACTACAAACATGTCTGAGGTGTCTCTGATTGGCCACTTTCCTTTATGGTCAGAAATTTGAGCAAACATTTATATGCTGACATCATATATCATTATATAATATAGTGAAATAACCTAAAATGTGTAATAATAAGAGAGTGGTAAAATGAATTAGGTTGTATCTACATGATATTATATTTTGTGGATATTGAAATAATTTTTTAAAGTATTTGCAATGAATTCAGGAAATGCCCTTGTTATAATATTAAGTGAAAAAAGACAGAATATTAAAACATGTATATGGTATGATGCCAATCATAGCATGCGACACAGCCTTGCACTTGAAACAGTTCCTTAAAGCATATATCACTGATCACAAGGACCTCTACTGAAATTTTGGTCCATGCAAATATATTTTTATTCTCTTTACTAAGGATCACTCTCTGGGTAAGATTTATCAATGTCTCTTGTGGCTCTCGCTTCATTGTATATTTTTGCCTCCAATTTGTGAATTTATTTCTCTGGGAAAAAATATTATGAAGATGCAGAAATCAAATTACATTTCATTAGACACTGAACAAAAAGTATTTAAAAAAAAAACCCTGGGACTGTGGACTCTAAGAAACAAACTGAGGGTTATGGAGGGGAGGAGGAGCGGGGGATGGGTGAGCCTGGTGGTGGGTATTAAAGGGGGCACGTATTGCACGGAGCACTGGGTGTGGTGCCTAAACAATGAATCTTGGATCACTGAAAAAATAAAATAAAATAAAATAAAAATGAATGTAGAAAAACAAAACTTGGGCTCTGGTTGGAAAATCATAGCACATTTTCATATAAAAATTGCTCCTTTAACAACTGCTCATCAAGTACTACTTAAGCTGCTGCCAGATGGTGAGAACATCAGGCTGGATAAGACACCGTGCCTTTTCCCAACAAGCTGCTGTTCGGGCGGAGAAGCCCGACGAGTAAACAGACAGTTATAAACTGTACGAGGAGGTCGTGATCAAGGAAGCACAGGGCTCTCTGGAACTTGAGGCATGACCACTGTGCCCCTGTCTAGCTTCAGCTTATGTTTAAAGATCATGTCGTCCCTACTCTTCCCTGTGATTCTTGGTCAGAGGCTTTGGCCAAAGGCAATCCGATTCTGATCCTGTGACATTCTAGTGAACCTGTACTAACTCTACTAACTTATTGTTTAATTACCTAGAGGAGTAGAGGAAACCAGGGCTTTCACCAGACTCTGAAAGCTGTTTGCCTGAAAAATGGCATCTACGCCTCGAGGACCCTCGCAAGGATAGATCTGAATGAAGCCATCACTCAGCCCATCTATGAGCAGATCGATCCCGTTTTTGGAGGCATTTTTAGGTAAAGGATTCTTTCTCTTGCTCCTTCGTGAACAAACAACTGAAGAGCATTGGGCCGGAGTCTCATCTTTAGAGGAATTCTTGCTTTGGACCTGGAAGTGTAAAGAGTAGCTTGCAACTGCAGGAGGAAAGCCTAGTCTCTGGCAAAATACAAAAGCCCTGGTTTGGTTTACTTAATTTCTCACTGTGACCTGGAGTGCAGACGGAGATGTTGCTTTCAGACTAATATTATGATTTCCAGTATTTTTCAAATATCTCGCACATGCAGCAAGGGATAGATTTTCTTGTGGATCCAAGCCCTGGGCAGGTTATTTTGGTTGGAGAGTATGGAGTTAAGCAAACACATGGCCTTTATAAATTTTCCCGGATGCAAAAAGGCAAAGAGGCTGACGGATGACTCTGTTTGTTTTTGCCGTACTGCGTGCTCACTCGCTTACTAGCTGCGTGAGGTTCACGGTGCCTCCTTCCTTCCTTGACCTTTAGTCCTTTTCTCCATCAACAGAAGCAGACTCTCCTCAGCCCCCAGTGCAGGAGCCTACCCCCAGGCCCCCTCCTTTGCCTCTGGCATTTCGCCACCTGCTCCTGCTCGAACCACTCTACCTTTGGTGGATTCCTACTCCATGTTCCCCTGCCCTGCCCCCATCTTCCTTTAAACTTTGGGTTCATTCCATTCTGTCTACCCTACCCCTGTTTACAAGTCTATAGCATAAACTCCAAATTCCTTAGAATGGCATTCAAGGGGCAGGCATCAGGGTGGCTCAGTCAGTTAAGCATCTGGGCTCTAGATTTCAGCTCAGGTTGTGATCTCAGGATCATGGGATCGAGCCCCACGTTGGGCTCCATGCACAGCAGGGACTCTGCTTGGGATTCTCTCTCTCTCTCTCTCTCTGCCCCTCCCCTAGCTCTCTCTCTCTCTCAAATAAATAAATAAAATCTTAAAAAAAAAAAGAAGATGCAATTCAGGGCATTCCACCTGTGTCCAACTGGCCCCTCCTCCCTCTCCCCAGCCTGTGGCTCAGTGCCAGCCCCCTGCTCCAGCCAGCCTGGATGGTTGCAGAGAGCAACAGAGACGTGCCAGGACCTGTACTAAGCACTGTGCACGCATGATCACATCAGATCCTCTCAATAACCCTCCGAAGTAGCTTCTGTCTATTTATAAGGGGACAAGCTGAGATTCGGAGGACTTGATGCAGCTCTTCCCGTGTCACTCGGCTCACAGGTAGAGAGCCAGGATTTCAAACCTATGCCCTCTCCTCTATGACCTGCTGCTTCTTACTGTTGGGAAGTTCTGAGATTTCGTTTGCTATGTTGTCCCTACGGGAAATAACTCCTCCTCCTTTTTACTTCCCCAAATCTTCCCCATCTTTGAAGTCCCACCCTTTTAAGCGAAAACCTCCGGGCCTTGGGGACACTGATTTTTGAGGTTGAACAGATCAGTGTCCAAAGTCTGGCTTTGCCACTTACTAGCTGTGTGGCTGGGCACACATCAGTAACCATCTCTGAACCTCAGTTTTCTTGTCTGTAAAATGGGCATCACTACACCAGTTTCTTAAGCTTTGATGTCCAGGACCTGGGCCAGCACAGTGCCTGGCACACGGTAGGAACTCCCTAACTGTTGGTTCTCAACCCCCAGGCTTAAAAGGGAATAAAAGGGGGACCAGCTAGTTCCTTCTTTGTTTTAGCCCCACAGTAGCCACTGCTGTCTCTTAACATTTTATTTTGTTTCTTCCATAGGGCTGGAATGCCCACTGGTTCTACTTTGCTGCCTCACATAGAAGCTTTTAAGCACTCTCTACAGGAGAAAATGATGGAGATTGGAGTAAGAAATGGCTGGAACTATGATAGCTACAAAAAAAGTTTCCTGATCCAGGAGGTGAGATTGTTGTGAAGGGGAGAGGGCAGTGAGGGTGGGCAGGGGCTTTCTTCCCAGCAGGAGTTTGGACGTGTTATTGGGTCTCTCCTGCCTTGTTCCCCTGGAGTGTCCAGGTCTGGGCATGTCTCATAGCAGGTGCTCTGGGACACAAAGGACATTGGGATGGGGTGGGGGAGAGGGGTCTTGAGACTACCGTGGGGGGTGGGGTGTGGAGGGGGTGAGACGCCAGGCCGGCTCTGTGTCATTGCGAGGCAACTGGCTGGAAGTGCTGAGGTTGGAAAGGAGACTCAGTGCCTAGGAAGTATCTCCAAAGAATCCTGAGATGTACAAACATTTGAATGCACCTGTAACACTTCCACCAACCTTCTACCATTTTTGCCAAAATTATGAAATATTATCCAAAGCAATGAAGCTTAAAGACGTGTCATTTTTTGCAGATCATTTTTAAATTCTGAGCAGTCAAGATTCTTGTCTGTGACCCATTTTCCTATAGGGTGTCTTAGTTTGTTCAGGCTGCTATAGCAAAATACCGTAAACTAGGTAGGTTATAAACAACAGCAATATATTCCTCACAGGCGGCTGGAGGTGCAAAGTCAAGGTACAGGCAGATTTGGTGTCTGGTGAGGGTCCACTTTCTAGTTCATAGATGACTGTCTTTTCACTGTCACATCACGTCGTGGAAGGGGCAAAGGAATTTTCTAGAATCTCTTCTGTAAGGAGAATAGTCCCAATCCGGGTGGCTCCCTCCTCATGACCTAATCACATCTCAAAGGCTCCACCTCCTCATGCCATCACCTTGGGGATTAGGATTTTAATATATGAATTTTGGGGGACACAGATATTCAGCCCATGGCACAGTCCCAGCCCGAATGATGACACTAGAGAACGGTCCTGTGCCTCCTCTTAAGACAAAGTTCCCACCTATGAGAAGCTCACAGCCTAGTGGAGGAAACGACATGTGGACAGCCAAGCATAATGTAAGGCAGAGGGAAACGGTGACCAGAGGGAAATGCCTGACCTGCTTCTATCGAAGGAATGGCACAAATGGCCTTGTGTTAACGTGGATTCGCAGATAAGCGCCATCCTGGGAGGCCTGGAGGATTACATCCTCAGAAAGAAGAGGAGGATCTATGAATCTCTCAGCACCTCTGTTCAGAATGACCTGAAGCCGTGTTACGAAGGTGGGGTCTCCGGAGGGCACCCTGTCCACTCCCCCTGGGGTCTGTCAGCTTCTTTGGCATCCTTTTCTTCTGCTTTCCCCTCAAGGCATTTGTCCTCCTGCATCCTAAGTCCCTCTCAGACTCTCACTCCACAAATTGAAAACCAAGTAATTGCAAGGGTGTGGGGAGAGGTGATCCGTGAGTCATTTTTTTATCTGTGTGTTTCTGGTACTTTCTGTCCACCGTTCTGTATGAATTCATCTTGCTTCTCTCCTTGCTGCATCTCAGCTAATTAAACTATAAAATCCCTTATCCAATTCTCATTCTTACTCCCTTTAAGTATTTGTAACCCCCTTTCCAGCTCCTTTTCATTTTGGTAGTCCCATTGTTTTCTTTTCGCATGGGGGGCATTGGAATTTTACAAACTTCTGTTTAATTCACTCATCAGATTTTCCGAATGATAGTTACCTAAATATTGAGAGTGTTGATTTTTTTCTATCACGTGATTATTAAACAATTTCCACTGTGTGGAAAATGGTGCTACGTATATGAATACATGTGTGTGTGTTTGTGGATGCAGACCTCTGTGAGTGTGTGTATATTTTTTGTTTGCTTGCCTTTCTTTCTGATGCTAAAGATGTGTAAGCAAGTCCTTGCTGTGGTGTGACCGTGGCTATCATTTTTGCCAGAGGCAGCTCAGATTGCTGGCAAAAAAGCATGTGAGAGAATGAAAGATGTCATCAGAAGAGGGGTGGACCGGCAGGTGGCTGAGGGCATGTTTGAAAGGGCTCAAGAAAGGATGTGGCACCAATTTCAGCTACTGAAGGTACGATACAGTCTTAGTCTGAACTCCACTTGGGCCCCTTGGGGAAGCCACAGAAGTGGGTACAGAAAATGGGAGACATAGTAATTGTTTGGTCCCATGAAGAACCAATGCCTTCTGCGGGGGGGGGGGACAGGGGCAACCCGTGCCCATGACGCCAGGAGAGGAGGCCAGCTGGCACTGCACATTGTCCCTTCCCTGTCCCCGCATGCTGGCCTCAGGGTGTCTATGGGGCTGTGGCTTCAGAAACGCAGCCCTTCTGGCTCTCTCTCACGTCTTTCCTCTTGACCAAGTCATCAGTAGAACAACTGTGATAGCCAGATGCGGGTCTCGACGTACCTTAGCTCATTTAACCCCCCAGCAAGCCCGTGAGGTAGGCACTATTGTTGTTCTCACTTTACAGGTAAGAAGACTGAGGCAGAGAGAGAGGGGGGTGTGTGGCAACAGGCCGCATAGCTATGGAGTTGCTGCACTAGTATTTGGGACTAGATAACCTGGCTCCAGAGTCTCCCACAAGAGCGACTCTCTGGACAGGTCTTTCCTTTTTTGATGAGGGAAATGTCTAGTCTGCATAACATATCAATCAATCAATAAGTGCCAATAAACTATGATAGGTCAGTCAGTAATGACACCGAGCCGAGATTCAGGTTTGATTCTGTTTATCTCAGAAAACAGTTCCTAACACTTTCCTTGAAACTAAAACACCTAACAAGTTCCCTTGGGCCATCTGGTCTCGGCTCTGGTCCTTGTTGCATGCCATCACACTCCCAAGGAATAAAAATTCTTTGTTTTAGTCCAGGCCACTGTTGGCCCCTCCCGGCCATGTGCATTTCCAAATTCTTCTGCCTCGGTTGGGTCTTAGTTGACCCTCTTCTAACCAGCTAAGGAACCTGGCTAGTTGTTTTTTCCATCCACCTCTGAACCAACCTACTTCTTGAAGTATTTCCAACCTGCTTCTGCTGAACCCTGTGCCCCTGTCCCTTGCCCCCACTGCACTTTTGGAAAAATACTTTTCTCCGCAATATGAAGCATATCATTTCTCTTGGAATAGGCTAAGAGGCATCTTGGTTGCCAGTAGAAGTTTTACTCTCTGGCATTTAACATTTTATCAAAGTCTACAAATACTTGCAGAAAATTGGCCAAATCCTACAGCATGTGGTCCTCATTGGGTATATAGAAATTAGTCCTTAAGGACCCCCCCCCAAACAATTCCACTAAAAAAAAGTGATTTGTACATTGACCATGTACAAATGCAGCTTAAATGACAGAATGTAGGAAATTGAAACTGGGAAAGGCCACAGAGCATCCCCATTCCCTGATCTTATGGACAAGGGGGCTGAAGCCCAGAGGGCCTACGTTACCAGCTCAAGATTCACAGCTAGAGCTGAGACTAGAGCTTGGGGTTCTTGGCCTGCTGTGTTGAAGCAAAAAAGCAAGAGTGAGGTGATCCAGGCTTAAAAATGAGGCTGTGTCAGGCTAGAAGGAAGAGTCAGGTATTTTTCAAAGGTAGTCAAGAGATGGTTAGAAGAGGAAAAAGGGTTTTCATTGGTTGCAAGACTGAAATAAGAAAGAAGACATTTCTCGGGCAGCTGGGGTGGAGAATCAGGAATGTCAAGTGTGGTGTGCTGCACAAAGCAGGTACTCAATAAACATATATCCAGTGACTAAATGAACAATAAGTTGGTGGTTAATTACCAGCATTTTTCCTCTTATTCCATCTCTGCAATTACTGTTCTTCTCCCCACTTCTCCCACTTCCATGAAGTCTCCTTAGCTCCTTACTCAGTTGGTTGGCACCAGAGGTCCCATCCCCCATGAGTCTTGATAGGGAGGAAAGGAGATGCTGAGACAAGTGGGACCCCCAGAAACGTTGCCCTGATGAGTCCTGAGCCATTTGCTGTACACTAAGGTGGCCTACCCTTGGAATTGACTTTGATTTTGGCAACCCCAGTCTATACACTCTCTGGTTGGGAGATTGGGCGGGGTCGCTTTCATAAGCTAAACTTTCCCTTGGGCTGTGCTGTCCTAATGGAATGACCATGCTTTGTTGTATAGAATGGAATCACGGAGAAGGTAAAGGGCAGTATCGCCACCATGCTGACACTTGCTTCATCCCAGGGGGATGGTCTCTGCAAGGAGCTTGCAGGTAAGTACATAAAACTTTTGCATAAGCGGTGACCTTGCAGACAACCTCTAGCTGTGGTTGCTGTCTGCTGGATTTCAAGAAATCAGGTTAGAAAGAATTTCCAGGGCATGGGCTGGAGAAGACCGTGATTGCCCCGGCCTTTGCAGAGCACCCACCCGAGCCACACATCACATTCGGGCTTTGTGTGCAACGTCTCATAGCATTCTCATATTAGCTCTTGGAGGGAGAAGGTAATGTTCCATTTTGCATGGGCAGAAACAGAAACTCAGCCTAGATAATGTCCCCGAAGGATCCATAGCTGGAAAATGGCAAATTCAAATCAGTAACTCCACTCTGCCATCTCCATAAACCCATTCTTTGAAGTAGATGGCTTCTCATAAAAAGCCTCATTTTCTGGTGGTGGTAGAGAGAGGTTTCTCTTTATCTACCAGGAGACTGGGGATGCATGACCAGCTGCCCATGCCTTGTTGCATGTACTCATCTCTTTTCCATGCCGTGTGCTCCACCATACCTCCTGGTGTAAACTGGAGACGGTAAACTAGTGCAAAAAGCATCGGGAAATTTCTAGAAAAATTAAAAATGCACATATCCTTTGGCCCAGCAATCCTACTTCCTGGAATTTATCCCATGGTATCCTCATACATGTGCAGAATGGCACATGGATGAAGTTATTCAGGGCAGTATTGCTTGTGATGTCAAACATTGGAACAACTCAAATATCCATCAGTAGAGCCCTAGTTAACTTAGGTACACAACTAGTAGAGGACCATGCAATTGTTAGAAAGAATAAAGCAGCTTTTTTTTAATGCAGAGTAGTGGTATGAAACAATCTCCAAATTATATTGTAAAGCAAAAAAAAGGCAAAGTGAAAAACTGTAATATGTTGCCATCTGTAAGGGAAGAAAAGGAAACACTTATGTATACTCATAAAAATCTGAGATACACAAGAAGCTGGCCACACTGGCTGTCTCTAAGGAGAGGAACAAGGAGCCTGGAGGACAGGGAGGGTGGGAAACTTATTTTGCAGTCTGTATGTTTTGTGTCTTTTTAAAAAATTTTTTAAATTTTTTAAAAGATTTATTTATTTGTTTCAGAAAGAGAGAGTGCACATGTACAAGCATGCACAGAGTAGGGGTGGGGGGAGCGGGGGGGAGGCAGGGAGGTGGGAGCAAAGGGAGAGGGAGAGAATATCAAACTGACTCCACACTGAGTGTGGAGCCTGATGCAGGGCTCAGTTCCACCACCCTGAAATCATGATCTTGAGCCAAAATCAGGAGTTGATCACTTAACTGACTGAGTCACCCAGGCACCCCTCTTTGTGCCTTTTAAATTTTAAATTGTGGGCACAGTTGCCTGCTGGAAAAGAATAGATCTGATGTCATTGAGTATGTCATGGTGAAAGCTTGTGCACAGCAAAGGAAACAGTCAACAAAACAAAGGAGCAACTCATGGAATGGGAGAAGAGACTTGCAAATGACACTACAGACAAAGGACTGACATCCAAGATCTATAAAGAGCTTCTCAAACTCAACACCCAAGAAACAAATAATCAAGTCAAAAAAATGGGCTGAAGACATGAACAGACACTTCTCCAAAGAAGACATATAAATGGCTAACAGACACATGAAAAAATGTTCATCATCATTAGCCATCAGGGAAATTCAAGTCAAAATCACATTGAGATACCACCTTATGCCAATTAGAATGGCAAAAATTGACAAGGCAAGAAACAACAAGTGTTGGAGAAGTTGTGGAGAAAGGGGAACCCTCTTACACTGTTGGTGGGAATGCAAGTCGGTACAGCCACTTTGGAAAACAGTATGCAAGTTCCTCAAAAAGTTAAAAATAGAGCTGCTCTATGACCCAGCAATTGCACTACTGGGTATTTACCCCAAAGGTACAGATGTAGTGAAAAGAAGGGACACATGCACCCCAATGTTCACAGCAGCAATGTCCAAAATAGCCAAACTGTGGAAGGAGCTAAGATGCTCTTCAACAGACAAATGGATAAAGAAGATGTGGTCCATATATACAATGGAATATTACTCAGCCATCAGAAAGGATGAATACCCAACTTTTGCATCAACCTGGATGGGACTGGAGGAGATTATGCTGAGTGAAATAAGTCAAGCAGAGAAAGTCAATTATCATATGGTTTCACTTATTTGTGGAACATAAGGAATAGCATGGAGGACAATAGGAGAAGGAAGGGGAAAATGAAGGGGAGAATCAGAGGGAGAGACAAACCATGAGAGACTATGGATTCTGGGAATCAAACTGGGGGTTTTAGAGGGGAGGGAGTGGGGGGAGGGTTAGCCCGGTGATGGGTATTAGGAGGGCATGGATTGCTTGGAGAACTGGGTATTTTATGCAAACAATTAATCATGGAACACTACATCAAAAACTAATGATGTACTAATATAACATAATAATAATAATAATAATAATAATAATAATAATAATAATAATAATAATAAAAGAAAGTGGTCAGAGCTATTTCCAGAGTAAAGCCACAGTTGCTGCTTCTAAGCATCTGTCCTACTCTTCTCTCTTGCTCTGGAACTTACTATTCTCCGTCTCTGGTTGGTGAGATGGACATCTAACCTGTGCCCAATAGTATCTTGGGAAGGTGATAAAACTCCCTCATACTATACTTTATTGAACTCTCCCATGGCCTTCTGACTAGGCCTTCACAGGAAACTGTTTCAAGATTATAGTCATCCAGTTATGTCTTCTTTAAAGAACTCCTGGGGCGCCTGGGTGGCTCAATCTGTTAAGTGTCTGCCTTTGGCTCAGGTCATGATCCCAGGGTCCTGGGATCAAGCCACTTGTCAGGCTTCCCAATCAGTGGGGAGTCTGCTTCTCCCCCTCCCACTGCTCCTCCCCCTGCTCTCTCACTCTCTCTAAAAAAAAAAAAAATAAATACAATCTTAAAAAAAAATAAAGAACTCCTACTCACCAAAGGTCTTCCAACTGCCCAAGTCTCCCACACAGAAAATATTCCCCTGAATTTGATGTAAATTGCCCCTGCCATAATTTAATATCATTTCCCTTTCTTTCCATCAATAGAAGATATATACAATGTAGGGACTACGGTGTCAGGGATCAAAGAGGTCTATAGCAGTGCCTGCTCTGAGCCATACCTGCTTGGTAAAACAAGATGTGTGAGCATGTTAATTGAAATAGTAGATAGTATGCATTCACTGCTCAAGTGATTATACCTCCCAGGTACTGAGCAGTATTCTAGGTGTTGAGAATACAGCATTGACCAATAAAGACAAAACTCTCTATCTTCATGGAGCTTACATCCCAGTGGGCAGAAGGCAGGGAATAAGCAGAACAAAAAATAAAATATGTGGCATGCAAAAGGTGATAAATGCTATGGAGAAGAATAAAGCAGAGAAAGGGGAGAGGGAGGGCTGGGAGTGGGTGATGAGGGAAGGTCTCACTGGAAATGTGACATTAAAAAAAAAACAAACCTGACAGAGAGAACACACTTGGTGACCACATTATTCAGAAGACAGTGGTTATTCAGGGCCAGGACCTTGGGGATGTTTCATATAATATAGATCCTGGAGTAAAGCCTGAAAGGATAGGTTGAATTTATGAAGTAGTAAGGAGAAGGGGGACTCCAGACTCAGAAGCAAGACAAATAGAATTAAGGTTCTAATAGCCTTCTTGGTCATGAGTCCTATCGCTGGCCAGGCTCAGGGTGGGTGAGTCTGGGTAATGATATGGAGCATGTAGAGCCAAGGTGGATTGCCAAGGCATTCAGGAGCAATACCAGAATCAACCCCAGGGTCAGTCTGAGGTGTCTCTCAAAGAGGATGGTATTAATCTGAGTTCTCTACAGAAAAAGAACCAAGAGGAAATGAATATGTGTGGATAGATAGGTAGATAAATAGATGGATAAATAGATTTATTTTTAAAAGTTGGCTCATATGAATGTGAAGGTTTGCTGAGTCCAGAATCTGATGGGGGATGCCAACAGGCTGGAGACACAGCGAAAGACTTGAATTCAAGTCCAAAACAGTGTGCTGTAGAAGAAGTAAGAGCTAATGTTGTTGATGAAGTCCAAAGGTAGTCTGCTGGAAAATTCCCTCTTGCTTGGGGGAGACCAACTTTTGATCTGCCAGGCCTTCACCTGATTAGATGAGGCCCACCCATATTGTGGAGGACACATTGTGTTCTTTATTCAAGGTCTGCTGATTTAAATGTAAATCTCATCCAAAGATATGCTCACAGAAACTTCCAGAATAATTTTTGGCAAAATATCTGGGCATCATAGCCCACACAAGTTGTTACCTAAAATTCACCATCATAAGGATATACTTTGATTGCCATTCATAAGGTGAAAAACCAAGAGGCCAAAACAAAGAAATTCACTTAGAATGAGAACTTCTGGGAGCAGAGGGTCAGGGGAAGGAGAGAGAAGCCTGGAGGGGAATTAGAGGAGGCTTATTGTGTGGTGGACTTTGTATCTCCTTTCACTAAAATCTTGTGAAGTCTTAATAAAGACCCAGTGGTCTCCTGGATCTTTTTATGGATAGGTTTGTGTTTCTTTGAGGGTGACCCCTATGCTGAGATAAGCCTTAAGGTAAGAGCAAGAATGGCCAGTTTGATCAGGTTTTTTTAAGTAAAATAAATTGATCGGACTTTCTGATCTTTAAGTTCCATTCCAGATATCACATTCTGGGACGAGTGACGAGATCCTCAGGAGATTTGTTTTCTGGGGACATTTCTGAAAAGCACACTAATTCCTGATGCATGCCTTTTGGTCTTCTGTAGATGTCAAAAGTGAATATAAGGAGATGGAAAAGCTACACAGAAGCCTGAAGGAGGTTGCTGAAAATGCGGTGCTGCGGAGAGGCATGCAAGATTTCCTTCTGAGAATGTCCCCAAGCAAAGCTGTTCTCCTCAAAGCATGAATTTAATTCTTAGGGCTTAGTATCAAGTAGATGAAAAACAAGCCTGGTGCCAAAGAACCAGAATCTCTTCTGTTTCTAAAAATCTAATAAAGAACATTCTCCAACTGTTTGGCCTTTATACATAACACACAATTCAAAATACTGTTACTTCTGGCATCGGCGGTCTGCTGAGCAACATCATTTCATTTTTATTCGATAGCCAAAAAGAGTCATCTTGAGTCCCTAATGGAGTTCTAAAGTTTTAGGGATGAGAAACTCATGCTTCAGCAAAAAAAAAAAAAATACCTAAACGTGGAAAAATAAATATTATGGAAAAAGACATTGCAAAATAAAGCTTTGGGGACCCAATTCTATTTCCCATTTTAATACACAATGAGACTTTTAGGTAAGGAGGTAACATTGTGCTGTGGAAGCAACATGGGTTTAAAGCTGGACAGATGAGAGGACTGGCTTTACCACTTCCCAGGAGTGTTATTTAAAATCAGTACTTCTCAAACATTTCAGTCTCAGGACCCTACACTCTGAAAAGTTATTGAGAAGTCTAAGGAGCATTTGTTTATGTAGATTGATATTTACTGTATTCAAAATTAAGACTGAGAAAAATTGGAAACACTTATTTACATTTAAAATAAACATATATATTAATATAAAAACATTTAGCGAGAAGAGTGACATTATTTACACTTTTGCAAATCTCTTTATTCTCAGGGCTTAATAAAAGACAGCTGGATTCTCTTATCTGTTTCTGCATTCTGTCACATGTTTTCGGCTGATGTATATGAAGAAAATACCGATTCACACAGATATAGAGTTGGAATGTGGAAGAGTATTTTATAGCCTTTTCAAATAATTTCTGGATATTCTTCTTTGATACAATCTTGACAAAAGATAGTTTCTTAAATGTTAGTTGCAGTATAGAATTTGAAACCATATTGGAGGAACTGTTTCATATTCTATTACATTAAAATATTATTTCTATCTCACAATTTGAATGTTATCTTTTACCAATGCATGATTTTGTGACATTGGTCATTTTGGAAATATTTGTTCACTGAATTAAGCAGATCTTCCAAATGACATTTTTCATTATATGATATAATATAATTTCAATATATAGTATAATAAAATCATACTTGTTAATATATCTACCAACTTAAGCAGGAAAGTCTTGAAGTGTTCTTCAAGAAGTTGTCAAGTTCATGGTAGAGGATACAAGTTTTACAAAATTCTAATTTTTTTCCTAAAAGTCAATCTTATGATTGGCAATAAATATTGTCATTTTCTTTCTTTGAAGTGGTAGGTTCATTCTGTTTATTTTTGAGAAATAAATTTATTTTTGAGAAATAAACATTATTTTGAGAAAATGTCCACCACATAACCAAGTATGATCAACCATGTTCATCTGTCAATTATTATTTCAAGTATAAGTAATGTTCTATGGAGAAAAAGTCAAGTTCAGCTGAAAACTCAATCACCGTTGAGGTAGTAGAAGTGCCTTAAGTGTACTGCCCTTTTTGTCACACGAAATAACAAAATAGCGTCTTCTTAAGGATCAATAACTAATGGAACTGATAACTTCTACTGTTTCATTAGGAACATTCTTAAGTGAAATTTGCTTTTTTTTTTTAAAGATTTTTTTTTAAATTATTCATTTGACACAGAGAGAGAGATTACAAGTAGGCAGAGAGGCAGGCAGAGAGAGAGGAGAGAGGAGGAAGCAGGCTCCCTGCTGAGCAGAGAGCCCGATGTGGGCCTCGATCCCAGGACCCTGGGATCATGACCTGAGCCGAAGGCAGCGGCTTTAACCCACTGAGCCACCCAGG